>ULGN01000007.1:561698-637231 GCA_900518985.1 Yarrowia alimentaria | reverse complement strand
GAAGCGAGCTCGGAATCACCGCCAGAAAGAGCAGCGCCAGCAGCTCCGCCGGCAAGAACTCCGCCAGCGGCACCAACGCCGCCAGCAGCAAGATCTCGTGATCCAGATCCAGATCCAGCACCCTCAAGCTCAGCTCGCAGCTGCTGGTTCTCGTCGTTGGCAGCCTTGAGCTGCTGAGAGGCCTCTTCGCTCTGTCGGGCGACATCGGCCTTGACGTTCTGCAGCTCCTGCTTGACCTCAACAAGAGCCTGGACAAGAATGTCTCTCTCGGAAAGAGAAGCTCCCTGGTCACGCGAGTATCGAAGAGACCGTCGTCGCACCTTTTCAATGTCAACGACGGGGTTCTTGGAGGGCGTGAAGCCAGACTGCTTGGCGACAGTCAGCTCGGACTCGTACCATGAGTTGGTGGCCTTGAGCTGCTCGATCACGTCCTGAACATCGCCCTCGGAAGTGTCAGCTGTGAGGTTGCCTTCGTGGGTGGAATTGCTGTGGGCATCAGCCGAAACGGGGTGGATGTCAGATTCGCCGACAGTGGTGTCATGGTGGTCGAAATCTCGAGGCTCCTGCTTGATAGATCGGTCCACCTGAGGCTCTTGAGACTTTTGGTGAAGACCCATAGCAGCAACGCCAGCAGCAACACCAGCAACACCAGCGCCAGCAGCACCAGCAGCACCAGCACCAGTGTGGTGCTCGTCGGAACGCTCAGGCTCACGGTTGGCGTAGCTGATGGGAGACTGTGCCACAGAGTGCTGGGGAGTAGTGCTCTGAGAGTAGTCAGAGTCGTCAAAGTTGGTCGTCTGCTGACCACTGTAGTCGTGCTCCTCTCGAGGAGTAGCTCCTTCAGTGTAGTCCTGTTGGGCCTCGTCCTCTGAAGAAGTAGGCCAGGCAGCGGGAATCTTGCTGGAAGGAGAAAAGGGCTCCTCGGTGGAATCAGGCCGTCCCATGTCGTCAGCTGACTCGAATTGGTCAGAAGTGGAGCCGAGATTGGAAGATCGGTGATTGAGAGGAGAGGTGGCAGCAGAACCGCCGGTGACAGCAGCAATGCCAGCAGCTCCAACAGCTCCAACAGCTCCAGCAACAGCGCCAGCCGCAGCGCCAACACCGCTAAACCCGGTATTCGTGGGTGAACTGGGGACACTGGATCCTGCATCGTCTCCGTGGTAACCAGGCTCGGGCGTGGAGGTGTCGTACTGGCTAGAGTGACCAGATGGGGGAGGGATGTTCTCAACCTGGCCAGGCTGCATGTAGCCGTGTAAGCTTCTGTCGTACTTTTCGTCGTCGATGCTACCGATGCTTCGATCCACCCTGTCAATGGAGCCGAGAGATCGGTCCATGCCAGGAGATGTGGGCTCCAGGGAAGCCTGGGAAGCCTGGTGCAACTCTCGCTGGGGGTTGTCCTGGGTAGGAACCATGCCAGGAAGAGGAATGGCACCGGGAGCAGGAGGGTTGATGGCGCCACCGGAAGAAGAGTGGGGGTGCTGGCCAGAGATCTGGCCGTGGCCCTGGTGGGGTCCTGGGGCAGGAGACTGGCCAGGAGCAGGAGAGACAGCTCGAGGACCAGTGCTGTTCATGCTGCTGATACTCTGGACAGAAGTATCCTGGGCACCAGTCTGGGACGACTCGCGGTCCTTCTGAGGGTACTTGATTCGGCTGGTGTCGAGAACGTAGACGTGAGTATCGTCCTGGTCGTGAGACTCACCGCCCATAACCAGCACCTTGTGGTTGGAAAAGGCGGTCATGGAGTGGCCGGATCGGGGAGCAGGAGCCTGGCCCATGTTCTCAAAGGTGAACCATCGCTTGGCAGACAGCTTGAGCGCCGAAAGAACGCCCAGATCGTCGCCCTTGGAAGATCTGCCTCCAAAGACATACATGATATCGTTGACAACGGTAGCAGCGTGGCCCTCGGAGGGAGTGGGGATGAAACCAGAGCAGTTGAGCTGGGTCCAGATGTTGGTGACCGGGTCAAAGCACCACGTGTCAGAGTACCACAGCTGGCCGTCGGTACCTCCGTACATGTAGAGCTTGTCCTGGTAGGTCACCACTGTGTGGTTGGTTCGGGGAGGGGGGGTGACGCCATCGGCAGGCTCAATGGTGGTCCATCGGCACTCGGGAGACCGCAGCTTGGTGAGATCAAAGCACACGAGGTCGTCAAAGAAGTAGTCGTCGAGCTGGCCGCCAAAGACAAAGAGCTTGGAGCCCACGGTAGACAGAGAGTGGCCGTACCGTCCAGCGGGTCGAGAGCCCTTGGGGTTGGCCACGGTCCACTTGAGGGTCGAGGTGTTGAGCAGATAGAGGTTGTCGTCGGGGGTGTCCGTGTCCGTGACCTTGGTGTCGCCTCCAAATACAATAAAGGCGTTTCCCAGGGTCAGCGCGGCGTGGCCCACTCGGGGGGAGGGGCAGCCTTCGGTCTCGAGCAGAAATCCTGCCATTGAGTCTTTTTCTGTTGGTTAGTTCGGGGGTTGGGGAGTGGGTCGTAAGGTACTTACCGGTTTCGATGACCCAGAGGTCGCCAAACACGTCGGCTCCCTTGAGGCCGCCCATGACGAAGATCTCGCCGTCGCGGGCTGCCACGTAGTTGGACGCGTGGCCGTATCGGGGGAAGGGCGACGCGTTGGTGATGGGCACCTTGGTCCAGGGATGGGCCGAGGACGCGGCTGGGGTTCCGGGAGATCGGGCAAATCCAGCGGCGGTGGGCGACGAGGGCTCGGGGCCGCCAAACTTGGCCGGAGAAAAGTTTTTGGGAGACCGCGATCCCTGGGCCCTGGGGGGGTCATTTGGGGGAAGGGGGATCTGCCGTGGCCGCTAGCGGGACTGTTGAACTCGTGCTGCATGGAGGGAGTTGTGGGCGACGATCCGGAGGGAGCACCGGGCACGTGGTGGCCAGAAGGAGGAATTCCGTTGGGTCCCGGGCCTGGGCTGGCGCCATTGTGGCCGTGGCCCCCGAGGGCGTTGATGCCCTTTTGCACGTGTCCCGACGCGTTCTGGAAGCCCTGCTGGGCCCGGTTGGAGGCCGAGTTGTAGCCCTGCTGGGTCTGGTTGGAGACGTTCTGGAATCCCTGCTGGCCCTGGTTGGAGGCGTTCTGGAAGCCCTGCTGGGCCTGACCAGGGAGGTTCTGGAATCCCTGCTGAGTCTGGTTGGAGACATTCTGGAAGCCCTGCTGAGCCTGACCAGAGACGTTCTGGAATCCCTGCTGGGCCTGAGCAGACGCAGAGTTGTAGCCCTGCTGAGCCTGGTTTGAGGCGTTCTGGAAACCGCCCTGGAAGCTCTTAGCATGGCTCTGGGCGCCGGACTGGACGTTCTGAAGCCCCGTCTGGGCTCCCTGCTGGGCGCTCTGCAGACCGGACTGGACGCCGGACTGGGCGCCCTGGAAGCCGGACTGGCTCTTGGCGGAGAGGTTCTGTGCTCCCTGCGAGACCTGCGACGAGACGTTTGTGGCGGCGGCAGAAAGACCGCCCAGACCACCAATGGTGGGCGAGCTGGAGGCTGCTACGGGGCTGGACGCGGTCCCCGACGACGCCGTCGACGGCGAGTTGCCGTTGGACACCGAGTCGCGAGACTTTTTGTTCTTCCTTTTGAAGATACTCGACATTGGTGAGGTTGCGGAGGAAAAGCAAGTTAGCTGTAGCTGTGCTGTGCTGTACTGTCGAGGTTTGTCAGTAGGGCTGGTAAAGTTAGTTTGGGGGGGGGGGAAATGTAGGTTTGGAGGTACATTAGGCACGGTAGAATAGGAGGTTGGAGAGGGAGGCTAAACTAGAAAAACCAAGTGGAGCTAAGGCAAGGGTGGAGGATGTGGGCAGGAAAAAGCGGGATGATGGGTGTGGTAGTTGGGAATGGGGCGGTGGGCTTTGCCAAAATTAATTGCTTTTACTACAGTACAGTACTGTAGTCTCAGTCAGTTATACTACTGTCTCCACTGTCTCTCAGATGTCTCCCAACTGTCTCTGTCTCTGACGACTACATACATACATAAAGTCATGTAAAAGTGTCAGTGCATATCACGTCGTGACCAAATCTGGGCCACGTAACTTTTTTCCTTTTTTTGCCCTTTTTTCCTTTTTTCCTTTTTTTTCTTTTTCTCTATAACCAGGCACACCCGACTCTCGGTGGAACATGGAATATGCACTCTCCAGCCGGATCTGCAACTCCCACAATACCCCAGTTGGCCACGGACTGTCCTTTTTAGCGTCTTCTGGACCCTGGCACTCTCACTCCCTAGAAGGGGTGGACCTGGCAGGAGACGCGAAATTAAGGGGCTCGGGACACGATATTATTCCGAAACGTCGCGTGCTGAGATGATTCAGTGTTGTTGTGGCAACGGCTGGCAACTGTCGTCGGTGTTGTTGTTTTTTTTGTTGTTTTTTTTAGGAATTGGAGTACAATGGCCGTTTTTGTTGTTATTTTTGTCGTTTTTAGACAGTGAATTTAGCAATACGTCCCCGTAGGCTGGTGGATAATATTTTTGCTGGGCTGTGTTCCACGCTATGCACTGCACGTCGAAGAAGGCACAAGAGAAAAAGTGTAAGAGTCGGTGTCTCTTTTTTTGGAGAAAGCGTTCCAAAGCGGCCAGACAAACTGGGCCAATAGGAGCGAAAAGCTGTCGCAAACAGACAATTGGGCAACTGCTGGCACACACTTTGTGCCACTGCTGGCTTTCGGTGCGGTGGCCACCACACTGCTGCCGTTGCGTCTGTCCTTTTGGCTGCTTCAAAAGCGCCCACTAACGCCTCTCGAAACAGTAACCTGTACACAAGAGCACGTTTGCAGGCACGTCTGGGAGGCACTCTTTACAGACTGGATGTCGAGGCTGTAGAAGCAGGGCCAAGGAAGAAAAAAGAAAAGGAAAGGGAAGGAAGAAGAAAAGGAAAAGGATAGTGGGACAAGGTGAAATCGCAATCTGAGACGGTGTAAAGACGAAAATACTGCAACTTGGAAAGTGAAAAAAGCGACAAAAAACAAGAATTAAATAAAAAAATAAAAAAAAGGTGACGTCATTCAACTTCACCAACTACAATGAGGAAATGCTACATTCATCTTAAAACAGATTCAAACAGATGGTATATACATTCCATAAAACGTAAATCCCTGACAGTGCCCAGCTCTATCATAGACCCTCGTATCTCTCTTCCTCGAGACGCCCAAACAATAGACTTGTGTTTAGCGCGTAAAAAAAAAAAAAAAAAAAACCGGGTCAGGGTAAATTAATTTGGACAATAGTTCCAGTCTAGAAGATTGCCCCACCCAGATAGTTCACGTGATCTGGTATGGCCCCAACGGGTCTGATGCCATATATATATATATATGGCGCCGTTCCCCACTTATCATAGGAACCTTTTTTAGGCGAGGCACGTTACGACAGATTTTACTCTACTTCTTCTTCGACTGAATGTAGATAGACATAGAGAGAAAGAGACAGAGAAAGAGACAGAGAGAGTAACGAAGACTTGTGGGGAGAGCAAGAGTGGCACCTGTGACACGCGTGTCTGAGGCACGTAATATTGCGAGTTCCTAGCCCATGCGGCGTAGAGACGGACGAAAAGACTCAAAAGCAAGCTAGACTAGAGCCGTTCTGGTGCGACGTGGCCGTTGACTCTTGTTGGCCAACCTGTCGGGTTTTTTTTTTCCCTTCCTTCTGGCACGGCGCATGGGCCTACTGCAACTTATATACTTATATAGTCTGCCTCATAAAATCCATCCGTGCAACACACTTTAAAATGCAGGCTGATTAGATAGGGGCAGAAAAAAAGAGAGAGACCCGAAGGGAGTGTGTTCAGAGGGATAAAAAGGGGCGATAATATAATTCCGAGCGAGTGACCTGCGTCTCTGGGGCCGCAAAGTCCAACAGCCGGCTTTGCGACCGGGCCCCAGCTTCCCCGCCGAGATATTATAGTTGCTGTTTATCCCTCAGCTAGTGTGCAGTGTGTGTCCACAATGCCATTATAGACTCAGGATCTGACATCGCCATTATTAGCACAGGCTGCATTGAGCCAACTAAGACAGAAACCTGCAACCCCAGCTGTCGAGGAGGTGCCCCACGCAAACAGCGTATCCCAGCAACGATACGACGACGCCGACGAGACGACGACGACGACGACGACGACGACATCTGCCTCATCGCGGTCACCTGTCAATAAAGCCCCATCTGGTCTCCGGAACCACAGGGCACGATCAGCCAACCCCGGACCAACCCGGAAAAAACCCGGCTCAAAGCAGAACACAAACCCGCAAGCATCACATAGAGCTTGTCAGTCTGCGACACAAACGACACAACCGCCGTCGCCACCCTCTCGCCAGCCCCCATTCCCGCTTACCAGTTGTCACTGGCGGCTCCACATCCTTTTCTGAGACAGGGCCCTGCAAATCTCACCGTTACAGTGCGTCTGTAAGAGATTCTTACTCAGAAAGACAGGCCACCCTAAACGACTTTAAGAGTAGCTAGACTGATTCCAACGGTCTTTCGCCCAAACTTCACACACCATCCACTGCATAGCCTCGGCACCGTCCAGGCACATTACAGGCACGACTACACACGCCCACCCAGACGACGCCTGCTCGGAGCCTCCCGCAACCATGCTCGATCCATCCGTCAGGCTGCGCACAGCCATCATCAACGACAACCTGGCCGTTGTGTCCCGTCTGGTGCGCCGATTCCCGGATCTGCTGGAAAACATTGACCCGAAAAACGGCTGGTCGTCGCTCCACTATGCGGGATTCTACGGACACTACCTGATATGCACATTTCTGGTCTCCAAGGGCCACGACACCCAGGAGGTCTCGCTGGACTTTGAGCAGCGCACGCCGCTGCATCTGGCAGCGTCAAAAAACCACGAACAAACGGTCCACTTCCTGGCCCAACAACAGCAGTTTTCGTTGCGAAGAGAAGAGGACAGCGGCAACGAAAACACAAACACAGAAACCACCAAGAGCGGTACCTCTGTGTCCACCACAACACTGTCCACGACGCCGTCAACGCCTGAAATGATCTGGGAGGAGCCCGGAAACGTGTCTGGAGGTCCGGGAAACATTACACTAGCATCCGTCAGGACCAGGTCCAGAGCTTCGTCGGTTCTGTCATCATCATCCAACAAAAAACCAACACTGCATTTGAAACCGGAAGCCGATGTGTGTCTGGAGCGAGTTCTCAACTGGAAGGACGTGAGGACGCAAACTGCGCTATTTGTGGCAGCAATGCATGGCCACAACCCGTGCGTGCAGCTGCTGCTGGACTTTGGTGCCGACATCGACTCGACAGACAGCGCTGGCTCTAGACCCCTACATATGGCTGCAGCCTACGGACATTTGAAAACCATCAAAACGCTGATAGATCGAGACGCAGACGTGGCCACGCCCAACCAGGACGGCTGGACGCCGCTACAATACTGCGCCTCCAAGGATATCGAGGATTACTTTCGAGCGCTGGTCGCAGAAAGGACGTCTCGACATCAGCAGAGAATAGTTCAGCAGAAGGAGAGAGAGCAAATGCGTGAGCATCAGAAGTACAACACCAGTAGATCATTCTCCATGGACTCTACTGCAACCAGTATCAAGCCACTGACACCACTACTTTCTGACGGATTCTCGTCGCCCCCAAGACTCTCTGTGGAGGAACACCCATTTTCGCCGACACAGCTGTTTGTATCGCCGAGGCAGCCTATCGTGTCTAGATCACCATCGCTGTCTTCTGTACACAGCGACATAGAGCCATCTGCTGGAGACAGGCTTTCTTCCATCCCGTTCTCCTCGGCTTACAGGCCCAGGTCGCCTCCTCCGGACTTTACCCAACATTTGCATCTACATTCATCTCGTCGAAGGGGCATGTCTACGGGCTCATCTGCCCCCAACTCGCGATCTTCATCTCCAGCATCGTCTCGCCACTCTCAGGACCAGCGATCTTATTCGTCATCGCAGTCTTTGCACCATTTTGCGGAAGAAGACAGCGGAAGCGAGCTCGATGCTTCTAACACCAGCATTCGATCTGCTGGAACTACAGGTACGGGCACTCCTGCCAAGATGCCAAACTTCTCGCGAAAAGGATCGCATACAGGACTGACGACCAACCCTTCGCCAGCCAGCTTCCAGTCAGCGAGATCGTCTGTCTCTCCTTACACCTCACCGTCCAAACCCGACCGTCTAGGTCTGGGCTTTGTCAACGGCCTGGTCAATGGTGTGTCAAACGTCATGGACAGATCCCCTACTAAGCAAAGACGACCGTCGCTGCCCACATTCACTCGACATCAGCGTACAAACTCTGGAGGTAGCATGCCACAGCCATACCTGGCCAGGAACTCCACCTCTTCCACGCGACTACCTTCATCTACAAGTGTCAGCACTTTAGGAAGCATGGTGTCAACGTCTTCAGAAGATTCCAGCGGACATGAGGCCCAGAAGGAGGTCATGCCTGGAGCTTTCAGAAGACTGTTCCACTCCAGGTCTCAAATTCTGAGAGAAAAATCAGAAACAAGTCTGTAAAAGACTTTCAGGTTTCCAGGACATTAAAACTGACAAACCGAAACCGGTATTTATAAGGGATTATTCCCAATTCATCGATCATGTGTATTCCTGTGTCTGTAGAGGGTAAATGTAGAAGAGATCGATTAATCTTTGATCAAGCCTTAGGTGCAATCACAACTTATAATTATACGGGAAAAAAGTGGTAAGAGAATAAAGCCCTATAGTCGGCTCAAATTTTTTCGTAGAATTTTTCTATTCTGGTCCTTCTTAAATTACTACTTATTCTGATCTCTAATTGTCTCACTCGTTTCGTTATTAGCACTTCATTAAGTCTAAATCTATAATAAATATTCCCCATTGATTCCTGACTTGTTTCATCGTCTATACGGACTCATATCACTGTCGTATGACCGTTCACTGATGGGAGTCAACTCGACATATCCATGGGGGAAGGGCATTGGCAGACCCGATACGGGGTCAAATGCTCCTTGCTGGTTGATTGGGGTGGTTACCTGGCTTTTACGCGCCCCCTCATCATCTGAAGAGTTTTGGGACGGTGTGTTGTGGCCAAAAAGAGTCGTGGTTTGGTCTCCTGATGTGACAATGTTGTTGAGAGGCTCGGCGACAGGCATGACTCTTCGGGGAAGTTTTCTGTTGGAATGAGAACGATGAATTCGTCCGCGGGACAAGCCAGAGCTTCCCACCTGGTCATCATCCTCGTAGTAAGTCTCTGAGACTGCATTGGCCTCGTCCAAGAGGTCATCATAGTCGAAATCGTCCTCCCCATCTCCATACTCGTGTTCTCCTCCAAACCCGTAGCTGTCAAAGTTTTCGTAGCCAAACTGACCAGGATAAGGTAGGGTATTGTATTCCAGAGGCTCTGGAGCAGCCTGTGTGCCGGACACGGTTCTGGCATGTCCTGGGACACCTCTGAGTGCTGGAGACCCACTGAGAGTTTCTCCGAGACTGGGCCTATCGTAGCGGCTCCTCAGTGGTGAAGAACAACCTGATTGGGTTAGCGACTCAATTTCACTAAGAGCATCTTCAACTTCTTGATAAGCCAATGCTGTTGAATCCTCCTCGTCGTAGTCGTCGTATAGTTCCTCGGTGACAGTGTTGTCAAAAGAAGTCTCAAACGAAAACTCCTCCTCTGCGCTGTCCGGAAATCTGTATGAGCGACGTTTGATTTCGGGAGTGTTGGTAGCACTAGTAGAAGACTGTGGCCGTCTTTGTAGAGCCACTTTGTTGCCAGGTGATTGTACAGGAGGCGCCAATTGAGTCTCGGACAGACGCACAGGAGGAGTCAAATGAGTTTTCTTGGCATAGCTCAACTGGGGACTTTCCTCGGATAAATCAAGAGGTTCTGTCTTGGTGTGAAATGGCGGCTGCAGTGACTGCTGCTGAGTCTGCTGAGATTCTGACAGGGATCGGAGATCTTCGGGGTGTGGAGGTAGTGGTTCCACGTGGGCTGGCAATATGTCTTCTGAAGCGTCGTCATTGAGAAAGGCGTTGCCTCGGTAGAGATGAGCATCATCTCCATCTTCGTCATCTAGACCATCGTAGTCGTAATCACAGTCATCCTCGTATTCATCCCCATCGCTGACCTGCTGTTGGCAGAATCTCTCGGGTTTCTTGTGTAATCGAACAGAAGAGTTTCTGCCAAAGTCGTCGTCTTCAAAGGAAAACGCCGACGCGTTGTCATCCTCTAGCATTCCTCCAAATCCAGACCCTTGGTCCTCGGACATGAGTTTTTTGGTAAAGGCAGACAGAGAGTCAGCTAGATTGGCGCCTTCTCCGTCAGCTGACGTGTTGCCAGTGGCTGTTGTGTCACATGACTTGGAGCTGTAGCTCTCCTGACTCTCCTGACTCAGCGAAGGGATGATCTGTGGCGTTCCAGACGACCCCGAGAGCCTGCTCTTTTCGACTGTAGTGGATCTGGACACGGCGGCAGAGGCTGGTCCGGTCTTTTCTGATTCAGGAGGTACCAGGATGTTGAGACCAATGTAAGACTTCTTTTTGACGACCCTCAGCGACTCCACAGGTTGGTCAGGGATAGCCAGGGGGTCCCGGATGACGGGAGAAAGCACTTCTTGCTTGGGCAGAAACTCGCTACTGCTATTAGTGCCCCACTCGTGTTTCCTGGTTCCGTAAATGATGCCAGCGTCGTAGTCAGCGGAGTGGTCGGGGTCTGGCGAGTAAACATCGGAAATGTTAATCTCTGGCGTCTTCTTGCGGATGAGATTGATGGGGTTGAGCCGTTTGAGGCTGGGCGAAATGAACCCTTCGGGCGACTGGCGGCCCATATCTGGCGTCTTTTTCGGCTCTAGTCTGCGGTTTTCGTTGGACTTGCGTCTCAGGTCCAGTGATCGCTTCAGGTCCACGCTCTTGCGTCTCTCTCCTGACCGCTTGAGATCTGCAGGGATGATTGGCGACATTTGGGACGGCAGGTGGGGAGATGAACGGGCTGCAGTGTTGGACGCTGCAGGCTGGGGTCTGTAGGCTGCCGGTTGGTTATTTTGTGGGCAAGACTGACCTGTGGAGTGGCTTTTCGTGTGTTTGCCGTGCGATGCCTGCTTGGAGTGCTCTGGACTGGTCGCATTCAGCAGGGTTGTCACGTGCGTTTCCGAGATTCGCGGGGGCGCTGTCATGGGCGTTGTTGGCGTCTGGTCCATGACAGGCGTTCTGTACTGCTGCAGCACCGGTGTTGTTTGCGGCAATTTTGCAGACTGCGGAGCCATTGGGGCAGCATCGTCGAGAATCATGGACGAGTACGTTTGTCGGGGCGACGCCTGGCTGGTTGATTTCGACTTGCGGTGGCTCAGCTGGGCCGGTGCTGGTGACGACGGCTGTGTCGTGGCTTGGGCTGGTGGGTTTGCGAGTCCAGACGGATCCATGCGAGGTTTGTGGGGAGAGAGCGTTGGTTTTGAGGTCCTGGAGGTCGGTCTTGGAGCTGGATCTTTCTGGGGCGACCTGGACAGCTCTCGTTTGGGGCTCCGCGAGTCGCTTTTAGTGGGAGACGCCGATCTGGAGCTGTTTGTGGACATTCGTCTGATCATGCTCATGGAGATGCGGGTCGGTGATTTGGGCGGAGGAGGAGCCTGGGCCCGAGGGCTCATGATCATGACGGGTTTTTGCGGGCTTGTGGGCTCGACACAGCCGGCGGAGTGACTGCGCCTGTGTAGTAACGACTTCATGGATGTAACTCTCGACAGCTCGGGGCGGTGAAAGATTTCCGAGGCTCTGTCAGGCCGTCAGTCTGAGAGTATAATTAGCAGCTCTTCAGACGCGGTTGCTGGCGTACGTCAACCTAATTGGGGTTAGATAAACTGTAAGTGGTGCGGAAACACAAAAAAGAAAAAGAAAAAGAAAAGGCAGACAAAAAGATGAAGACGAAGATGAAGACAAGAAAAGAAGACAAGAGGTGAAGAAAAAAATAACAAGCGAAAATATTACCAACTATGGGGAAATCAGGGCAGAGTTCTTTGCATTAGCGGAACGAGATGAATTGACACATTGTGAGTCTACCGTTGTGCTTCACTTTCCCGAGGTTTTGCTGTCTTCAAACCCGCTTCTTCCCGCCGTTCAGATAGACGGGTCTCGACTCTTTTCTCCAACCAGCAACATTGACCTTTTAATGGCTATCAAACTTTGCAGAGTGCCAATATCCGTCCCTGCGACGGAACGAGAAGCCAAAGTGCGATTTTTTGGGAGCACTCAAAAATGGGACGTGGGGATATTTTGAGCGCAAAATTTGTGAGCGAAAAGGCTGGATGGGTGTCTCTTTATATACTCTGACCCAACTTGGTCTTTTTGTGGCACTTGCATGTCTTCTTTTTCGACTTCATGTAAAGGTGGTATCAGTAGCTTCTTCCCCAGATGTGTCAGCCTCGGCTAACGTCTAATTATAGAGCACATCACTGGTACGGAAATAACTGCTACCCCACCATCTAAAACTACGAAAACGAGCTAGGAGCTATTAAATGGCACTACAAAATCGTTACTCCAGCCTCGTGATACATTTGTGGTGTTTTTTTTTCCGCAAATCGCCATTCTCGAATATTTTGCTCGTCTCTTTCCAAAACAGTTTTAGTCGCAGCAAGTGAGCCGTACCTGCCAGGATAAGAGATCGACATGACCGGCTCAAATGAATGGAACCGTCGATAAATGAGGGAAAAAGAAGTCGCAAATCAAACCTGTCCACAACGGTGTCACTTTGGCCTCTGTTGGACTACCAGCAATGGTCCTAATTAGGAAATGTGGTAGGTGAAACATGGCACTACTCTTTGAGAATCAGACTCCTCCGCCTGAACTTTGCTGATTGCCTTTCTTTGACTTTGATGCGGGTTCATGTTGTGATAGTCTAGTTGTGATCTCATTGTGATCTCATTGTTGTGATATTGTTGTGATCTCATTATGATCTCATTATTGTAGCCAAGTTCCACTAGCTGTCTATAGCTCCAGTGAGACTTGTTCTATGGAGCGATTGAGAGGTTTTCATGCTGAGCATGATTCTGAATCTGACAAGCTATCAAAACGAGTGTGGGTTACTGATTTCCATTCCTCCACGCTCGGAGTACCTGAATCTTTTCTATTCACCTATAAATAATGCTATATGCTGCCAATGTTCGTATGGCTCTAGATGCTCAATGCTAGGGCCTCCAGTTTCTTCAACGGAGCTGCCATTCCGTCAACAGGCGCAGAATCAACCTGCAGCTTGGCCCGCCCCACATTCAGACCCTCCAGAAGAACACAGGCCTTGCAGATTTTGTTGTGCGACAAGTAGCCACATGTCTCGCATCGATTAGCAAGTTTCAGAGATGAGTCAAAAGCCAGAGGAACAGAAGAACCGCAGCCTTGCTGGGTCTTTGCTGTGTCGTCTGTGTCGACCTTGACGGTCTTTTTGACGATGCTTCCCTTGCCCTTGCTCTTCTTCTTGAGAACGAAAGATTCTCCGCTGTGAATGATGTCAATGATGGTTGAGGGCCGAATAGCCTCCAGATTTTTGATGAGCGTTCGGGCCGTGCCACGGAACGCCTCCGGGGAGTAGGTGCACTCTGTGCTAAAGTAATCCAGCTTCTTGTAGTGCGCATAAAGCACGATTTCCTTCTCGTAGGCGTACTTCATGGGTTTGGATCGCTTGACTGGCGAATCGTCCGATCCCGTAACCAGCTCTGTGCATCTGTCAAGACGAGCAGTGTCGCCTCTCAGCAGGTTCATCATCACTGTTTCGGCCATATCGTCGGCGTTGTGTCCAGTGACAATGTGTGCGATTCCCAGCTTGGCAGATCCTCGATCCAGGGCCTGACGTCGGAAAACTCCGCAGTAAGTGCAGTTGTTTTTGTTGCCAATCTGGGCCACAATCTCGTCCATGCTCCAGCCATACAGCTCGCTGTAGCTGACAACCTCAAGGTCCATCTCGTACTGCACCTTGTTGCGTTTTACCGTCTCCAGAGAGTCGTCTCGGTAGCCATGGATACCCTCGTCGATGGACAGCAGCACAAAGTTGACGCCGTAGTTGTATCTCTCGTTGAGAGTCTTCATCACATGCGCCAAGACCGTTGAATCTTTGCCTCCAGAGGCTCCAATAGCCACTCGCTCTCCGGGATAAAAGAGGTTGGACTCGATGATAGTGTTGTGAATTTCGGTTTCAAACACGTTGTAGAAACATGGCTTGCAGATGGGTTGCAGGGTCTTTGGTCGCTTCAGCACTGCCTTTCGACAGTCACAGAGAACACACAACATGGCGATGTTTGAAAAATGATTTTGAAAAAAAGTTGTCGTGCATATGACATGTACGTGCTTAGTCAGATTGTATGGGACTAATAGGCCAAACTTTGATCAGATTGGTCACGTGATTGGTAGGTGGTACAAACAGCAGCTAAAAACGGATGTTGTGACTTTTCTGGAGTCTGATGAATGGTTTATGAGAGATGAGATTAGTATCATTATAGGAGTATGAGTTGACATTAAGTAGTAGTCATTATGTTATTGTTGTTTTAAAGTAAGTATAGCTGATTAGTTAGAGAAGCATTCAAGTTCGAGAAGATGATGATATTTTGAGATTCAAGAAGGTACAGTGACGGACTTGAGAGTTAAAGGAAGAGCTGTTGTTTACTTCATCTTGTTTTGTTTGTATATTGGTTTTATATAGGTTTTCTGTTCCAAGAACAACACAGTTGTAACTGAATGACTAAGACAAGTTAACTAATCATTACAACTCCATATTAATGGTAGTATGAGCGGTTGATAGCACCTATTTCGTTTCTTACCCGAATTCATACAATAATTTACTGTTTTCGACACTTTTAGGATGAATATATAGGTACGGTAGATATATTCTCTAATTCTGAACCATCTGACTTCTAAATAGATTACTCTCTAGTTATTTTAGTAGAGTCCTCATTTTTGAGTTTTGTCTATATCGATCTAGTCAGTGAATCTCATCTGATCTGGTATGATTCAGGTTCTGTATCTAACCAATGTGTGATTAAACCCATTACAAACTGATAAATGACCTTCAATCACAGAAACAGTTTCTTTTATCCGCATAATGTTGATATTTTGGTTTGCCCTTGCCCCAAAACCTCATCTAGTCTGTCCTAAACAGACCATATCAGCAGAAATAGCTGGAATGTTGGCATTAAAACTGGTGGAAATGATAAAACGAGAAATTCTGTGAAACTTGGACTTACACTCATTGTCATAGTACCAATATTGAGCTCTTTACCGACGTATCCTGTGTCTCATCAAATGAAAGGGAAGATTTGCAGCACTACAAAGCAGATAGTAATTGCCCTAAACCTGCCGTTTATTTTGGAAAAAAGCTCAAAAACCACATACCCTACTCTATAACAACTGTTTCTGCCAATTAACACATCCTATTTCTCCATATCCACGTCTGAACTAGTAGCAGGCGAAATCATCAGATGGATGGCCTCAAACCTTGTCTCATTTTATTTCCAAAATTTCAAAATTTCAAAATTGGAAAATCTCAAAATTTGGGGACAAGCTTTGCTACAACTGTAGGTCAGGGCAGTGGTTGAAGCAGCATTACTGGAGCATTTTTGACAGAATCCCATCACAAAGCAGATGTAGTGAGACGGACCTCTGAATCACACAAAAAAACAGAGCAAAAACCCCCACCATCCCCAATACAATCCTTTCCATCAAGTCTCCCTCCCACTCTCTCCCTCTACAGTACGTACCTCCTTCGGCCACCGTTTAAGCTTCTCCCAACATGGGTTACCCTACCTAAAAATCTTTGACTCTCATCCGTTAGTGAAAAATTCAAATAAGTCGACCCTTAGAAAAAGCCACCACGCGCACGACACTCCACAAATGTCTCGATTTTTTGCTGGCGGTTCAGACAGCGACGACTCGTCTTCCGACGAAGATCTGTACGGATCCTCCGGATCCGAGAGCGGATCCGACTTCAACCAGGACGGAGGAGACGACGAGTCCGACGACTCCATGTTTGCGGGCGACGATTCCGATGATGACGACTCTGACGACGATATGGACCTCGGCAAGGGCGCCTCTTACTTCCTAAAGTCTTCCAACGTGGCCGACAGCGACGACGAGGAGGATACCGGCAAGAAGCTGGTGCTTTCCGCCAAGGACAAGCTGCTGGTGGAGCTGGCCAACGGAGCCCGGCTCATGGAGAACGGCAAGCGAATCAACGACTGGGTGCTGATTTCCGACCAGTTTGACAAGCTCAACAAGGTGATGGAGCGGTTCACCAAGCAGCGGCACGGCGACGCCCCCAAGGTGTACATTGCGGCCATTGCCGGGCTGGAGGACTTTCTCAACGAGGCCATGGCCGACAAGCCTGCGCTCAAGAAGATGAACACGTCCAACTCGCGAGCGTTCAACGCCGCCAAGCAGCGTGTCAAGAAGAACAACCGCGACTACGAAAAGGGCCTGGCCAAGTTCCGCGAGGACCCCGACTACGAGGAGGAGAAGGAGGAGGTGCACAAGACGGAGAGCAAGGCCGAGGGCAAGGCCCCCGAGACCGCCGCGTCCGACACCCCCCAGACCACCGAGGCCAACCTCGAGGCGTTCACCACCGTGGGCAAGTCCGGCAAGACCTCCGTGTCGCCCACGGACATGTTCAAGACCCTCAAGACGGTGCTGGAGTCGCGAGGCAAGAAAAACACAGACCGCGAGGACCAGGTGCGCCAGCTGGAGAACCTGCTGCCCTCTGCCGGCACCGTGTACCAGAAGATCTCCGTCTACACCATGCTGGTGTCCACGCGGCTGGATCTCAGCTCGGCCTCTGCCGCCCTGTCTCCCGCCCAGTGGACGCAGGTGGTCGCCGACCTCAACGAGCTGCTGAGCATCCTGGAGGCCAACATTTCCACATACCACGTGACCGAGAACGCCCCCGAGATCGAGGACGTTGAGAAGGGCCCCGACGCGCGGGCCGACGGCGTCAAGCTGGTCCCCGGCTCCGTGGCGTCCCTGGTGGAGCGGGTGGACGACGAGTTCACCAAGGCTCTGCAGTTCATGGACCCCCACACCACCGAGTACGTGGACCGCCTGCGGGACGAGACCAAGCTGTACCAGACTCTCCTGCGGGTGCAGCTGTACATTGAGCACACCTCGGACGAGACGGACCAGCTCGGGCTGGCGCGAATCCTGGTGCGACGGGTGGACCATCTCTACTTCAAGCCCAACAACGTCATCAACATGACCGAACAAATCGCATGGGCCGGCGTCAAGGGCGACTCCAAGGCCACCCCCCGGCCCGCGGAGTCGGACCTCACCGCAGACTACCCCACCGAGCTCATCACCCGCATGTGCTCCGTGCTGTACAAGCAGGCCAACACCGTGTTCCGAACCAAGGCCATGCTGGCCCACGTGTACCACTACGCGCTCAACGACGCCTACTACCGGGCCCGAGACATGTTCCTCATGTCCCATCTGCAGTCGTCCATTGCCTCGGCCGAGCCCCAGCTGCAGGTGCTCTTCAACCGAACGCTCGTGCAGCTGGGTCTCTGCGCCTTCCGCCAGGGACTCATTGCCGAGACCCAGCAGTCGCTGCAGGAGGTGTGCTCGTCGCCCCGGCTCAAGGAGCTCCTTGGCCAGGGCCTCGCCAAGTACGCCCAGGCCGGCGTGGTTGATAAGCAGCGGGTTCTCCCCTTCCACATGCATATCAACCTGGAGCTGCTCGAGTGCGTCTTCCTGTGCTCGTCGCTGCTCATGGAGGTGCCGTACATGGCTGCCCACGGCTCGTCCATCGACGCCAAGAAGAAGGTCATCTCCAAGCTCTTCCGACGCATGCTCGACTACCATGAGCGACAGGTGTTTGCCGGCCCCCCCGAAAACACCCGAGACCACATCATGCAGGCCGCCAAGGCGCTCCAAAAGGGCGACTGGGAGGCCTCGCGAGACCTGCTGACCTCCATCAAAATCTGGTCGCTGCTGCCCAACCCCGACAAGATCAAGGCCATGCTCACCGAGAAGCTGCAGGCCGAGGGTCTGCGAACCTACCTCTTCACCTACTGGTCCCACTACTCCACCCTGTCGCTGGCCACCCTGGCCGACATGTTCCAGCTCCCCATCAAGGACGTGTCTGCCATTGTTGCCAAGATGATTGCCCAGGAGGAGCTCACTGCTGCTCTGGACCAGAAGACGGGCTCTGTGGTTTTCCGACAGGCCGTCGAGCAGACCAAGCTGCAGCAGCTGGCCGTTGCTCTGTCCGACAAGGTGATCCAGCTTGCCGAGCGAAACGAGCGACTTGTTGCTGGCGGTTACCAGTTTGACAAGGTGACCCAACCCCAGAACAAGCGAAAACCCCAGCGAACCCGGTAGATGATAGAGACGAGTAATAAAAGTCATGTTTGGAATGAGATTGTAGGAATGAATGTTTAGATTGAGGTTGAGAGAGTCTTGTAGATGTGACTTGTATCCATTAAGAAGTACCAACATACGCCATTATAATGTATATATATGTTTTTGTTTTACTTGTCTTTACTTATATACCATTATAATGTGATGATTGAAAGACTACTGTAGTAGACAAAACAATTGAAATTGAAACATGATAGTTCTAATTGTCTATATGTTTCACTATTATGTATTAGTTTGGTGCATACCATCTTTCACACATGAGATAGTTTGACACTTCAATGACAAGTTATACACAGTTATACCAAGCAAAAAACATATAAAAATGAATGGAAAGGAATTAAAATGATCTTCTTATTTCAATGAACATCTGAAGATCTCATAATTCTTTCTGATTCACCTTAGTTCTGCTTGTTAATTTTTAATGTCATTCCTTTAAATTAATTTGAATTTCGTTGTCCTATGCGTATACAAGTTAACCCACAGAAAAAAAAGGTGAAAAACACACCAAGTAAGATTCTTCTCATAATTTTTCATATTTCATATACCCGCTATACGAATTCCAACCAACTAATATCACACCCAATATCGACATGTTTCCCAGTACTGTGTCCATTGTAATTAATGCTTATCTTACATCTATAATATAATATGCACATACGCCGACGCCGTGCTCTAAACAAAGTAAGGCTTCCACAAGACACCCTCCAGATCAGCCAACTGATCCTCGGTAAACACCTTGGAGTCAATGTGCCACGTATCCTGACGAGTTCGCTTAAAGTCAGACAGAATCTCCTTGACACTTCGACCAACGTACTCAGAGTCCGACCCAGCCTTGGTGGCCAAAGTCACAAGAATACCAGGAACCCACGCAGGAGGGGGGGACTGGTAAGGAAAGGCATTAACAATAGTGCCCATACCAAGAACAGCAGCATGTCGTTTGGTGGACACGGCCTGACGATCGTCTGCAGAAATGTTTCGGCCCTTGAGAGCAGGGTTCTTGATCAACAGAGCCCGGAATGTATCGTGAAGGTTTCGAACAGCAACATCTCTTTCAGCAATAGGAAGGCAGTGCAAGATACCAGCCAGTGCCTTGGATGCGGCAGTTCGGATCTCCACCTCCTTGTCGTGCAACAAAGAGGTCACACACTCAAGAAGACCCTTTCGGTGCTCCTGAGTCATGCCAAACTGGTGACGGAAATAAAAGGACTGGATGAAGGAGAGCAGAGCCAACTTCTGGCGACGATGCTTGACAGAAACAGATGACAGAGTCACAATAGTGTCAATCAGTCCAGTCAGCTGATGGTGCTCAACAGGAATATCTCCGAGAAGAGTTACCACGTGAGCAACCTCAAGGACGACCTCAGGGTCATCTCGGACCAATAACAGGCCAAGAAGAGCAGGAAGGATCTGGTCGAGAAGAGGAACAAGATCACGACCAGAGGAAGATGACATTCGTCTTTGGATGAAGGCGACAACCGTCTTGGAAGCATGAAGAGTGGACTCGTCGTTAACGTCAGAGGCAGTGGTAATGTCATTAAGAACCTTCTCAAATGGCAGTCGAAGTCGTTCGGGAAGAGTGTACACACCCATGCCGAGACTGGAGGCCTCCAGGTTCTTTTGAATGTAGTCCTTAGCAGTGGTGTAAGAGTCGCTCTCATGGTACTGGACTCGGTAAATCTCGGCCAGAGTAACCGCAATAGCACCTCGGACATTGGCGTACATGTGATCAACGTGACTCCAGAGATCATCCATCATGCCAGAAGTGTCAAGCTGCCATTCAGCGTAGTAAACCAGTCTTCGGTAAAACTCCAGCTTGGCAACTTCCTTGAAAGCCATGTTGGACGTGGGGTTGAGTCGGAACCCTCGGATGAAGTCCACAAGGGGGCTCCAAAGCCGATGGTCAACCTGGTGCGACGACCAGGAGACAAAAGCCCACCAGAACTTGACATTGTCAGGAGATAGGTGTTTGTCCATGACCTGGGAAAACAGCTTGACAACAGTCTCGTTGATGACAGCTCGAGCATCATCAGTCAAAAACTTGAGAGCCAGAAAACATCCTCCAAAGTACTCGGCAGTAGTTCGGTGAGAATGCTTATCCTGAGGATCAAACTGGGTTACCAAAAGGTCTAGGAACTCCTGAAGACTCCAGGATACAAATCCCATATCCACCAGCCGCAAAAGAGAAGCCACAAAGCCACACGTCTCGACGGAAAACTCCGATTCGTCATCAGCATCGATGATATTTAGAGTCAGTAGCTTCTCAACTGCCGACAGAGGAATGCCTTCCATCAAAGCTCCACCCATCTGCTCTTTGTCATAGTCGGACAGCTCAAGCTCAGTATGCTTGGTGCTCATAACCTGCAGCTGTTGAGGCCAGATGAGCCATCCGTAAGCTCGAGGAATGTCGAGATAGAAAGAGGGCTTGGCCTTGGGGTCGAGCTCATCTAGAAGACGTCGAGAAAAGTCTTCTCCGGTAGTAACCACCTCTTGGCCAGGTTTCACATCGTCGGTGGTCACTCGAGTCATGTCATAATCGTTGGCTGCGAGAGTGAGAACCTTATACAACATTCCCTCGAAAGAAGCATAGTACATGGTACTGACCATGGGATGCTTGTTGGTGAGACCATTGGCGATCTGAGTCCACGTAGTTCGAGTGGTCTTCATCTCAAAGGATCGGTTCAGAGACACCTGGATGCTGCAGCATAGCAAGATGACCTTCCAATTGGAAGACTTGACGGAGTACTCGTTCATCATGTGGTCCATCTTGGTAGTGACCTCGATAGCCTCCTCTCGCTTGGCCTTCTTCTCCTTGAGCATCTTGGCAATCTTTTCAGACACATCGGCCTTAGGAGCAATGGCTGCCACATTGCTGTCGTCAAACTTGAAGTAGGAAGAGGGGAGTCTAAATCCATCGTTGAGAAGGGTCATTAACAAGCTCTGGGATTCTCGGTTGAGCAACAGATTGTCGGCCTCGAGGGCCTTAACCATGACCTCGGTAAAGAGAGGCAAGTGACGAATATTTCGCTTGAGGGAAGAATGCATCACACTCATCTCTAGAACGAGACATCCACTGACAGCCTTTTCCCACTGCTGAGTCTGAATAGCCTCCAGACTAGCCTTGAGAATGAAAGGAAGAACCAGAGGACGACACTTCATGATGGTCTTGATGGCACTCTCAAGAGAAGACTGAGCATTTCGTCGAATGTCGGGGTAAATGGAGAGGCAGCTCTTGAGGATATCCATCAGCAGGACTCTCTCCAGCTTGGACATTGCTCGAGCTCCAAACTTGTGCAACAAACGCTCGTGGTGGTGAGCAAGCGCTCGACGAGCCAACACAGCTCGGGGGTAGTCCTTACGCAGACCAAGAGTGTTACACTTCCGGACCTCGTAAGAATAGGCAGCAATCTGAATGATAACCGACTTGGAAGTCTTCTCAATGCCAACATCAGATAGCCACACCTTGTAGGCAAACAAAACAGACTTAAAGGCTGAAATATCGCTATCTCGATGTGCCATCAAAGCAGAATGAAGGTCATGCAGAAGCTGGCCAATCTTGCGACGCAGGAGATGGAGCTCCTGGTACAGAGGATCATCCTTGGAAGGAAAAAAGTAACCACTGGGGTATTCTCTCAGCTTCTTGAGCTCCACAAAGTCTCCAAACATGTCTGCATCGTCACAGATGGGCTCATCTTCGAACTCCACAACCTCCACCTCTTCCTCCCCCTCTGCCTCAGATCGAGACTCCTCGGACATACCATCGTCCGATCCAACTTGTACGGGATCCGGATTGGTAGAAGGTTCTCCATCTGAAGGGTCAAAGAGCACAGACATGCCTGCCAGGGAAGTTCGTAGATAGGTCACATGACGAGTGATGGTGTCTGATAACTCAGTCAGCGACTTCTTTCCGTTGCCATTGCCGTTACCGTTGCTGTCAGCAGCTTCCTTAGAGCCCTGGAGCTCCTCAATGATGCTTGTCAGTGCGTCGATACTGATGGTAGCCTGATCGCTGAATAGGCGACTGGCAAACTCAACCTGAGGACGGCTTGGCACATACCAATTGATTTCCAAATCTCGAGAATTGAACCGTTTGCCCCACTCAGCAACTCCGTTGATTCCGGGGTTGCAATCTGCAACTGCCAAGTTGGTGAGAGACATGAGAATGTGGTGAATGGTGTTGGCAGAGTGGAAAATAATGCTACCCTTGCACTTTTCTCGCAGGAAGTACGCCATGTCCGACAACTCTTTCTGATAATCCATAAGGGCAATGTTGGCATGGGCAACGCACAGATTAAGAACAGACAGATGCCAAATGAGAGCTCGATCACGCGGCAAAATTTCACTGCCAGCACGAGTGCTACCAGCACCGTTGCTTTCAATCTGCAGCTTGATACCGCTGAGAACAACCGGAAGAAGGTGCTTACAGGCCACCTTGGCATTGACACGTACCATAGCTCCACTCATATTGGCAATAGCGTCTGTAGCCGAATGGAAGACACTGTTTCCGATGAAATCAGCCATTCGTCGGCAACATTGCTCGAAAACCTCCTCGGAAACACCTCCAAGTACAGCCATCAGCATGGGCGTCAGAATAGACACAACCTGGGCCTCAGGGAAATCTCGCTCCTTGGAGCTGACAGAAACATCAGGCAGGTTCTCCAGCAGCCCAAAGAGTCGCTCAAAGAGAGAGTCTACAATTTGGGGGAATCCAGACGACGTGCTTTCAGCAATCTTGCCACAAAGCTCAGGAGACATATCCGACGTATCCTCTCGGAATGAACCAGACTCCAACAGCTCGACATCACGTGACACATATTCGTAAGCCAGATCCACGCCCACCTCTTGAGACACGTCTACAAAAGGGACATTGAGAGCGGCCAGATGAACAATGCTGAGGGCTTGGAATGTCTTGTCCAAGTCATTGGCGTCGATGCCAGGCAAGGCCAGAGACAGCAGCGTGGTGATATGGATTCTGTAACGGGGGCTCTGTGCAATGATTCTGATGAGTGCAATCAGAGTTTGGAGAGTGGTGATTGTTCTGTGAGTCTCCACCAGACCTTGCAGGGAGGGGTAGGCTTCCTTGAGGCATTGGGGGATGATAAGATCAGGCTCCAGGAAAGCCAGGCCATGAAGGCAATTGATGGCCATTCGAGACAGCAATCGGTTCTTAGAGTAGATGCCAAAGAACACCACATTCTTGAGACACATGACAAACCCCTTTCTGATCTCAGGAGTCAGATGACGCTCCTTGGGCACCAAGACTGCCTCTCCCTCAAGCTCCTGGTTGTATCTGAGCAGAAAGTACTCCACCAGCAAATTGATGAACTCGAAAATGCCCTTGGACCACTTTCCTTGGTTGGAGGGATGGAAGAATGACTCCAGAGCCTGGATAAGAGTGGTAAGCTTGTCGAGGATGCCATCTGAAGATCCGCCAAGAGACGAGACCAGCAATCTGGCGGCAGCTCTGGAGGGCTTGGCCTTTCTGATTTCAGCGTGATCGATTCGCCGGGTCTCGTTATTGGTGTGGTAAGGCTCGGGGCATGATGCGACTGTGACTCCCGAAAGAGCTAGAATGACTGAAAAGATGTGGTTGATCTGGTCAGTTTCGAAGATGCCGTAGTCGCCCCAATTGAGGCCCTTGTTGTTGAGTCCATCGGCCGCCAGTCTAGACATGTAGTCCAGCATCTGGAAGTCAAAATGCTTGGAGACTCGCAGCGTCTTCCAGAGATGAAACAGCGATGGCAGGTACGTCTGGGGGTTGGCCGAGGGCGGCGTGAAGTACATGAGCAGCGATGCCACTGGGTGGGACTGCTGTGACGAGAGAGGGGAGAACTGTGTTAGTAATAGTAAGGGTGTGTGTTGGTGGAGAATGAAGTCAGGAAACTTACGTTAGGTAGGACATCTTCCATAACTTGGACGATGCAGTCCTTGTCGAAGAACAGTCTGGCGCTCTGGACCAGACGGATAAGAGCGGATCGGTCCTGCTGACTGGGCTCGAAGAACTGGGGAGCAGGCAGGAACGAGTACTTGAGCAGGTTGAAAAGCGGCTTCCAGTCCAGCTCAAGGCCCTCGCGGGAGAGCAGCACGTGCTCCCGAGCCAGCAGACAGAACATTGACACAAACTTGTCAAAGGGCACGTCGTCGCCACCTGGAATCATGGTGTTTGAGGCTGCGGACACCACTGTGGCCAGAGCAAGGTCGTAGTAGACACGAATGAGCGCCAGGCGGGTGTGGATGGGGAGATCGAACTTGAGACGCACCCAGGACTTGAGCTCGCGCGTCCAATGGGTGATAGACGTGGCTGTAACCGATCCTCCTCCCGGGGCCAGATCCTGCGCCTGGATGGCTGTGTACAGCTTGTTGACAATGTGGCTCAGATGGCTGAGCTGGTCGCGTCGAGATTCGACGGGGTACGGCAACGAGGCTGTGTACGGGTACGTTCTGGGCACCAGACGGTTCTGTGTCGATTCCGTTCCTTCGAGATCAATCGCCACATTGTCAGGGGGGAGATCGTCCTGAGAGTCGTCGAGAGAGGCTGGATGCTGGTGCAGCTGCCACTTGTCGGGGTGCGCCAGCTTATCGGGGAGACTCACTGTCTCCAGAGCCATTTGAACGGGATGTTGGTATGGGTGGCACTGGATGTGGTATGTGAGATGGAAGTATGCAGAGCTCTTGCAGAAGGAGGTTGGGATGGATTAGTCTTAATAATAGCGTTGTGGCCGGTGTGGGGAGTGGCTGTAAACGGAGCTAGCGGGCAGCTAGAGAAAATCTGAAGAGACAGTTTTGTCAGAAATCGTTGGTTTGGTGGTATGGACTGGGAATACCTGCTTCTACGGTGTTTTGGGGCAAACTGGAGCCACCTCTGTGGGTCTCTTAAGAAAGAATAAAAGAGTCAGAGTCAAAAAAAACCCCCATTTTGTTCGTTGGGAGTAATATCGAGGCTAATAAGAGCTCTGGATCGCTGAGGCCAACAATCAGCGATAAACGGTTATTGGGCTGGTTGGTACTTTTCCTGCGGTGAAAAGGTATTAAACCTGTGCATTTGTGTCACACTGTCCATTCCGCTTTTCAAAATTTCTTTTCGGCGTCTTTTCAGGTCTTTCAAATCCAAATCTCTCTAATTTTCCAATGTCGCAGTTATATACCGCTAATAAGAGCTTTCTCTCCCTTACTGCTCACGTAGACACGGCACGCTAGCAAATGCTAAATTCGAGCGAGTCAAAAATAACCATCAATGGCAGTAAAAAACGGTGGCGGTGGCAAGTAACAATTTTGGAATGGTTAGGAAGAAAGGATGTTGGCGTGATTGATTTGAGATCTGGGCGGGAGTTTATCTGAAAAGAGAAAAACAAAAAAAGTTGCATTTTAGACGAATCTGACATGGTACTTGGTAGATACTTGGAGATAAGAGAGATTGCTTTCAGGGGTTTGTATATAATGCGCTGTGAAAGCGATATAAATATTCTGAAAAGTGCGTTCTGTTGGAAAGGAGTTTTTGGTTCTATTAGGATGTTTTATTTTTATGATAATGGTGACCTGTGTTCTTCTGTTAATGAAAAGACCTACCTACCATCAGACTGTAGTGCATCTGTTTTGACAGTCCAAAACCTGAAACATTTCAGACTCAAATATCTTGACTAATAGATGTCAAAAAGCCATGGTTTCTTCAGTGTGTATTATAAATGACTTTGTGGTTGATAATATCACCTTTATATCTTTTCTTCTCTCATATCAGGCACTTTGTTTGGTATTCTCATTAGTCTAACCAACTACAGAGTACCCAAATTTGATACTATGATTTTTCAAATTACGATACCGACAAGTATCTGAAAGATGTGCAACAATACCGATGATATCTGAAAGACGAGTCAAAACTATGATACAGAACCATTCAGCTTACTCATCTACTTTCTTACCCTATCAGAAGAAAACTCGCAAATACAACCCTTGTAGATCCAGTCATCGTACAATGCACTTTCAAGTCGTTTACGGGATTATTTATGTAAACTAGACGATAGTGTCAATGTAATTTTTTGTTCTAGTATCGTCAGAACACTCGTTTCATCTCAAAAACCCTTGTATTAGCTGTGTCAGTTGAATGCATTCGTGACAATACAACAGACAACAGACAACATAACATTTCGTTTAACGTCACCAATATATACACGATTTTGAATCAAACTAGATATTCGTACTGCTAAAACATCTCTCCATGATATTACACCATTCCAGTTGTTCAGACTCGGCAATTGCGCAATCTGTGACTCCATATTCTGAAACAATCTGGTCACGTGATCTGAATCTCCAGCTACTCACATACGAATTACAACACTTGTGCCAACTCCATCAACAACTCCATCGACAGCCGAACAACCATCACATGTGATTTTCTTAGCGTTATGATCTGCCACTAATAAGACACGTTTGATATTGCTTTTTCCGAGCTTCACACCTTTGTAGATACTGCATCAGTTCAATACTACATTGGAGCAGCTATAAATCCAGTGTTGAAGATGCTATAGTTGATCAGAAAAGCCCAAATGCTCATATCTCTCTTTGATTAGTTGCTACAAAAGAGTCAGGAAAAATCGACTTGCTGGCTTTGACTTTCAGACCCGACCAATTGGTAGACTAACCAACTCCTTGAAGAGATAACATTAGCTGGATCTCCAACGTGAAAAAACGAATACTGTTTCACTAACTCCGGCTAATGGGCCTTTTAGAGGCGTGCTAAGACATGTTTAGATATGCAACTGTCTGGTTCAGGGCAAGAGCTGGTTTCAGAAAAAGCCGGCCAATCTCCGACAGTATGTATGGATGTACTTGGTCTAAGAGGTGTGTGTGAAAAGAGAAAAAGTCGCTGATGGCAGTGTCGTTCATTACTAAAAAAACATCGACGACATTGATTGCTAGTGCTAAAGTAGAAGACTCTTTTAGATTCACCTTTTTTTTTCTTTCTACGAATAATTCCGACTCAATACATGAGCATTTTGAAGTCTGTTCAATACGAGGTTTAAAAGAGTCTAACAGTGACTGGACCGTGTTTGAGATATGACGCTAAATTTGAACCAGGGGGGCAGTAGCATGTCTCAGTGAACCACCCCACAGTTGAAAAAAAATTGCCTAATGTGGCATTGGTATCCGTTTTGCTTGAGTGGAATGTTTTGGAATTCTGCAATGCAGTTTTTTTCGCACTAATGCAATCTTCTGTCACATCACACGACAAGAATACAAGTCTCGCTATCACTCTGACGACCAAATGTCGATAAATCAATAATAATAAGTTGCTTATCTACACTTCTCAAACTTGTCACACAATTTGTGTCACGTCACACAAGTGGCTTTTCACTCTGGCTGTCTCGTAACCTACCACCACAAACCTGCTCACAATACCGTCATCCCCCATCAGCAATTCAAATCATTGTAGAAACTACGAAAGAAAAAAGAACCACTTCTCTTCAACTCAGTATTTAGCCACATGGTATACCCCCTACGTATTGTACGTAGACTACTTTGTGGTAATGTGTCAGCCTTAACTCACATGTACAATAAGGAAAACCCGAAACAAACCCTTCAGTCAGGGCAAGCTCGGAAACATCACCAGTCGCTCATGTGTAGCTGTATAAAGTCCGTTTTTTGTCCCTTTTTTTTTCTTCTTCTTCTGCTTCTTCTTTCTATTGTTGTCATCTGTTGTCTGTCGGGTTTTTGTTAGACGCTCTTGGTGCGACTTTGACGCACACTTAAAAGTGGCCAATGCCACACGTCAGAAGCAAAAAAAGAAAAGCGGCCGTACTCGGCTATATAAAAAAAAGCAGACAAACCAGACCCAGATAAAGCAACCATGGGCGCAGCACAGAAGGAATTAATTAAAACAAAACCCCGCCTCGTAGATAATGGAGAAAACCGGGGTACTATACCTGAAATATGTGGACCCACTTATCCAGGTCAGACTGTAAACATTGCAGACAATCAAAGTCTAATTTTCTTGTCGCAGCCCGTCACGTGAAACTCTGTTTAACACATTCATTGTGCCACAAAGACATGATAAAAGACACTAACCATGATCGACACAATGTTGTAATGCATAAGGTAGCAACCTAATCCGGCACGGCTGGTGGCATGTACCAGCATCTCAACTAATGTGGTTGAACGCGTCAACCACGCGTAAAGTACATTTGGGTGTCAATAAATCGACATTAACAATTATTAATACATAATATTACAGCAAAGAACGAAACTCCGGACAAGAAATGAGAGAGGGCATATAGCCTGGTTAGTTCATGGGGTGAGGGTGAGAAGGCATGTTGCCGTAGTTGTAGTTGTAGCCAGTCGGCACCTGGTAGTAGTTGATGTTGTCACCGCCGGGATGTTGAATCGGAATCGGGAGACCGTGGTGTTGTTGCTGTTGCTGCATGGGGTAGTGGTACGCGGGGGCGTAGCCCTGGTTGTACTGAAACTGCTGAGGAACTCCGCTCTGGAGCTGCTGCTGAGCCTGCTGCTGAGCCTGCTGCTGGGTCTGGGTCGGCTGCTGTTGCTGAGCCTGCTGAGCCTGCTGTTGCTGGGCCTGCTGGGTCTGTTGCTGCTGCTGCTGAGCCTGCTGCTGCTGACTCTGTTGCTGGGCCTGCTGCTGAGCTTGCTGCTGGCTCGAGCTGCTGAGCCTGTGCTGNGCCTGCGTGTTGCGTCTGCCTGGCTGGGCTCTGCTGTCGNGCTGCTGTGCGCGTGCTGTGNGCTGCTGCTGGCTTTGNGCTGCGCTGCTGCTGCGCTGCTGCTCGNGTCGTGCTGCTGCGCGTNTCGTCTGCTGCTAGTCGCTGCTGGTCTCTGGGTCTGTACGTGTCGCGTGGTCGTAGTACTGTCGCTTAGCACGTGTCCGTCTGGCTTCGGGNGTCCCGACGGTCGTCCTGGGTCNCGTCGTGTCGTCTTCGGCTCGCCGTTGCGTTGGTTCGTCGTTGGTCCGTCGTCGTCGTCGTCGTCGTCGTCGTCGTCGTCGTCGTCGTCGTCGTCGTCGTCGTCGTCGTCGTCGTCGGTCGGTCGGTCGGTCGTCGTCGTCGTCGTCGTCGTCGTCGTCGTCGTACGTCGTCGTCGTCGTACGTACGGTCGTCGTCGTCGTCGTACGTACGTACGGTACGGTACGTCGTCGTACGTCGTACGTACGGTACGGTACGGTACGTACGGTACCGGGGTTTACNGGGTTCCGGAGTACGGTACGTTAACGGACTTTACGGGTCCCGTAGGGTTACCGTTGTAACCCGTCGCGGTTTACCAAACGGTTACCGAGGTTACCCCGTCGCCCGTTTGGCGGTTCGCCCGGGTAGTCCACGGTTCGTCGTCGCGTTCGTCGCGTTCGTCGTCNCGGTCTCGTTGGTTCGTTGCGTACCTGGGCCGTTGTTTGCCGTGAGTCCGCGGTTGCCGNGTACGTCGCGTTAGCCGTTGCCTACGGACGACGTGACCGTTGTACCGNGGTTTACGACCGACTTGGACGGCGTGGCCCGACGTTTACACGAGAGTACTGTTGACTTGCTCGCTGCGTGTGCTGCTGCTGTCGCGTGACCTGCTGGTGGCTGTCGCTGCTCCNGTACGTGGCGCTGCTGTCACGTGATGCTGTGACCTGCTGCTGCTGACCTGCTGCTGCTGAACCTGCTGCTGTTGAACCTGCTGCTGCTGAACCTGCTGGGCGTGTCGAGACTGTGGCGATTGGTGTGCCAGATGTGCCGGGTGCATCTCTGCCGAGCCAATGTGTGTGTGTTGGTTGAGACCTCCCATATTCTGCTGAGCCTGGGCCTGAGGCTGTGCCGCCTGCGGCTGTGGCTGTCCCTGGACCTGTGGTTGGCTGGCAATTGGGGGGTTCAATGGCCGTCGGCTGACCCCCTGAATCTGCTGGTCGCTGTGGTTCTTTTTGTGCTTCTTCTGTGGTGAGAACTTGTAGTCGGGATGCAGAGCGCGGTGCAGCTCCTTCTCCTCGCCGGCAAACCGTGCAAACTCCTCCTTGGTTTCGGCCGACTCTGTCTGCCACATGAGCCCGATAATTCGCGAAATGCTCTGATGGTTGAGCTTGAGGTTGGCGGCCGCGGCGTAGGCCAGCGCAGACTGGGTCTGGGACTTTCGGTAGAGCATGAACGAGTTCAGGGGCCGCTTAATGTACGTGACTTGGCCCTCCTTGCCCTTTCGCACCGCCGAGTTGGAGCTCAGCGAAATCTCCACGTAGGGGTCCTCGTCGGAGACAAACTGGTTGAGAATTGACTCCACTGTCTTGTACGGGATGCCCTTGGTGTCGGCGAGCTCCTTGATTTTGTCAATTCGCCCGGGCGTCATCTTGCCGACCTTGACTTTGCGGGAGTAGGGCATCTTTGGCGGCTGGGAAAGGCTCTGGGCCAGGCTGTGTGGCGGCACCTGCGACAGGCTCTGTGGCGGCACCTGCTGCACCTGTTGCACCTGCGATTGTGTTGGCTGGGCTTGACCCATTGCCATGTGGTTGTTGCTGAGAAGATGGGGGTTGGACATTGGCATGGACATTTGTATCGACATTATCGTTGGGATGTCGCGGTCGCGAACGCGTTGGTGGCAAAGAGAGGTATCAAAAACGGGTGTGTTTGGGGGGGGTCGATGAGGCGAGTGGTGGTGGAGTCAGAGATGATGTCGTGACTATCGGGTCGACCTACCGTGGACGTTGGCAATGTATTTTTATGTTAACGTCTACGCAAAAAATTAATTTTTGGAAGGTAGGGGATATTTATTACAAACACTGGGACATAGAGAAAGCACAAGCGCTAAGGTTTAAAGACAAAGCTCCAATTGGAATGCAGATTGGCAAACAAAAAAACTCTGCATGCATGAGTGCATGGTTCGCACCAAAACCAAAAGAGGGGAACGGGCGTGAGGGGGAGAGGTGGACGGCTAAGTATCCGGTGCAGAAATCGCAGAGCGTTGAGGGGGGGGCACTGCTGCCGCTGAATCTCAGTGCTGCCGCCGCTGCCGCCGCTGCCTCCGCTACCGCCACATTTCGCCGCGCCCAAACGAGCCCGCTAACACTGCGCTCCACCCTTCTCCTCCATCCTGGCGCTAGTCTAGAGTCTAGTGTGAACCCACCTGTGGTCAAAATAAGCTTTGTGATTTGCCTTTGGCTGCCACGGCCTAGTGCCTGCGGATAACGTTTACGAAAAATGCTGGGGAACCGGGTTGATAAGTAAGTCGAGCAAGCGGCGGGCTGGGCGGAGGCGGGGGGCTCAGGCCAGCCCAGAGGCAGATGCGGGGGCGGGGTGCTGTTTGGGGCAGTGGCGGCAGCGGCAGCACGACATCACGTGATTGGACCACGTCTCGAAAAATGTCGTTAGACCCAGCCGCACGCCGCTTGGGGGCTCGGCATGGTCCTTTTTTTGCGTTTTGCGTTTTGCCAAAAAGTGCCAAACTGTAAAAAACCAATGACTGATACTTTTGTCGCTGCAACCGGATATTACATGGTGCAGGTGGCCACAGTGGAGGTATTGCCCCAAGATAACGATTTCACGGTTTATCGGGCCACGCTGCTAGGTCAAATGAGGGGGTGGCAACTGCAGGAGATTGGGGGGCTTCCAGTGACAAACGGTCGGTGACGCCCCCTGCTTCTGGCTCGTTGCACCTGCAGCAGCGGGAGGCTTACTATATAGACACACACCCACCTTAGAATCGGGAGGCCCCCCTTGTCCAACCCTCCCATCCTACTAACGGTTTCCCCGTCGCGATCAGCAGAGCCCTGCCTTGGGTTTGCTTTCGCTTTCTCACCACTAATTTAACTCTATTATTGGTCACGGCGTTTTTGGCCTTTGCGCCTTGTTCTTTGCCTTTTTCCGATTTTCCCTTGTTTGCGCACTGCACAAGCCATCCTCTTGCTCTCCTGTCCGGTTGGCTGCAGACCACCCCACGACCCCACGGTCCAACCTGGAGCACTGAGTACATGTGTGGGACTCTGCCTGGGCGCATCTGGGCACATGTGGCAGTGGCACCAGCTCGCGAATCGGCGGCGGCACCACCACGAGCACGGACACTGGTTTAGACACGCCACACATTTTTGCGCTAGTGCCGTGCTATTTTTTTTTCCACTGTAACAGTGCGCAAGGCCGCGAAGAGACTCAGTTTAGATCCTTCAGGGATGGGAAAATCGACGAGTTGGCGGGAGGGGATTTCCGCTGGAAGGGAAGACAATGTGCTGTGCGAGGCTGGGTACTGTACAGGGCTGTACGCACGTCCTGTGTCTCGGCTAGCGCTTTGTGTGCATGTCGGTTCAGATTATCCGGACAGTTGTCCTCGTACCGTCGTATTCTGTGGTTTTTTTTTCTTCCCTCGAATTATTGCCAATTGCGTGCTGGGATGACCGTTATTTTGGCAGGCTGTTTTACCTCTGAAATCAACAAAAAAACGAAGTTTGATTGCCCCAAGATTTTGGCAGACAGGGTGCTTCCCGAGGCTTGACCAAACACGGCTAAACGCCAAAGTGAGACCGACAACAGCAAGGCTCAGGTACGACCAGATAGGCTTAGGGGCAGGGACAAGATAGGAGGTGCGTGCTCGGGCGCCTCTGGACCGATTGGGAAGCGCACACGGGGCCTTTTGTTTGGGACACAAACAGCGAGCACACAATCGCGCACAATCACGCACACGAGGGTCTGTTTCGCGACTCACCAAGGCCATTTATGATCGGCAGGAATGAATGTTTGAAGCGTGCAGAGAAGGAGTCGTGATTGGCGTGTCAGAATAAATGTCAATTTCACACACACACACATTACCGTGACATGAAGCACATGATCAAAGCCAAATTGGAAACACGGGGCGAAGACGGGGGGGGAGGTTGGACAGGTTGTATCGCCCCATTTGTGCGGCATGGCCGTTGCGACAGGTAGGGTGTGGGGGGGACCGAGCAGTGGTGCCATTCGACACGGTCGCAGTTGGTCCAGAGATGGCTCACGGTCGAATTGGTGGCAGCAGCGGCGGCGGCAGCAGCGAGCAGCTCTGCATCTGCCTCCTCCAGCCAGCAATGTGGCAGTGGGCCAATGCTAATTAATTAACATTTCCTTTCTTCCTGGCCCCTGTGCACCTCGTATTGTTGAACTTGTCGGGCACGTACAATGATGTCATGCCCCCCTCAAACCGCAAGGCACATGCCCTTTCCGGCGTGCATTACAATAATGACAATGTGGCGGTTGTTTCCACACAAGACAGAGGTGGCAAGAAGCTCTCACTTTGTGTCCCACAGGTGGTGACAGATACGAGCGAGAAGCGAGACACCGCCACAAACCCAGGCGCATGTTGACGTGGCAGCAATGGCTCCATTCCACAGGGGGCTAGACGGGGCCGGCGGCGTCCTGTTTTGGACCAAAGGGTCGGAGATCGAGTAGATCGGCCCTGGATCTCTGTGTCAACGCACGGTAATACACTGCCACACAAACCTGAAACACATATTTGCGTAGGCTGTCTCTAGTTTGCGTCAGTGGAGCACAGTGCGGAGAAAGAAAGAAAGAATCGATGGGCCAGGCACAGAGGTGCTTTTAATGCAAAAAAACAACCCAAAAAATAACAGTGTTTGGGCCGAGAGTAAATGCGAAGGGAAAAAAAAAAAAGCCAAGCACAACAAAAGAGAGAAAAAAGACGAATTTACGAAAAAGAAAGAAAAGAAAGGCTGACGTCTGATCCCCCTACTTATTAAACCCAAGAGGCATAAAAAGAAGGTATCTTTCTCCAAACCTTAGGTCAGGATTTCTTTTCTTTTTTTTCTTTCAAAAATACTATTAATTAAGCCTTTTTCACTTTTTCCCTGTACGCACCTGGTTGAGTTTGAGCATATGTCAAGTATATATATATTTCTACAAAAACCTGTAGAAGGTGTTCCATGCCAGGCCAAGAGTGCCAAAACCGTGCTAGATGGACGGGTTTAGTTGCAACAAGGCTAGGCGTCCAGTTTGGCACATGTACAAAAGAAAAATCTGACAGCTGTAACATGTTCTTGGAGGTCCAATTACTTTTGAATTTTATCCTTTATTATGCTTAGACCGTTGGCCATATGTCCGGGGGACCGCATCTCTTGGTTGGATCTGTCCATAAAGTACGAACGCTCCCGTACGAGCCGTATCCCTATCGGAAGCCCCCCCCGCCTTCGTGTTTCATGACACCGTTAGCTCATGTAATGCCGTTAGTCCGTGTTTCAAACTACTCGCTGGGAAGAGTGCTGGAGGTTGACAGCTCTTCCTTAGCCGCACCTTGATCACTCAGCAAAGGCCTGGAACCACCCGGACCTCCGTTTGGCTGAGCCTGGCCGCAGACAGATTCGGGTTTCATCTCTCCGTTGCCTGCATGGCCATTGCCCGAATGAGACACGTGACCGTTCAGGGGGTTGGTCTGGTGCGGGGTATGTTGGGGAGGCTGGAAGTGCTGCGATTGCTGGAAAGACTGCTGCTGATTCTGCATGGGATAGCCCTGCGGAGGTAGCTGCTGGGCAAAGTGCGGAGGAAAGTGCTGCGGCGGGTACTGCTGGGGAAAGTGCTGCTGAGGAAAGTGCTGGGGAGGGTACTGTTGAGGAAAGTGCTGTTGCTGGAAGTTTGGCTGTAGCGGGTGGGTGGGTACCTGATGCACGGGTACCTGCTGGTGATGTTGTTGCTGCTCTTTCTCCCGTTGCTGCTGCTCTTTCTCTCTCTCAGCTCGTTCCTCCTGCTCCTTTCTATGTCGTGCTTCTTCCTCCACCTTTCGCTGCTCCTCCTCCACCTTTCGCTGCTCCTCCTCAACCTTTCGTTGCTCCTCCTCAATCTTCTCACGTGCAAGTCTCTCCTCCTTATCTTTCATTTCCTGAGCTTCTCGCTTCTCGCGCTCGGCACACACGTCGCAGACAAACGACTCAGTGTCGACGTCTCGTCGGCTCTTGATGCAGTCAATGTGCATCCAGGTGCGGCACGTTTCGCACTCGATCATCTCCTTTTCGTCCTCGTAGTTCTGGCCGTAGACGCCGCAAATGCAGTCAAACGTCCATCCCTTGGGCTGGGTGGCAGCACGACGAGCTCGAGTGGGTACGGGCTGTGGCGCAGGACTGTTGGTCTGATGCTTGGCCTCCCGCTGCTTGAACCGTCTTTCCCGCGCCATTTGCCGCTCTTCCATCTGCTTTCGCTGCACCTCAATGCGTTCCTGGCGCTTGGCCTCTGCTCGTGCAGCTGCTCGGTCCTCGGCCTGCTTCCGCTCAGCCCGCTCCTCCTCCTCACGCTTGACCTGCAGCGCCTGGATTCGGCTGGACGTCTTTCGGTTCGCCATGGCCATCTCCAGATGCCGCTCCTTGTCTCGGGACTGCGACAGCTTGGCCTTTTCCAAAAAGACATCTGTCACGGCCGGAAAGACGTCGGACTCCAGGAACGACAGCAGCCCCGACTCGTACTCGCGCTGCTGCAGCTCCTCCTGCGACCACTGCTTGGACTTGGCCTTGGGCTTGTGCTTCTTGTAGGCCTTGTACTCGGAGTCTCGGCCGCGCAGATTGCCCATAAACGCCAGCCAGTCGTCGTAGGTGGCACAAACACACTCCCAGCCCTCGTAGTCCGTGTCCAGAATGTCGAATCCCGAAGAAGACACGGTTTCTGTGCGCAAGTAGAGCCGCGAGTCTCCAAAGAGGTAGTAGACACGGTTGTCGGCGTCCCAGCCGATCGGCTCAGCTCGCATTTCCTCGGGCTTGTAGTCTGTGTGCTTGAGGGTGTTTTCCACCACTTCGCGGGCCAGCAGCTCGTTGTCCATGGTCCACTGGATCATTTGCCACCAGATTCGCACCAATTGAAACGCATCAAACCGAGACCACGTAGATGCGTACTTTGACGACTCTGCAAACGGGTTAAAGTCCCAGGGACAGATTTGTCGTCTGGAGGCAGCTTGACGTCGGATTTCGCGTTCCTGCTCCTCCACGTCTTTGGATGCCTCTTTCTCTGCCTCCTCGGCCTCCAACGCCTCCTGTTGTCGCTTCTCTTCCTCCTCTTGTTTGGCCAGACTGGCTCTGGATCGCGAAGATCGCGTTCGAGTGCTGCGAGCGTTGGGTTTTTGCTTTTTGGCCGGCGGCTCCTCAATCTCCTCTGCTTCCTCTGCATCTGCCTCTGCATCTGCCTCTGCCTCCCGGGAATCACGCAGCTGAGCCTCTTCAAACTCGTCGCGATGGTGCTCCCACAGCTTGAGACCGTAGTCCCACAGGTCCGCGTCGGAAAAGACCTTTTTCTTAAGTCGCCACGCGGCCCGTGTCAGGCCAGCGGAGATCTGGCGCGTCAGACGGCCCTGGCGGTTGTCCAGCAGCTCCTCCTCCAAAATCTCGGCGTCTGTGGGCTCAGCAATTTGCAAACCTCGCTTGAAAAAAAAGATAAACTGGTTTAGCTGCGCGTACTCAGGCAAGTTGCGCAGCTGTTGCAGAAAGGCCTGGTTGTTGGGCAACGAGAGTGCTCCCCTGACAGAGAAGTCGTTGCCTGCAACTGCAGCTGCAGCGTGTTTTCCCCGACTCATGATGTGTGTGGGTTGTTGGAAAAGTGTCGATGGAAGCGTGTTTCGACGTGCTGAAATAATATGTTTCCTGCAATGTGGTACATGGAAAATATCTGGCAACGTTCTTTGTCCCAACGCCGAGTTTGGAAACTTATTTGGCAAAACTCGGAGGTCTTTTTAGTGCGCGTAGTGTAGGGATTTCGGGTATTTGGTTGGTGGAATGCTTTGGAATGGAAGGGTCAGCATGATGTCCAAATTTCAGAAGCGTAGCTGCAAAAATGACTGTTTTAGATGGACCTTTTCTCACCTCTTCAGTCAAGTAAATGATACTATCACATTAAGTAATGCATCCTCCCAACAAGTAATGTTGCTTCAGAATGGTGTCTTGTCGTTTCCAAGCAGTTGGCCATAATTCGATGGAAATTTCGATTTAGACGATTGAACGGTGACAAGGCGTTCACAGTCCTTTTCTGCTCGAAATAAGTCCAAAAAAACATGTTTCAGCCTGCGCTTTCACCTTCAAACGGTGTACTTGTATCTTCACTCCAAACTCACCCACTCACATCCAACGGTCACTCTCAAGCGAATCCATCATCTTTAATCTGACACAATTTCTCCCAAGACAGGCTTCTAGAACTCGTTCATCAAACTGACTCCTCTAAGCTGACTTTTCATCTCCTCACCAACCTTCATCTGCTCGCCAAGTCGTTCCACCTTGGGTTGCGTATACTCGGGCCGAAGAAGCATTCTTTTGCCCATTAAGTACAATACTTCCATAGTTTCGAGCCAAGCCGCATCACTGTTCAAATGTGAATCAGGTGAGACCTTTCACTGGCGAATTACGTTCCAATTACTGTTCATACCGACCACCCTCCCCCATGTCCATTCTCTAACCTACCCTTGTAACGAAGATCGTTCGAGAATCAACAAAATCGCCAGAAAAGAGCCAATAACGGACACAAAGGATTCGCTCGGTACGAATACGTATACGACTGTTTACAGACGCTTGTTTGGAGACCTGAATCTGTCCCGTAAACCCTGAGCTGCAAACATGCATCCACTCGTATTCGACACTCACTTATCCTGTGACTTTACGTGGCTGCATCACGTCAACAAGAACAAATCTCTTAAGCATAACTACCGTTTCACACTCTGATCATTCCCACCCCGGCATTGGCTGCCTACCCGCCAATTATTCCTGTTTCCAGTGTCGATTGCAGATCTTTGATCTTCGCCAAGCTCACGCCGACGCATCCAAGTCCAGAGCAATGCTGGGTGGTGTGACGGTCCGTAACTGGCAAAAGTGACCGTCGATTCGCGAGGTCGGCCCGGAGTCGAATACGTGGCCAATTGGTGTCACAAACACACTCTTACTATTGTGCTCCGTATCTTCTCTCCTCTAAAGTGAAACCACAGCGAACCCAGAAATGTGAACTCACGGTAAATGGCCAGAATTGAGATTTTTTGAAAGAGAAAAAAGTGACATGGTATAGCAAAGGCACTTATCAACTATTGGAACCAATCACCCCCCAGGAAATCTACCAATATTACACGTTTTTCTCGACACTCTTGCATACACTTGACGCACCACGAATCGAGATACGAAGAACAACATGACAACGCAAAAGTGCATAGAAATTCATTTTTATTGATACTAAAGAACTGCATTTCTTGCGCTGATCAATATCCCGCCGTTTATTCTGTCATACCTCATACACTGAGAAAGTTACAGGCCCAAACTTTAAATGTCGGAGTTTGGAACTTGAAACTTCAAGAATCTCGATTTTCAAGATTGGCCCGATGGTTTAGTGGTATAATTCTCGCTTAGGGTTCCTAAGCAATATGCGAGAGGTCCCGGGTTCAATTCCCGGTTGGGCCCTTCTTTTTTCTCTGCTGCTTCTTTGATTTCAGGTTGCATTTCTCCTTTTTTTTGGCCTTAGTCGTCTCTTTTGTTTCGACCTTGGTTCAATGTGTCTTTTCAGACGCGTATTCCTCTAAAGTAACGCGTGGTCTAACTCCTAGTATCTGTCTACGTTAAACACTCATCAAAAAATGTAAAACAAGTGTTCAATGCAATAAATAACGTGTCAATGACAATAAATAAAAGAGAATGAGATACCCGAACTCGTGTAGACCTCAGAACTTCAATAATTGAGATATCTAGCAGGCTCTGGTCTCATGATATGACTCCAAAACGAACCAGGAAAACTTCAACTTTCCTCTTCGGGTTGTTTCGTGGAACTTTCCTCGATAGGAAGGTCCTTTAGAAGACCTTCAAGGTCTCTCAGAGTTTTCCTGATGGTGGCATGGTTCTCAGTGGATGTTTCCAGATCTTCACGAATCGACTCAGTCAAAAGTCGAACAGATTCAAGAGACGCTCTGAAAGTCCGAAGTCCACGCAGATCAGCCTGAGTTAGTATGAATAGTAACGACATGGATCATGTTGCGATTTAGGCATCACAATGACCTCCTAGCTCACCTCCAACTGTTGTATCGTTTCGTCGTTATCTTCACTCATGGTGACAAAAGTGGTGAAGCTGGATAAAACTAACTTTATCTGCATATCTGTTTACTATCTACAGTTACATCTACAAAATACGTAATTGATCATCTCAGAATGCCAGGAATTACATTCTTACTGACTGCTTTCTCTGATTAACTACACACAGCCACACTCCAGACTCCAGAAACTCCAAATGCCATTGCCTCATCCTATCTTGTCTCTATATACTATACACCTATCGCCTTCCTGCTCGAGGAGGTCGAGCCTTTCGCTCTTTTTTGATTCGGCTTGCCGACCCTGCGGAAGGGTCGATAGCGGCCAGAGCTCCGTCAGCCTGATCCTCAGAGTCAAAGAAAATCATGGAAAACGGCTTGGAGCCCTTCATGCTCTTCATCTTAATCACAACCTGTGTAATGTTGGCACGATGCTCCGTGGGGAAGAGGGCCCTAATCTGCTCCTCGGTACCACCCTGAGGAACCCATACACCCGGGCCCTCCACGATATGGTCTCGTTCTCGCTCTCCTGCTGGGCCTGTTGGCGGGTCCAGATCCTTGCGAGTACCGTTGTTCTTCATGTCCCGCTCCTTGGGATCTCTCTCCCGCTCCTTCCATGGCTTTGCCGATGCTCCGGCGCCGACTCCTGAACCACCTCTGGATCCAGATCGTTTTCTGTTGCTGAGATCAAATCCTTCAGAGGTCATCTCCGAGCCAAGCCGACCATTGTTCCAAGACAAAAGCAGGTTGCCGTGGTTCATGTCGGGGAGGTTGAAGTACCATAGTCGCTGGAACAGCACTGCTGTGGTGTTTTTGAGCGCCTCGTTCTCAGCATGAGGCAGCTTTCGGTCTCCATGATCATCGTCCTTCAGTCGAGGAACCGTGAGGAAAATGTTGGCGGCCAAGTCGAGCAGCTCCAGCTTTTGGGGCGTCAGTGAGGTCAGGTCGGAGCTGTGTCGCAGTCTCTGCCAGACAGCAGCAAAGGCTGAGGATCGCTGGCCGAGCTGGGTCACGTAGGTCTCGAAGCTTGGAGTCACGGCAAAGTGATTGAAGGACAGGCCGTAGAAGAAATGCAGACCACCGCAGATGACGTAATCGGCTCGTAGCGTGTGTGCCAGGTGACAGAGCAGCTCTTCCTTGAGCGGGGAATTGTGGCACATGAAAACACGGATCTCGTCCACCGAGTACGTGTCTCGGACGTTGCACAGAAGCTCTCCCACGCCCAGCAGAGTCGACCAGGTGGCGCCCACCATTCCTCCTATGCTAGAAGTCATTGAGGCTCCGTGGTCCAGCAGCTTGGGCACAATGAAGGCTCCTCCCAGCCCCAAGAGTCGGATTTTGAGGCCATTGGGGCAGGTGATGAGCGGGCAGGGCGTGTCCGAGGCCAGGCCGACAACGTGCAGGTTTGGCACGTGTAGCTCGCTGCTGGCGAACTTTTCCACGACCCGCACGTCCTCCGACGAGCCCCATATGGTGTACACGGGCACGTCGAGGCGTTTGGTGCCTGCCACGAACTCGGGGAGCTCGGACAGCAGGCAGGGGGCGGGGGTGCCCGGGGCGACGCCGTTGCTCTTCGATTTGAGGAATTTGCGGATGTCTGCGTCCTCCTCGCTGGGCAGCGTGGTGGGGTCGATCTTCGGCGAGAAGAAGGCCAAGTGGCGTAACAGTCTGTGTTAGTGTGGGGTGTGAGGGAGATGCGACGGCTGCATGTGTGGCCGCGGGTGTGGTGCCCCATCATCGGGCGGATTGCGTTTGTGTGCCACGCCCGGGGCTGTTGCCGCGTCGCGCCGAGTCGGCGATACTCACCCTGCTGGAGCTGTCTCAATGGTGTCGTTGTCGAGGAATCCAAAGGTGCCAATGTGGATGATGCAGGTGGCCTTGTGGGTGGCGGCCAGTTCGTTCAGCTGCGAAAGGTTTCCGCGCGCGTCGGCGACACACAGAATCCGGCTGCCTTGCACGGGAAGCACAGATACGTTGGGTTTGGATGTGCTCATGGTGGTGATGTGCTGTTGATGTCTCTGGGGGGCGCTAAAGTTCAGTTGCAGTCAAAGTAAGTGGGAGGTGGGAGTTAAGGAGGTGAATGCGGGGAGGGACCGTAGATGTCGAAGGAAGGCCGTGGAAGGCGGGACGGCGAGGGCAATGGAGCGGTCGGATCTGTGTCGCGTGTGGTCGTTGGTTTATGGTGCTTTTGTGTCGTTTGCCGTCTGTTTTGATTTTTTTTTGTAATTTTTTTTTTGGGCTGTCTCGGACCCTGGCTGGTCGCTGTCTGGCACCACTGTTGTGCCCTGTTTAATTATAGATGGTGCGTGCAGAGCGCGTATGGTAGCAGTGCGTGATGCTGTATGTGCGCCTGAATGTGACACGATGCATGTGACGAGACGTTTGCTGGGGCTGCAAGAGGGCGTTCCCTGGCCTCCTTTACCCTCGATTCCGTTCTCAGCTGCCACAAGAGCCCTGTCACTTTTCGACGCCAGCCATGTTTGTCCAACACACTGTTTTTTTTTTTGCATTAGGCAACTGTGCACATGCGACAGTGGCTCCACATGGTAGTGGAAATTACCATACCATTCGACCAACACAAAAAGAGAACGTGAGACTCACAAAAGTGACACGGTGGCAAATCACACGACAACGCGCTATTTCTTTGGAAGCAATCCGGCTGGGGTCAAGGACCTGGTCTCTGCTGGTCTCGTGACATGCTGCTGACTCAGAATTGAATTTCCAAGCCGTTCCTTTGAAATTGAGAGACTCTGTTTCTTTTCTAATTTAAATGCCTGCATGGTTTTGAGATGAGGCGGAAAAGAAAGGTACCTACAGTACACACTACAAACTGCACTGCAGGGTAAGCAAACGGCATGTGGGCAGATAAACGTCGCTAGTCTTTCGTCACGTGATTCAACTGGACTGCTACAGAAAAGTTCAGCTACCGTTCAAATGTCATGGTGATGTGATCTCTGACCTGCCTAGGAACCTGCATGTCCCGATTGAGACTTTAATCAAAGTGAGACAGCAGCGGTTGAGTGTGGAAAATCGGCATTTGAAAGCGCTGTAAAGACAGTTTGTTGTTGCAGTTGGACTTGGAGTGTCTTCTTCAGCTCTTCGACGGTCCTGGAACTGCCAGAATCGGATTTGGAGTGCTTTTCCGTTACTTGACTGGAATTGAATCTTAACTGGCAAGGCTTAACGCTAACGGAGATAGTAGTCGGACATTTGAGCGACTTTTTCGTCCTTGAGAGACTTGTGAGTCTTGGGCAACGGGGTGCTGCCTGATCTATTGGAAGAAATCGAAGCCACCAACTCCTAATTGCCGCTGAGGGACTTCAAAGACACACTCATCCGACTGTCTACCTTTTCAACCTGAAACATGAAAAAAAAAAAACCAATGAGTGGCCACCGACTAGACGTCAGATATTGATGTCTTTCAGAAGCGTTGCTGCTGCTATTCGGTGTGGTACATGTTGCACCGTTTTACCTGACTTTGATCCATTCTGTTGTGACTACTTCTAGTTATTCACGAGGCCAACTTGGTCGACACTGTCTCTCTCCAGATTAGCTTGCTGGTCTATATCTGGGACTAAAAAAATGGACTGCGTTTATTCTTATTCGACATTGATCTGAGCTCATTCGGCGTTTGAGCGTACTTTATACACCATAAAGCGCAGTTTACAGCTGCTCGCAGCTCTCTCAACAGGTCCTGGCTGCTGAAACGAGTTGAAATTCGTCAAAACGACTCCTTTTCACGTTATCAGCTAGTTTCAGGGCTTTCACGTTTTGCTTTTTTTCCCATTGCCTAGTGTTGAGGTTAAGAGAGATCATGAACCCCCCTGCAACCGATGGCAGCTACCGGGTCTAGCCGCGCTAGCAGGCTGTCACATATATACATGTATATATGTTGTTGGCAGCTAGGCATTCAACTTCCCAAAAAGGCAGCTATGATGCCTCTTAGGGTGACATGTGCCAGAGAGCCAGCAGCAATCGAGGTCGTCGAGTTGCTTCACACATCTGAGGCACTAGTCTATAAGCTAATGGAGGGGGGCAATAGCTCAGACTACTGTCACATGATCTTCGCTGTGACTGCGGTTTAGAGACACGATATCTGCCAATGTCGGTCCAGATCGGTCGTCTGGCACCCAAAACGGAAAACGGCCTCGAGAAAAAGTAATAGCGACCGAAGCTCCGTGCGACATTGATGGATTGATAGCCCCCAGCACCGACGGGCCCATTGTCTGTCGTATTGCTTCTGCCGACAATGCCTGAAAAGGTGTATGATCTGCATGGAAGGATAGCTAACAGCTCTGTAGGTTGAGCAATGGAAGGTGGAGTGGAGAGGGTCTGAACAGACAGCCAACGACGCCTTTGCGCACAGAAACGGTCCCAAAAGCGGTATCTGTGTTGAAATTGCGTCTCTGGCACCCCAAACCCCCCTTCCAACGCTCGCCCCCAGGTCCATCCATAGAAACACGCTTCCCTTTTTTCTCCGACGCACGCTACTTTCTGTAAGGAAGAAGGTTCAAATTTACCAAAAACCCAGAAACCAAAAAAGTGCCAATAAGGGTATAACCACCCAGCCGGAGTTAATATCGGGGGAAGAGAAACGGGCAGATAAAAATGAGTGAAACCAACGCTGAGGCGCTGAGCAACGTCGTCTCTGCAAAAGGCCCCCAGTACCCACGTTCCCCCGAAGCAAGGTCTTTGGCGCTAGTGTTTCCCGGCGCCATCCCTGCGTATTTTTTTTCTATCCGCTTTTTATCTTTTCCCGCCGCGTCTCTCACCTCCCTCATGTACGCTCGCATATTGGGAATGTGCTGCCATGTATTCGTGTAGACTGGGCGTCTTTTTCCTGACACCCCGTTCGTCGTCCCCCACACCTGAATTTGCACCAGGCGTCGGCTGGAGCAGCCACACGACCACAAGGCGACATCAACGACGAAACCATGGATCTACACAACCCAGAGGCCAGCAGCGATGGCCAAACAGAGTTGGCACGCCACGAGCCTGAGCTTGTGAGTATGGCGGGAGAGAGGGGGGCCACAAAAAAAAAAGGCCGATTTGCTGGAAACGAGGGGGTTAGCGCCATTATCGGGACGGGCTAGGTGCAGATATGTGCACAAAAGGACGCTTTGCCCACAACGCGCCTGTCGGACAGCCGCTAGGGGGTTGGTTGGGGGGGGCAGCAGCAACCAACGCCAGATTCAGCGCCAGGCGGTTTTGTGTCCGCAGAGCCCTTCCCGGCCCCCAGCCCATCTCGATTCGGGGGAGCCAAGCCAATGTCCCAACTTACAGCGCCTATTGAACCTTCGGAGACGCCTATTATTGAACAGTGTGTCCCAGCAGCAGAAGGAGAACCTAACGAGAGGGAAGAAGAAGCTACATGCGGTACCTCGCCCGAGTGCAGGACCCAAAAAGTAACTATCTGTTTGCAGCTGACTAACGCAGAACCGCACGCAGCGACGCCCCCACAAGGCCGCCCACTACCCGGAAACCGCCGCGCGCCACCTCCGCACCGCCTCCGCGCCGTACACGCGCCTCCACTACCCGCTCACGCACCCGCACCCTCCCCAATTGCCGCACCCGAACGTCCCGCCCTCGCTGCCCTCCCAAACGCTAAACCACAGGGCAAGCCAAAGAGTTGGGACCGAGCTAACAAGCGCAAACTCGTCCACCACCACACGACAACAGCGGTTCACCAGCCCACACAAGCGATTCTCGTCTCTGGCAGCAACGAGCCCGGGTCCCGCACTGCCCCATTCCTGCCACCAGCGCCACCCTCCCCCTCCATACACACATCCCAGCGGCGGCCAAGTCCCCGAAAATACCGCAGCACTGGCGACCCCATCAGCCCTTCCACATCCCTCCAAGATGGCGGACCCAGCCGTAGCGACGGAAAAACGCATGCAGAAGCGGCGGTCCATTGGAGAATGGGACTTTGTCAAGACCATTGGCGCCGGCAGCATGGGCCAGGTCAAACTGGCCAAAAGCCGAGTGACAGGCGAGCTCTGCGCCGTCAAGGTCATCCCCAAAGCCACAGCCCAAAAACGACACGCGGAAGAAGAGTCCAAGGAATCGGACATCTCCAAGGACATCCGAACGATCCGAGAGGCGGCCATTGGCAAGCTGCTGTACCACAAGTACATTTGCGAAATGCGCGAAATGTACACCATGACCAACCACTACTACATGGTGTTTGAGTACGTGGCCGGCGGCCAGATGCTCGACTACATCATCTCCCACGGCTCGCTCAAGGAACGCCATGCCCGCAAGTTTGCCCGTGCCATTGGCTCGGCCCTGGACTACTGCCACCAGAACTCCATCGTACACAGAGATCTCAAGATTGAAAACATTCTCATCTCCAAATCCGGCGACATTAAACTCATCGACTTTGGTCTCTCCAACCTGTTTGCGCCCAATGCCCAGCTCAAGACCTTTTGCGGCTCTCTGTACTTTGCCGCCCCGGAACTGCTCAAGGCCCGGCCCTACATTGGCCCCGAAGTCGACGTCTGGTCCTTCGGAGTCGTGCTCTACGTGCTAGTGTGCGGCAAGGTGCCGTTCGACGACAAGAACATGCCTCTGTTGCACGCCAAGATCAAGCAGGGCAAGGTCGAGTACCCCAACTTTCTGTCCCCAGAGTGCAAAGACATTCTTGCCCGTATGCTTGTCGTCAACCCTCTGCAGCGAGCCACTCTCGCAGAGATTCTGCAGCACCCCTGGATGAGCCGAGGCTACGAAGGGCCTCCCGATTCGTACATTCCTTATCGCGAGCCCCTTACTCTACCCCTTGACCCCCAGGTGGTGCACGAAATGTCTGGCTTTGAGTTTGGTACAGAGGAGGAGGTCGCAGCCAGCCTGGCCCAGCTGCTGGAGTCTCCAGAGTACATTTTGGCCTGCCACAACTGGTACAAGGCTCATGAGTCGAGCCCCAGCACTTCTCGGTTCTCGTTTGATCTGCTCAAGCGATCTTCCGCACAATCTTCCGACTCCGTGGACCTCACCGCCACGCCCATGTCAACAGCAGACCCCACAGCCGCCTACCACCCTCTCATCTCGGTCTACTACCTCGTGCGAGAGCGCTTAGAGCGGGACGCCCGAAAAGAACAGGAGCGAGCCCAAGGAGCCCAGACGTCCTTCATGGGGTATAGGAGTTCAGGTTCTGGTTCTGGTTCTGGCTATGATGGCTATGATGTTCCTCATGGCGGCTCTCAGATGAGCCCCATACCGCCTCCCCCGGTCGGTCGGTGCCTCCTCCCGAGGCTGCCCATTCACACCATACACACTCTCACAGCCAGTACTCGCCCTTCCTGTCTGGACAGGCACCCTCCAGAGCCCGAGCTCGGACACATGGCGCCTCGGATTTGCAGCCGCCTGTGCACCAGCCTCAAGCTCCTCAGCGAGCCTACCACGACGTGCCTCACGATCAGCAGCACTTGCAGCAGCCTCCCCAGCTGGCGTCTCCTCCCCCGCTGTCGCCTCCCCCTCAACAGTACTCTTTCCCCGAAAAGAAAGAGCCTTCGCTGGCGTCGTCTCTACTTCGACGGTTTTCTTCACGACGGTCAAACAAGCCCGACGAGCCGCCATCTCCTGGTCGACTCAAGGTGCAGCAGCCGTCTTCCCCTCTTGGACGGTCCACCAGCGTCAATGAAAAGCAGGCTCGAAAGCCCGTTCAATACGGCCTTCCCGTCCCCGCTGGTGCCTCTCCTGGTACAAAGTTTGCGCCCTCTTCTCCTCTGAGAAAGCGAGCTGTCCACTCTGCTTCCCCTTCAGTGGATATTGCTGGCGGCACAGGCATGGGCATCTCAGGTGCCCCTCACCCGCCAGCTCATTCCCACGTGACACCTACCTCTTCTCAGGAGCATGGAGTGGATCAGCCCCCGCAGACGCCACCCACGCGAAACACAGCTACGTTCGCCCCCGGGTCGGCGCAGCAGCCACCCACTACGGCGGCAGCCCGCAAGCAGTACCACCCTTCTGCTCGGGCAAAGTCCATGGGTCACGTGCGCAAGGAGTCTATCAACGCCAAGAGAGCTCCAGGTACTGCAGATGCGATGCCTCCTCTGCCCCAAGAGTACGAGGAGTACGAGGAGTCTCAGTCTTCTTTGCATCCTGGTCATCATCATCAACAACAACATGCATCTTCATCACATCAATCTTCCCTTTCCAAGCCTGCTACCACCATGGAGGACGTCGATCTGGCAGACCACTCCCAAACCGGAACGCCTTCCATCGACTACCCCAAGCAGGTCTTTCTCAAGGGATTCTTCTCCGTGCAGAGCACCTCCACCAAGTCGCTTCCGTTTATTCGGTCTGACATTATCCGTGTTCTGACTCAGCTGGGCGTTCGGTTCAAGGAGATTCGAGGTGGTTTCATGTGCATCCACGAGCCGTCACTGGCCCGAGAAGAAGATGGCCATCTGTCGCCTCGTCCAGCAGATACAGCCGACTCCACCAGTCTGTCTCCACCAGGCTCGCCGGCCAATGCTCACTGGCGCAAGCTGTCGTTCAACTCGCGTCGAAAGGTTGACCATTCGGGATCTGGCCACTTTGACTTCTCCGATGACTTTTCGTGCGACTCTTTTGGCGGGTCCACTGAGCGACACCATGCCAATGGAGGAGGTAGTGATATGCTAGGATACACGGCTACGAATTCGTCTGTGCGTACGCCGCTGCAATTTGAGATTTACATTGTCAAGGTTCCCATCTTGTCCTTGCACGGAGTGCAGTTTAAGAAGATGACGGGTAACTCATGGCAGTATAAGAATCTGGCAGGCAAGATTTTGGCCGAGTTGAAGTTGTAGGTAAATTAATAGATTTTAGGAGGTCCAGCGCGTTGTTTAGTGTCTATAGAGGAGTTTGGTTGGCTTGTTAGTTGATTGTTTAGTTAGACCATCTTTTTAGTGGTGATTATCCACGTGTTGGAGAGGTGGTTTAGGTCCATGAGGGGAAACTTGAGTGAGACTATTTTAGTATAAAAGCAGGGTCCATGTCCTTGTAATTCAATTTTGGGTTTGAATCTTCAGTTTTGGTAGGTAACAAGTTTAGGGTGGTTTACTTGGACTGTGGGCGTCATAAAGACCTTTTAAATACATATTTGTGTTCCATGAGATTGTGTCTATCTATATAAATGATTAAATCTCCCGATTCGGCTCTTTTAGTCGCTTTTAACTTGTCCTTTCTCACCTCAGTTTCTGATGGTGCTTTCAAACTCTATGTTAAGTAGTTCAAAATTGGAGAGAGCAATTTGCGGGCAATATTTCCAAGACTGTTTGAGTTGCTAAGATAAAAGACGAGACTTGTGATTCGGCTGCTTTTGAAGTACTGTTTATGCTATTTACGGCTTTTTTCAAGTAGTTTGGTATCTCTCTTGTCAAGGTTGAATCCACTTATATGATCTTGAGGTTATCAAGTGGGTGACGAGGATACCTTGGAAAGAAAGATGGATTTGTGGACGATTGTTATGTAACAAGAATTGTTGGGGGTTGTGGGCTGTTTCACTTCTCCCAAACTTGTAAAACTTTCGGTTTTGTCCAGAAACTGAGCTTTTTGCAAAGACCTTCTCGTCACTATAGGATAGAGCTCTACTAAGCCAACCAAGCGTCGTATTGTCCAAGTGAATGAGAGTATTTCAAGACTACTACTAAAGCAGTGGTACTGTAACTAACCAGACAATGTCAACTTAGAAAATAAAGGGAGTTTTACTACTGTAATGAGCTTTTGGTTAATGTTGCAGTATCAAATCTGGACTCTTTCATACCCTCACTCTCCAACTATCAAACGGACTTTACTTAGACCCCAGTCAAGACTCAACTAGCGATGTAAAGAGCATACCACAAGAGGCAAAAAAAAACAAAAAAAAAACCAATCCAGACAGAACCAGTTGAGAGGAACAAGTTCCGGTTCATTATCATCTCCAAATACACACTTGCGCCGCTCTTACATCTCCGCGTCTTTTCAATAACCACATAAGGTCACCTGCAAGTCTCACATCTGAGCAAAAGGCAATTGAGATTTGGAAATTTTGAAATCAATAAGAATGAAAATTTCAACTTTCGATAATTCTACTTTTGAAAAGACGCTATAGAACACACTGGCTGAAATACCACAGCCACAACGCCCAACAAAAGGCCGTTGGACGATATTCCGCCAGCCGAGAACCCCGTGACGTCATTGCCGCCCGTGCGATTTTAAATTCACAAAACCCGTCACGTGAAAAACGGACCAATACGCAAGCAACACGAAAATTGAGACTCTGTTATAGGCTCAAAAAAAAAAGAAGAGAGACCTAAGATGGACGTGTCAACGGCCGTAACGTAGCCCAGACACTAGTGATTAGGTTGAGGAAGGGGAAAGGAGGGGGTTTGAGAACGAGCTCCAGAGCGGGCGTGGGACTGGGACACAAAAAGGAATGCCACGTCACCCCCTCATTGAGCGCGGTATTTTTTCCAGACCCGGATCTCCCGCTCCCCCCCTGGCCTCACAGCAACCTCTTTTTGCCTTGCCGCCGTCGGGAACGGCTGGCCACTGCCGGGTAACCGCCGAACTTGGGAGAAGCTGGAAAAAAGGTTAATTTTTTATGTTTAAAATTTTTTTTGAGAGCTGCACATATATAGGAAGGAAGAAGCCGATAAGCCATTTCCAGGTGCAGTTAGGTACACGTAACCGCCAAACGAAAAGTACATCAACAACCCGCTAAACTACAATGGCCGTTACAGCATCCAAGGCAAAGCGAGACGCTAAAAAGGCCGAGAAGGCCGCCGCCAAGGCCAAGGCCGAGGGCAAGGAGGTCGGCAAGTCCGCCGAGGACATTATGGCCGAAAACACGGAGCGAATCAAGGATCTCAAGATGCAGAAGGACAAGGACGGTCTTTCCGACCGAGTCACCACCGGTGTTCTGTCGTCCCTCGAGACCTCTCGTGATCTTAAGATGACCTCTGTGTCTCTTAACTTCCACGGAAAGGTCCTGATCCAGGACTCCACTCTGGAGCTCAACTACGGCCGACGATACGGTCTGCTGGGCGAGAACGGTTGCGGAAAGTCCACTCTGCTCAAGGCCATCTCCGAGCGAGAGTTCCCCATTCCCGAAATCATTGATATCTACCTGCTCAACGAGCCCGCAGACCCCTCTGAGTGGTCTGCTCTTGAGTACGTTGTGCGAGAGGCCGAGGCCGAGCTCAAGCGACTCGAGGCCCAGGTCGAGCAGCTGCTTGAGGAGGAGGGCCCCGACTGCCCCATTCTCGAGGATCTCTACGAGCGAATCGACGACATGGACCCCACCACCTTTGAGTCTCGAGCGTCTCTGATTCTCGTCGGTCTCGGCTTCAACTCCAAGACCATTCTCAAGAAGACCAAGGACATGTCTGGTGGATGGAAGATGCGAGTCGCCCTCGCCAAGGCTCTGTTCGTCAAGCCCACTCTGCTGCTGCTCGATGACCCCACCGCCCATCTGGATCTGGAGGCCTGTGTGTGGCTCGAGGAGTACCTCAAGAAGTGGCCCCGAACCCTCATCCTGGTGTCCCATTCCCAGGATTTCCTCAACGGTGTGTGCACCAGTATGATCGACATGCGAATGAAGAAGCTGCTCATGTACGGAGGAAACTACGACTCGTACGTCAAGACCCGAGAGGAGCAGGAGACTAACCAGATGAAGCAGTACCACAAGCAGCAGGAGGAAATCGCACATATCAAGAAGTTCATTGCTTCCGCCGGTACCTACGCCAACCTGGTGCGACAGGCCAAGTCTCGACAGAAGATTCTCGACAAGATGGAGGCCGACGGTCTCATTGAGAAGGTTGTCCCCGACAAGGTCTTTGAGTTCCGATTCCCCGCTGTTGAGAAGCTCCCTCCTCCCGTTCTGTCCTTTGACAACATCACATTCTCCTACTCTGGTAACAACGATGATAACCTGTACGAGGACCTCAACTTTGGTGTTGACATGGACTCCCGAATTGCCCTGGTCGGTCCCAACGGTGTGGGTAAGTCTACCCTGCTCAAGCTCATGACTGGCGCTCTCAACCCCACCGGAACCGAGGGTCGAATCTCTCGACACACCCATCTCAAGATTGGTGTCTACTCACAGCACTCTCAGGACCAGCTCGATCTCACCAAGTCGTCGCTCGAGTTTGTCCGAGACAAGTTCCCCCACGTGTCCCAGGACTTCCAGTACTGGCGACAGCAGCTGGGCCGATTCGGCCTTACTGGTGAGGGCCAGACTGCTCTCATGGCCACTCTTTCCGAGGGTCAGCGATCTCGAGTCGTCTTTGCTCTGCTTGCCATTGAGGCTCCCAACATGATCTTCCTCGATGAGCCTACTAACGGTCTGGATATTCCCACCATTGACTCTCTGGCCGAGGCCATCAAGGAGTTTGACGGTGGTGTTGTTGTTGTTTCACACGATTTCCGTCTGCTTGACAAGATTGCCAAGGACATTTACGTGTGCGAGAACAAGACTGCCACCCGATGGGATGGTTCCATTCTTACCTACAAGGCTAAGCTTGCCAAGAACATTGTTGTTTAAGAGAAGAAAGCGACATAGATATAGAATCGCCAGTGTTTGAGGTATTGAGGGGGTTGAAAAAGTTAGAGATGCTAGAAGTACTAGAGTAATACGTATTGTGATTAACCAATTGTGCTGTGACTGTAGATATATGTGTGGCTGAGGAGTCTGGGTGCCTGAGAGTATTTTATTTTTATTTTTATTTTTATTTTTATTTTTATTTTTATTTTTCGATGGACTAAAAAACCTATTGGCACTATTCTGTAATCTAGATCAGTGGTCTCAATCACGCTGTGGTTGAGATATCGCAATTCTGAAAAGTGCATTCTGCCCAGAATTTGAGTACAAATAGACGGGTGCAATTTTTATACTGATAGCTCGTCTCATCTTTCGTTTACAAGGTGCTTCAGTTTGGCCACATTCGTGAAGTTTATGCTTTAGTCAAGTGTACATGTCCATGTCAAAATAGTGTGAAAAAAAAGTGAAGGAGATTCTTTCAAATTACGGAATATCGCGAGAAAAACACGTCTATTACGGAGATCAGGACTGTTTACAGCTACAGAAGACATTCCTGACTGTCCATCACTCCATCAGAGTTCAAATAACGTGGCAGCAGCAATGATTGGCACTGTCAACATGTCAACAATGAGTAGCCTTTTTTTTTGGAGCCAACAATGAAACAGAAAAAAGTCACGAGGCACAGACAATGAAAAAATAAGGGTCACGGGAAGTAAAGCCAAGTGAGGTGGTGTTTTGGTTGTCAGAGAAAGAAGTACGTAAACAACTGAACCAGTGGGGTGAACACAGAGACCATTCACGTTAGCTTGGGCTCGTTTTCACAAATTTCCACACAAAACAGCGCCCTCTATCGACTATATATACCTGAGGTTTTCTCCTCTAATCACTAGCACTCATTATTTTTTGGACCCTTGTTTTTTTTCAGCTAATTCCGTCTTACTTTGTTACATACGTGCACTGTGACATGTGTGACTGTGCACTGTATCAACTTTGATTTTTTCTATTTCTCTTTGCAGCGTCATGTTGGGAACAGTTGTCTTTCACTTGGAGCACTTGAGGACACGTTTCACGGGACACACAGCTGGCCTTTTGAGGCAGTTCTTTGGCCAACTAGCCCGTGTATGTTTGCGTCTTGCCACTGATAACGTCACTAGCTCAGCCCCGCTTCCAACAGACTCAAAAAAATCAAGTTTCAATTTTCCACAACTTGACATACCTATAGGTTTTTTTTAGCTCCGAGACTAATCTATTTTTGGTGTGTAGGAGGGGGCAAGTGCACGGTCTCCAGAACACCAGGCAAAGGTGATATGTTTCTGCAGATTGGTTTTGTGCACGTAGATCGCCGTTTCTTATAAATAGAGGCTTTTCCGCACCCGAATGCGCCCACTTTCAGCTCTTTGGCTTCCCTCTAGTTTGGCCCAGCCCACTGAGACATGCATGGGCAAGCGCAGTAACAAACGCACACCTTCCCGAACCTCATACACACGTCTACACCCTCACTCGCTTGCACACATATATGGGCCTCTTTACAAAAAAGTCCAAGGACGCTCTCCGCGACGCCCCAAAGCTGTCGCAGCTCGTCCACTCGGACCTCGACATTCTCGCGCCTCCAGCTCTCCCCGCAGCTGGACAACGGAATGTCTCAGGGGCATCAGTCAGCTCACTCGAAGAATCCAAGGGCTACACTCTCAAGGGCAAGCTGGGTCTTGCGAAACACCCGGACAACGTCTTTGACGGCTTTGACGGAACACAAAACCCCGAGCCTCACCACTATGACGACAGCATCTACTCCTACAGCACACCCAACTCCGCCAACAACAGCCTGCCGCCCAGCCGAGGGTCCCCCCAGCGACCGGACTTTGACAGGGATCAGACACAGACACAAACACAGACCATGACACAGACCCAGTCACCGCACGGACATCCTCTGCAGCAGGAGGCCGACTACGAAAGCATCTATTCCCGTGAGCCCTACGAGGACAGTGTCTACGAGGGCGACTTTGACCAGTCCGGCCAGCGTTTTGAGTCCCAGACCCCACAAACGTCACAGGCGCTGCGTGGTGACCCCAAGCCCCACCCCCTGTCCATTCCTGCATCTTCGTCGGACCAAGTGCTGCCGACAATCATCACAGCGGTGCAGCACGGCAAGGTGGCACACTACACCCCAGAGTTCAAGGGAGCCGAGTTTGGCTACCAGGGCGACGGCTCTGCTTCTGCCTCCCCCCGATCTGGGACTCCAGGTCTCTACGAGACTCTAGACGGCCCTGTTGTGCCCCGCGCGCTTCACCACTCCGCCAGCGGCTCCTCATTGCATAGTCCCGCTCAGGCTGGAGCCACCTCCGGACTGCCCAGTCCAGCTCTCCACAGCCCTGGTCTCGCCTACCATCAGCCTGAGGCCACCTACGGGGATATCGTCGAGACTGCCAAGGGTAAGAGCCCCACTATCGCCCAGGCCTCTTCTTTCACAACCCCTCCAATCCAGCAGAGCCAGACGTTCCATACGCCCGGGTCTTATGCCACCCCGGGGTCTTATTCTTCGCCCAACCTGAAGCTGGACACACAGCTGCCACAGAGCCCAGCTACCCCCATGGATCTGCAGGAAAACAACCCAGCAGATCACGTCAACTGTAGCCATGCTGGACCTCATAACCACAGCCAGGTCGCATCCCCTGTACTGCCTAAGCCCCGCATTGCCCCCACTCTGCCTCCAGGCGGCCATCCGGGCTACCCAGCAGAAAATTACCCCAAGAAGAAGCCTTCTGTTGAGGTGCTTCCTGGGCGAGATCTGTACGCTGAGGCCATGAACGACTACCCCTATCCTCTGAGTCCCACAGAGCTCAGAAGCGCCCCTTATCCGACCTGTTACTACCAGCGAAAGGGTTGCAACCAGGTTGGCCCTCACGATCATTCTCACGATCATCAAGATGACTATGACCACCCTGAGTCTAACCAAGACCAGGCTGTCAAGGAGGTGGAACCTCAACTGCCGGAGCTCATCCAGCCCCAGCCAACGGTGCCTCGACCTTACCCTATGCAGATCCACAAGGCTGTGTCTGAGCCTGTAGAGGTGAAGGTGGAGCAGGAGCACCAGCAGGAGCAGGAGCATGAGAATCAGTACGACCGTGAGTCTGAAGCACAGCATTTCAGATCGGTTGATGTGCACGCAGATGCTCATGCTGCCAACGATGTATCCACGGGCCCATCTACAGGAACCCACACACCAATGACTGAACTTCCTCTCAGTGCTGAGAGCCCTGGCGACAGTGACCACTTGTCTCGAGACTTTAACAGACTCAGTGTATCGCAAGTCGTGTCTGGCATGGGTCTGCCTCTTGACACCCACTCCATTGCCAGTCATGATCTCAGTGACTCTCGTCTGCAGGACCATCACGATCTTTCTGACGCTGGAAACGTTCCCCCTGTGGAGTATGAGGGACGTGGCGGGTACGCTGGTACTCCCATGACGTACCAGGTTTCAGGCATGCCTGAGCCCAGCCAGGCCGAGATTCTGCGAGCCTCATACATTTCTACGGACAGCAGTGAGATGGGCAGGATGCCCAGAGGTGGCCATAGCCGTGGACAGAGCCGATCTGGTACTATGATGACTGGCATGTCTAACATGACAGGCATGGTTCAGGGCCAGAATGGAGTGGCTTACTATCCGGCTCCTATCCCCATGAACTTGAAGCTGCCTCCTCTGCTGTCTAAGAAGAATAGACGACAGAGCAAGATTGGAGGATCTCCCAACTCCAACTCTCCACGAAAGTCTTCTTTCTCCAGCACCAGCATGCTTGATAGACCGGGAAACCGGTCTTCCTTCATTTCCCCTTGGTCACACACTGCTGACGGCTCTCTTTTGCACTATGAGGGCTTCTCAGACTCTCCCTCTCCCGAATTTGGACCTGAGAGAACTGGTAGATCGTCTCACAGATTGAGTATGGGCAGCCGGGGCTCATCGCCTCTCAAGCAGTTGTACCTCAGTCAGAACCTGAATTCCATTGATGGACGACTTGAACGACCATTGGATCTACAGGATGAGGATGGCGAGCCTGAGGGCCAGTTCACCTTTGGAGGCAAGGGCAACTACCAGGAGGCAGTCCTGGTGGACGAGGATGAGGAGGATGGTTCAGGGCAGGACCCTTACTATAACCCTGAGAAACGAGGTAGACGACGAACCATGTCTCTCACGTCCATCAACGTCTGCATGGATAAGAGTGAGGAGCGAGATGAGCTGGAGGGTGTGGACCTGGCTGCAGAGATCACCGACATGGACCGATACGACGCCTCCGCTAATGCATTCACCCGAGTACACATTGACAAAAATGCCATTGTTCCTTCTTCTGCTCTTGGAGGCGGTTTCGGAAACGGTATCACCCCAGCCATGGATGCTCAACCAGGAACCCTGGTGGAGGAGCTGGAGCTTCGAAAGAAGGACAAGAAGGCTGTCCGTGCTCATGTCAACAAGTCCATGCATAAGTATGCTGCTGACGGCACTGAGACGCCTCTTATCCAGCAGATTCACGACACGACTTCGGTCTACGGTCAGTTGGATTCCATGGGTGCTGACTCATTTGGTGCCATGTCCATGTCAGGCGGCGACAACAGACGTCACACCATGATGTCTTCCATGACTCAGATGACCCAGGCTGGTAAGGACTACTCGTACGAGGACCCCAACAACAAGCGAATGAGTCTTCTTGCCCTTGACTCGCTTGCCCGTGAGGACTACAACCGATCTTATTCCAAGCCTGGCCATGCCCAGATGTCCAAGCAGTACAAGGCCTCGCGTGAGGATGACGAGCCTCTTCGTGTGCGAAAGCAGCGACTGAAGCGCCAGTCTGAGCAGTTTATGCAGCAGAAGCAGCTGCAGGAGAATATTGACCGGCAGCGACTTGCTTCTCTCGAGAAGGAGAAGGAGCGGCAGAAGAGCAAGGTCCAGAGACGCAACCAGTTTGGCATGAGCTCTACTCCTTCTGCTGCCTCTGGTAAGAAGGGCAAGGTGCTGATTGGTCCTGGAGGAGAGGTTATTAGAACCTGATAACAAGACGACTATAGCATATATTGAATTGAGTAACGAATTGAATGATAATGAAGAGGATGGCGGTCAAATGCGATTACACACAGTGGCGATAAGTGGGGGTCAATCAGATAGCTATCAGGATAAAAATGTTTTTATAGCCCAAAAGGTAAAAAATCTCAAGTATACAACAACTGCCCAGTATAAACGGGAGTTATGAATACGTCTTTGTGGCTATGGGGCTGAGCTGTAATGCTGCGCCTTGGACTAACCTCACTTTTGCTAGCTCCGAATATAAGAGCCAGTTGACGATGTGCGTGATCTTCGTCCGAGTCATGTTTTGGACTGGTGACAGCGGGACATGCAGCGAATAACGGTCATAAACCTCACCAGTGTCGCACATGTCGGGTTTACCAGTGTCTCAGCGTGTCTCATTCATTTTGACAAGTTCGTGGTGTGATTGACGTCATTATGAAGGGATTCGAAACAGTCGAGTGAAGGCAAACGTAGAGAGAGTCATGTTACGTGGTCAACTTGGCCAGGTTTCTGGTTGCCTCCAGGTCCTATGACAGAATCTGATTCATTTCAAGAGTGTCACATTTACACATGCGGAGAACCCTGGAAGACCCCCTATAACGTTTCACGTGAGAGTAGAGGGGTATAAAGTGGAGGTACTCAGTTTGAAGTAGACTAGAGGGGTTCTCAGTTTGAAACTCGTAGAAATGGAGTGATAGCGTAAGTGAGGAAATTCTCTCAGTCAATGATTCGCTAGTCAGGGGTCACTTCAGAGTATTCACTAGTCACTACAGAGTACTGTAGTCACTAGTCACTAATCAGTACTGTAAGGTGATGTTTCAATGTTGACACAAGTGACTGGGGCATGTGCTGGAATAAAGGGGGGTATCCCGCTTCGTTGGGGAAGGCTAGTTGCACCTTGATCCACATTGAATTGATGTGCCACCTTGCGTACCTTGATTAAGTCTTAGCCCCGATAAAATCGCTCTCATAGGTTCGGCTTTTGGCGCCGTTTGTTGTCCCCTTTTCTTTTTGGCTGGCAGGGCTGCGAGACCGCCAGAGTCGGTACTACAGTGTCATGGGGCAGGATCGCGCTGTATGCCTCTGTTTATCTGGCCACAATGGTCAGGGGTGAAAGACAGTGTTTAGGGCGACAACTCCTGGAACTCGACTTGACCTCGACTTGGCCTCGACTTGGCCTCGACTTGAGCTGGATAATCTGGCTGTGGTTTCCACTCAAACCACTCGAAGAAGACCCACCAGCTTGCCAGCTCCAACTCTTGGTTATAGCCGGATATATGCCCCTGAGGGCTGGTTCACCGGTAAGATTTTGCTACTCTTTTGGGCGGAGACTAGCTTTCACCAGCCGGTACTGGCGAACCCAATCGTTTGTAAATCTCGCTGCTAAAAGGCAGTTCAAACCTGATTCTGTGGGACCGGAGAGACGGATCTGCGGAAGGTGCGGATGGCACAGTACCGGTGGGGCGGGGTTGAGACTGTAGGCTCTGTATTCGTACAGCGGTGAGAGCTGTGAGATTGTGAAAATTGCGTTCTGGTGCTGAATCAATAACTCATCTGAAACAGTACATTTGTAAAATATTACAAGTCGCAAAGCTTGAAAGTTGAAAGGTATTGGAAGACAATTATCATAGGAGGCTGGCTAGGGAGGCTGTTGCGATAACGGGAGTCACACTATAAACTGACAATACAATTGACGAGAATTGACGATACAATTCACTTGCAAATCCGTGATTGTAGTCTCCATCTTTAGTGTACATCTCCTCGTACCTGATCTGCTGTTTACATGGAGATGCCCTATCAAGCAGGGTCGCCAAGAAATATGTGGTTGCCGATGCACGAATCGCATTTCATCTGCAACTGGTTAGTCTGACCTGTCAAGTAAACAAACAGGAGCAGCCGAAAGTTTGTCTTGGTTGGGAGATTTTTGCAAACTCTGCAGTAAAATAATTATAAAAAAAATAATAATAAAATACGGCAGAGAGCTTATAGACCTCGATAGCCCTGGCTTGCTCAAAAAAAAATCAAAAAAAAGTCAGGAGTCGGCGGAAATGTGGGGCTGTTGTGGCCAGGTCTGGAGCTACTTTCGGTCATACGATTCAGGGGCTCGGAAAGCGATCAGGGGTCTGTTAGGGGTCTGTTAGGGGTCCTTCAGGGGCCAGTAGAGGGAATCAGGCAATGTCAAAGTGAAACGCGTTTTTCGGCTCGTAAAGTCGACGTTTCGGCAGAAAAGAGTACGCATGAAAAATCGACTTTGATCTGTCTGTGAAAGCTCATTTCTCCAATGTCATTGTCGACAACAAGACGAGTATCCTGACGCGCTGGATTGGCGTGTTTGGGTTTATTTGGCGGTCTGAATACAGGCTAGGAGACGTTTGACGTGATGGGTCTAAGGAATGTACGTTAAGAAACGAGAACAATACCGTTTGCGTTTGTTTTTTTTGCGGTGCTACTGCAGTGAGCTGATAATTATTTGGTGACGGCAATGAGGTTGAGTCTAGTGAGGATGTGCCGACCTCGGTATTCAGTGTGTTGTGTTGTGTTGTGTTGCGTTGTGTCTATCAATTGCAGGTGCCGAGACTATCAGTTGTCAGTCAAGATGATTTCAGCCAAGACGATTTCAGTCAAGACAATCCAATTCAGACAATCCAGTCCAGACAACCAGTTCTTGGACTAAGCAACACACTGTTCACTCAATTGAGCCACCCTAATGTGAACACTCATTCCAGTGTTATTCCAGTGTTTATTACACCAACTGCCTGTTTATTGATTGCCTCATGGCGTCAGTTTTTTTCCCGTTCAGCCTTGCAGTCAAAAGGCATACGCTGTGTATATAGTAGACGCAACAGATGAGGCTCGGAATTTGGCCAGTTAAAGCCGCTGCATACACGCAGAAACGCGCACTGTTCACAGAATCTGTGCCTGGTGTATCTAAACTTTGTCGATATGTACCGAGCTGTAAAAAAACTGAAGTCAACAGATGTAGCTGAAGAGTTGCCAAAAAAGACACGTTTGACCAGTGAAAACAAACACCAGCACTCAGGAGACACACTATATATAATAATTCCGGGAGCGACACGTACAGCACACAAAAACAGGGGCTAATGTTGGCCCCTGTTAGCTGCACATTCCTGTAGCACTAGTCACGTGTCTAGTCTCGTATACACCGCTGAGATGCGCTCCATTGCATTTTTTCTACTTTTCTATTTTCGGTTTTTTATATTTTTATTTTTTTATTTTTATTTACGACTCGGCGGAATGTCTGAATCGCGATCTGCAAGGGGACGCGCAGGTTGCTAGAGCCAGGGACTCGAGAATAGCAGCAGCAGCGGTGGTAAACAGATGGGCTGGGGAACAGTGGTTTATTGACCTTTGCAAAAAGAAAGAAGCGCTGACTCCTGAAGAATTGCTTCTGAACGGAGACTGCGATTTGTAAGAGGAGATCTGTAAGACTGCGATTTGTAAGCCTGCGATTCGTAAGCCTGCAGATGACGCCTGACAGTGACAGCTGAAGCAGTCTGCCAGGCACAGAGCTCATTAGTAATGTGTCGCTCGGCTCGCCAGAACTGTCCAGTCTGCCTCAGACTTGCACCTCCAGCCCTCCTTAAACTAGAGTTGCACCAGCCTTCCTTCCGTTGGAATAGTCTACAGAGCACTGCTTGAGGTATTTACTGTCAGATTTCCCAATCTAAAGAAGGAAAAAAAAGCAGGCTGGAACTGGAAAGACGGCCGTGGGGGGCGGTACGGCTCCAGTCCACGGGAAATTGGGGGCCTGCAAACCCCATTACGTCGCTGTTAGGCGATACAGCGACTGCGAAAACGCGATTTGCTCGCCGCTCGATCTCTGTTCTATTTGTAGGAACACCCCTTTCTAGGGGCAAACTTCCATTGGGCTTTTTCACAGGTTCCATACATGACGTGTCGACCTGTCACCCTTGGGAAACTCTGTCTGCGAGCCAAACCCCGTCTAGGTTGGGCTTCCAGGCAGACTAGTCTAGTGCCAAAGACTGTAGATAGACAAGACCAGAGACAGCAGAGGTATGGCTGTGCGAATGAATCCGGGGTTGCTTCTGTGGTCAGACGAGCAGTGGCGTGACGGGGTTGCGAAAAAGGTGAAGCAGCAGAGGAAGAAGAAGAAGAAGAAAAAGAGGACGAACGAAGAAGCGAGATTGCCGAGCTGCCGGTCAAAATTAGACACTCATTTTGAGCAATATGTCCCACAGGCTGGGCGGCAGAATTACGCACAGGTAAAGGCGTCAACCATGTGATTGGAAATGCCCAAGGCCCGGAACAGGCAGGAATAATGTGGGCTTCCGAAAGAAGAATATATTTATTATGAGCTGACCAACAGCAGTGCAGGCAGGCGAGTGGGGAGGGGGAAGGTCACCGGACCGCTTCCGCTGACTCCGTAAGACTCTCTCTCTCTTGCTCGGTAGCATAGACCGCTGTCACGACAAAGTCTGAGTCACATTTGCGCGAAAGGAAGGAAAAAAAACCATCCTCCACCACTCCGGGTCGTCTCCCGTTATGCCCCCACCGTTCATGTGGGCCCAAACTTTACCACTAAACTCGTTTGGCTAAAATACAAAAGAAAAACAAGGTCAAACGCGCTTACGGTTTAGTCGGACATGCACTGAAAAACTCGGGATTCAGGTGCATCAATTTGACTCTTAGCATCTGCAGAGCCATCAAAGTTCAAAGTGTAACGACTTTTAAAACATAAAACTGAGAGCACTGCACTTCAGCCCAAGAGTATAAACAAAAAGGCCAGTCCTTCCTGCCTTCTTTTGACAACCCACATCACTCTAGCACAAAGCTCCAGTACCCACCCCAGTCCCACACAGCTCCCGCTGACCTCCACACCATGGCTCAAGTCCTTCCCCTAGGCCTACCCTACAATATGAAGTTAGCACCTCCAGACGTGGCGGCAGACCTGTCCGAGCCCGAACACGCCGACCTTTCGAGCTCTTCGCACGACTCCGACTCGGACGACCACAGAACCAAACGCGCAGCCGTCGAGAGCTTCTTCTTCGCCCGCTCCCACAACAACAAGGCCGGCCTGATTCTCCAGATCCAGCGACTCGGCAACAAACACGACCCCAAGGGCCGCCCCCAGCCAATGTTCAATGTCCAGCGCAAGAAACACAGACTGCTCAAACCCATGCACGGAATTCTGCGTTCCGTCGAGGGAGCAGCAGGCATTGTGGGCGCAAACTCGTCCCGTAGACACTCGGACCAGTTCTACTGCACCCGCCACTCTGCCACAGCACTGTCCAGAAACAACTCAGGCAGATGCCGCATGGTCGAGGGCGCCACTCTGCCAGTGCCCAAACAGGGATTCAACCAGATTTCCTTTGACGGAATCGAAATGGAAAACTCCCCCCCTTCCAGCCCCTACCTTGGGGGCGCCAACATGTCTTCAACCTCACTAGCAGGCGCCGCTGAGACCCTAACCGCGACCTGCGACGAAGAGGAGGACCGTGGCGTCTACCACGTCTACACCGTGGACGAACACCCCCAGAGTGCCTGCCGAATCACCAAAAACGACATTCGATTCAATGTCTCTGCATCTGAGGCGGACCAGGCCTACCTCAAGGAACCCTCCCAGGTATCCCCCACAACTTCTGCCAGCAGAAGACACACCCTCCCACCGCGTGTCACCGCCCCCAGAGACTCTCTGCAGGCCTACCTCGCCACCCCCATCACATGGCATCTCCAGCAAGTCGGAGCCCGAACCTACAGACTCGTGGACTCTTCCACAGACATGGCTATCGGCTACTGGACCGGCGAGCGAGGCTGGCGGTTCGTTTCCAAGGGCGAGACCCTCATGTCTCTGTCAGAAAAGGTCCGTGTGTACGATCCCATGTTCCGAAAGCCCGTGTACCTCGACCAGGTGGTGCACCGACTGCGATCCAAGTCGTGGGCCGAAAAGGCAGAGAACGAGGAACCTCGGCGCCGCCGATCTCTCATCAACCGGCACCGATCCAACACCGAGACGCTGCCGACACAGCACAACAGCTACCGTGTCACGCTGGTAGACGCCATTCTCTTTTCAGCAATCCAGCTGCTTATGCAACAGCAGCTCAAGCAGGCCGCAGCCGAGTCTATGGTCATGCAAGCGCCGTCCATGTACGCTCTTCCTCAGTCTGACTCCCAGCTCAGCTTCAAGAACGTGCGAAGGTCGCTTTCCCTGTCTAGGCCAAAACTCGACTCCAGACAGAGTCTGCAACTAGACACTCGTCCGTCCACGGAACAGCGGAAATCCGTCTCCGAGCACCGTAGATCCTGGACAGACCCCCGCCGCAAATCATTCACACCCTCTCCCCCGCCGCCAACCAAACGCATTCTCTCAGACATTCAAGATTCAGACGTTCAAACGTCTACTCCGTTGAAGCCGAAGCCTGTCAAAAAACACACTCGGTTCGACAGTCAGCCACAAGCTATTCCTCAGATGTCTTCACCAGTGGTACGGGCACCGGCCTACTCGGCCATTTCTACCGAGCCCTTACCTGCTGTACAAGCTGTCAAGAAGAGGAATCTGGTGGCCAGGTTTTTCCAGAAGGTGAAGATGAACATGAAGTGATTTTCACCCACGGACCAGCCACTGACACTTTCTGTGAGACTATAATTTATATGCATTGTTTACCATTAGTTTTACTACTGTAGCGGTGATTTTACTGTAGATGTCCTACGTAGGTGGTTTCTCGTTCCTTGGGCTAGACCTCTTAGTCATCGTAAAAGATGGTTGAGAGCAAATCGGATTTTTTTAAGCCGCAGACAAAAGCCGCAGCTAAGCCGCACCGGTATAGTTTGAACATGTGATTTTCTTCCGATTCACTCTCGATAGTTTTTGCGGTATTTGCACACTTTGTGGGGTACAGTTGGTCACACGACCAAAGCCGAGAGTCTAGGATGGATAGACACGCGCCTCACGTGAGATCTTCAAACAGAGCAAATTTGCAATGTTGGAAGAAAGAAGTGCATCTCTGCATCAAGTGGAGAGGTGGGGACAGCAAATTATTAGCGATTATTTAACAAAGTCAAATAAACGGAAGAACGGCAACAGCTGGGCAATCTAAGAAGCGGGGAAGCCCAGCGGGGAAGTCTGCAGCAGAAGCCGGACAACAAAAATGCTGGTTATCTCGTTATCTGGTCTCAGGCACCGCTTGGCAGTCTCACATGGATAGTCTAGCCTCTTGGAAATATTTCTTTTTCTCAAATTAGTCCGATGACTTGCTTTTACCTTATGATTCATCCATGCAGTACCTCCAGAAGGGCCACCAAACATAGCTGTACGAGACCACGGGAGAAAAGTCAGCAGTTCAAGTTGTTCATTTGAAATGTCAGACGCCACCAGTGTCTCAAGTGACACATGTTACTGTTTATCCACCGTAGAGTTCAATATGTTTTGACTGGGGTTGTTAACAGAGTTGGCTGCTGACATGGGTCCAATACCCCGGATTTGGGATCTTTGTAGGTGACAAACATCCGCTTCATCAGTGGGGTTTTCGAACCATTCACAGTGACGTCATATTCATAAGCACAAGATTATGAATACGATTAAACGTGGGTATTGCTGTTGTAGGGGTTGATTTGAGACTCTGAAGTACACCCTGAGAGGCATCACACTTTCTAAACAAGTATTTGACTAAACAAGTATTCCACAAGTGGTCTTCAGCAAAGTCATCCCAGCAAGTCAAATGCGCTATTCAATACCACATCCTTTTGTTTGACATTTTGTTTGATACCTTTCGTCTCCAAGGTCTAGCGGTTAGACATGGAGCAGTTTGAAATCAAAGTCATGTTTGAGCCTCGACCCGATTGCCCCCAAACTGCTCTTCATCCATCTCGGGCCACTTTGACACACCGTACACACACGCAGAGATTGTGGTGCCTTGGCGCAATATTGCTCACGATCATCGCAATCAGATTTCTTTTTGTTCTCTTTTTTCTTTGGAACAGATTTTCTTTTAGAGAAGAGAAGACAATTTCTGGGTTCAAATCTTGGCAAGCGATGTGACATGAAGTACTATCGAGCCGAATACCGTCCTTTAGACGTACTAGATGGGCGTAGCGTGGTACGATCCAGAATTATTCAACAAGAGGGCATCAAATCGACTGACAGTGCCGTATCGTGCTGTACTGCATGTGGCGTATATTTCAGTTATTTGAATGCGGTACGGTGTGTAGAGTAAAGATCTAGCAATCTTTGAATGGCGCTTAGACGTCCCTGGCCCCGGCCTGGCACCCAGTTGCATTTGTCTGACCATTGACAGTAATATCAGATGCTCTGAGATACCCCAAAACTGAACGGAAACCATCTTGAATGTAATTTCACTGATAGACCTGTAGTTTCTAAAGCAAATCTCCTCCTCTATCCTAACAGACCGTCGAGGAAATCTTGCTGAGACTTGAGGGGTGCCTTTACGGGTTTCTTGCCTTCGGTCTTCTTTTCCTCGTTGTCCTTGGGAGCGTTATCAATGTCATTGAAAAATGCATCATCGTCCATGTCGTCAAAATCGCGCTCAGTTGCAGAGAACTTCTTCTTGAGGTCCATTAGGGCATTTGCCTTGTCTCTCTTTTCTCTCATTGCAGCTGCCTTGGCTCTGTCTGCTTCTGTGGCCTCCTGCTGGAGCTTTCTGTTTTTCTCTGTGATAGCACTGACGGAGATTTCTTCGTCATCTTCATCCGATGAGACCACGTCACGGCTGTTTTGGTTGAAGATGTTTCGTTCATACAGAGATCCCTTGGGCAAATCCATCGGCTTGGCCTTTAGAGATGAGTAGTCGAAGTCATCTTCTTCGATAGGACCCTGTAGTTCCTCGTCGAATCTCCATGCGTTTGAAGGTAGCTCTTCAGCCACAGCTTCCGACTCGTCCTTCTGTGGTTTCACCGGAACAATACCATGTTTCTGCTGGTACTGCCGTTTTGCCTTTCTGTCCCATTTACTGTTGTGAAGAACCATGATATGCGATGGGTGATGTGGTGATGTTAGATGTGTGCGGGTGATTAACTTTTACTTCAACTATGCACATAGATAGTTGACAAGGTTTGGGTCTCATAACTGGCAGACACTTGTTTACTCGTGCCTGTGTAAACTGGATACTATGCTATGGCGGCAAAAGGTGTATGTATTATAATATGTCGCAGCGAACGACTCGCAGTAATATTACACACCTCATGTTGTGTACAAATGCAGCCAAAATATTTCGCTTTGCTGTCAAAATCCGTGTCTTGTTGCCTTTTCCTCTCACTGCAGTTCACCGTAATAGTCTCATCTTGAGGTTGCCAGAGCTAGACTACCTGTCTTCTTAATCTACGGTAATATCTGGACTATCTGGAGCTAGTTGAACTCTGAGAGAACAGAGACACGTAGGTTACCGGGTGCGATAGTCTACAATGAACCCTCTCGGACATCGCCACCATCACCAATCTCGCTGTTGGCTACCCTTGGTTTCTCCTCGATGAGGCAAAGGTGACTGATGCAACCTGCATATGCATGAGGACAGTGGCCAAGATTACAAGTGGCCAAACTTGGAAAACGCATGGACGAATGTAGACATCTGAAGACTAACTAGACTAACCAGCACTTACCAGTCAGACATGGTTGGAGATAGGGATACCAAGACAGATAAGAGGTGTCAGCCACGATATTTAATGGCACGAGAAAGAGAAAACTCAAGGGCGACTGTCGTCATAGCCGTCAGGATCTATAAATAGAACTAGCTGGCCCATCAGACACAGAAACGAATATCTGATCACGGGGTCAGATCGCAGTCCGCGGTACAGGCATGTACTCGCAGGGGTCCTTACAGACTGACCCTTCATTCCCACGCGCCCCTCAACTAGGTACAATGTACTAAGTACAATGTAGTCTATCTCGCTTGTAAATGTCGCCCCCATGCTACAAAGTACCCCAACCCAAAGTCCCAATCGGAACGCCACCGTAGATAAACTTTAGCAAATAGTGCTTCCGCACCCTTCCACACCCGTCGACAGACATAACGAGTTCACCACATATAACAGCCGTCACCGCTTTTATTTGTGTATTACAGTACGTCTTTGACACGACAAAAGTAAATCTCAGACTTTTTTTGTTACACATGCCGAACGATAGCCACTTTGAAACCCCATTTTTTCACAACAGTTATCCGCCCGCATCTTTGAACCTCACCACGACCACAACCAAATCTACCAGAACAAGCCCCACGACACCGACCACGCAATGCCCAAGCCTGACGCCAAGCAACCGACAGGCGCCACATTGAGAAAACCCCACCAGAATCTATCGGGCCAGCCCAAGAAGAAGACTGGTGGAAACAACCAGCGACGACGAGGCCCTCCAGCCGTTCGAGCCACTAGTGATATCTACGATGACGATCGGGACTTGACCGATATCCTCTTCCCCGACCTCAAGAAGGGCGGGGCCAGCAAGCCGCAGAAGAAGCATAACGGCAACTCCGGCAGCAGCAACAACTCCAACAGCAGAAAGAAGGACAACGACGAAGACAAGGACCTGAAGGAACTGCTGTATCCCTCTCTTTACGGACCAGCCGCCTCTACCCAGGTGACACCTCCCCGGAAGAAGGTCCCTTCCACTCCTAACGGAAAGGCCGACCCCAAGTTTGCGGGCTCGTCTTTCCACTCTTCCCCTGCCCCGAGCTCGTTGCCCGTGCCCGCCAGAATGAAGACCGAGAGTCCCCAAGTGCGACCTCCCTCTTCTGGCCTGGCCGGACCTCCTACTGTGAGATCAGACGGCCCAGCTTCTACTTCCCCAGCTGATGGCGCCGCCGCTAACGGTTCCTTCCTCAACATGTTGATGGAGGCGGACAAGAAGGAACGGACCCAGCAGAAGCTGTCTCCCCCTCAGCCTCAGGCCCAGCCTGTTCAGGCCCCTGTCCAGCATAGACCTCAGGGTCACTCGCCTCCCCAAATGATGCATCAGATGCAGCAGGGACCTCCTCCTCCTCAGGTTCGACCGGGTCCCCCTCCCATGAGACAAGCCCCCCCTCCTCACCAGGGAATGGTTGGTCTCGCTGGTCCCCCTGGCCCCGCTCACCCTTACTACCAACAGCCTGTTGGAGTTCAAATGTACCCCCCTCCTCAGTATTTCTACGGAAACGCTTACGGAGCTCCTCCACCTCACAATTACTCACCATACCACGGACCTCACGGAATGGCTCCCATTCCTGGTCCTCCTCAGGTGCCACCTGCTACTTCTGATCTCGAGAACGATTTGAGAAAGGCTCTTAAGCTGAGCTAAGCAGGCGATACCCGAGGTTTTATTTATTTCTTTCTTTTTTTTTACCCTTTTTTCTTTTTCTTTTTCTTTTTTTTGATTGGCGTTTTTGAGCAGTTGGTGGACATTACATTACATTATAACTGGCTGCTATTTTCGTCTTGGAGTATATAGAAATGAAAATGTATATCTCTAACTATCCCTTGGGCTCCGTACGCAGATGAGATGAAGTGCGATAAAAAAGGCAAAGCCCCACTGTGTTGATATCGGTTTATCTCTTTCATACAAACCATTGCAAGTCTAGAGATACAGTAGATCAATGTTGTACACATTTATTCAAGACAACTTTTTCATCAACATAGTCAACATAGTGTGAACAATATCACCACACAAGTGGTTTGTTAGAACTACACCGTGGTCTCTATTGTACAATGACATTGGACGTAAAACTCGAACAAAATTCGTCGTCAGTGTCGTCCATACATATCTTCTTTTATCCTATATCATCACAATGCTCCCGAACCGTCTCCAAAGAGTCTATGCTCCTGTTTACTCGTAAGTCCGCTTCAGCAGACGAGAAATCTGCTCCATTCGAATGCTCTCGGTGGTGGTGGCAGGCTTGGCCTCGTTCTCCTTGTTGAGAGGAACAATCACAGTTGTGCCCTCAACCTTCCACTTGAGGGTGTCGGTGACGTAGTCAGAAAACTTGTTGTCGCTGAGGTTGAGCCACGATCTGAAAACGTCAACCTGGATGGCCTGCGACGAAATCTCAACGGCGCGGCTGATGGTCATTCTCACAAGGTTCTCAAAGTCCTGGACGTCGGCGGTGATGTCAGCATGGGCATCGTCTCGCTCGTAGGTGGACCAGAACTCGAGGAACTTGCATCCATCGAGGAGGTTGTAGAGGTTGAAGAGCTTCTGGACGCTCTCTGCCAGAGTGTCGGCAGCAGGCTCGTCCAGAACATAGGAGGGCAGAACGTGGAGAGCTGTGGTGAAGTCAGAGGTCAGAAAGTTGGCAAGAGCCATGGACAGAATGTTGCAGATGATCTCTTCCTTGTTGGGGCTGGGCTGCTGCTGGAATTGCAGCAACTTGAGGAGAGCGAGATTGGCACCAATGTCAGAGTGCTGGTCGGCGCACTGCTGGTTGGCGTACTCCTGGAGAATGGAGATCTTCTCGGGGTTGTATCGATCGAGAGACTCGAGGATCTGTGTAATCTCCTGGGGACGCTGTCCGGGCTTCTTGCTCAAGGTGTCCATTTTTGGTGATGTGTGCACTTTGGTGGTTTGTGAGAATCGATGTGCTCTTTTCCAGTTTGAATTTTCACTGCAAAGGTTTAGCACTCTTGAGGCTGCTGGTTCGACTCCCACCATCAACAGTTCGGGGAGAGCCAAATTTTAAGGTTTCTCTGGGAGTGCGAAAGATCGCTTATTAAGCAGGAACCCTAAAAAATGCAGCCAATTACAGAGGGTTCAAATGTGAGCTCGAATATAGCATCACCACTACACCACACACACACAATAAAAATGGCTGGTCACCACGCTAACTACAAATGGAACGGCCCTCTGCCCCCGCCTAAGATCTCCACTGGCCACCGAATTGCCACCAAGTTCCTGGGAGCCACCATGTTCTTCTGGATGTTCCTCCGAATCAAGGAGGTGAGTATGATCACGACAACGACATTTTGGACGCTTGAAACGATCTGAGCAAACTGCGACAGCCATCTATACGCTCGGGCGTGGCCACTGCTTTTTTACTTTGCACCAGTACTTGTCGCTTTCCAATCGGACGACAATTCACCCCATCCCCACACCACTAACTCAGGAATACCCTGCCATGCTCGGTTTGCACAACTTCTACCCCCCTAAGGAGGGCGAGAAGAAGGTGGAGCATTAGAATAATCGCATTTGACTATGGTTTGAACTTTGGAGGTGAAGGAGAGCTGGAACTCCCGTGAAAGATTTGGCAGCAACAAAGACGTTGACTGTTTTTGTGCTACATCAGGGATGCGTCGTTTCTCCGATATGGAATCTGTAGATGGCTTGCGGCCTGTAGTTTGGCGTAGGCAAGTTCTGCTGGTCAAGTGGATCTCTGTAACAGTAGTAGGAGGAGGATGAGTGACGTGTGGGGCATCGTATCAGATGCTTCAGCAGTTATATGCTTGAACTCTGGGGAAGTCGTAGATATGGCCATTAGTTTCTATGGTTTATTGTGGATGTGTGTTTGAGATGGATGTGTTTGACGCTATGAAGAAGACTCTTGTGGTTGTATACATCGCTTCAACTACACTGGCTAACACCTAAAAGATGATACACATAATATACATTGGAATTTATTCATTCATTTTGATTTTAGTGCCCATCTAGACGCCACCAACATTGATGTTCTTGTACATCTTGTTCTTCTGGGCCTTGTGACCGAGACCAGTGGCCTTCTGGACTGCTCGAGACAACTTGACGACAAAAGTGAAGACATAAGACTCGCACAAGAAGGAGACAGCGAATGTGACGAAGCCGATGACGACGATTCCGAGTTTGAAGTCGGTAGGCATGGCTGTGAGCTGCATGAGGTTGGCGAGACCCGAGTCCATGTTGAGACTCATGAGAACACCAGTAGCACCAAGAAGGAAGATGACGCACAGCACAAAGGGGACGTTCTTGTACACATCCTCGCGGTAAGGAGGGCCGACAGACAGAGCAACAGCAATGAGAATGTACTCGAAACAAGAAACAAAAAAGAGTGCTGTGTTGTCAGAGGAAGCAACATCGGCGTCCTCGGCACCAGGAATGGGTGCAATGTGCCAGGGTTCACGTTTGACCAGAGTCCAGACAATCAATTGAGCAGTAGCCAAGATGAGAATCTCTCCTATGAGCGGGATGAGCACCTTTCGAGACACCAGGTTGGCGTTGGGACGCTTGGGAGCCAGCTTGTGGTATGGTTTGGACCAGGCCATGAAGATGGCGATGGGAAGAATCAAAAACATGTCGATCCAGAGGAACTGGAAGTCGCCCAGGTTGGAGCCGCTGGAGTACAGAATTCCGACAGTGACAAACTGAATGGCAGAGTAGAGTGACATGTACTTGAAACAGGAGAAGGATGTAACAAGAGCAGCTCGACCCTCCTTGATAACGTCGACAACACAAGAGATTTCAAACACTCGGGAGGTGAAAGGAGCAGCCACTGAAGCCTCGGCCTCAGAAAGTGAAATACCGACGTCTGCAGCCTTGAGAGCTCCGCAATCGTTGGCACCATCGCCGCAGAAACAAGTGGTGTAGTCGAGAGACTGTAGCTTCTCCACCAACTCGTGCTTCTCGTCCGGCGACATACGAGCGTAAATCTTTCCCTTCATGAGCATCTGGTGCAGCACATCGTCAGAACCATAGTCGATAATGTACCGGAAGACTTCGCCAGTGATAGCCAACACATATGAGTGGACCACACGGGGGTTCAGGGGTCGCAGCGTGGCAGGGTTTAGGGTGAGAGCGTTATTATCGACACTTTCCCATCGGATCTGGAGACCCTCTTCGTCCTGCGAGTCCTCGAATGAAGGTACAAACACGTGGGTCTCATGAGATGGCACCATATCGCACTCTCGGGCCACAGAGATGGCTGTGAGCACATTGTCTCCGGTACACATGACGGTTGGGATCTTGGCCTGGTTCTCAATCTGGCGAATGACGCCAGCAGTAGAGGGCTTGAGCTTGTTCTCAAAGATGATGAACCCAAGAAAGTCCAGCTGGCTCTCAACCTCTTCACGCGACAGTTTCTGGGCCTTGTGCCACATGAGCTTGGGGTAGGTCTTGGTGGCACAGGCAATCACTCGGTAGCCCTTGTGGGTGTAGTGGTGCAGAAGCTCGTGGTAGTTTGCAGGGAACGACTCGGGTCGACAAATGTCAGGAAGAACCTCGGGAGCTCCCTTGACAAACACAGTCACGTCACGCGAGTGCATAGTCTTGACCATGACCGACATTCGTCGCAGCTGAGAGACAAACTCGAAAGATCGAATGATTCCGTACTCGGCATCACGGCCAGACTCGACAAACCGGCCAGGAGGAGGTCTGACGATAGACGGAGAGATGGTCTCGGCCACGGCAAAGTTGTCCATTCGCTCGTTGGAGGTCTGGTTGGCCACCTCGTCGCCAAACTTGAATCCTTCCTCTTCGAACGACCAGTTGCAGAACGAAAACATCTTGTAGTCGAGAGGATCACCGACTAGCTCGCCGTCGACAGCACGCAGAGAGTGACAAGTGGCAAGTGTCAGAAGCATATCCAGAGCAGCCTTGTTTCCAGCCAAACTCTTGTGGGGGAAGAGCTCCTCGGGAGTAGCATGTAGCTCGCTGAAGAGACGTCGGCCAGCCTGAGACTCGGCCAGAGTGACACCCATAATGTCCAGGCCATCTTCAGTCAGAGTACCAGTCTTGTCGAAGCAGCAAATGTCAATCTTGCCACCGACGTTGACTCGGGTAGGAGCAATGCAGTAAATCTGCTTCTTCTTGAGTCGCGCAAGAGCAATGTTGGTACCAATAGTGAGTGTGGCAGGAAGAGCTGGGGGCACAACAATTGTGATAAGATCAAGAGCTCGGAAGACAATCAGGTGGGTAGGCAGCTGCATCTTGATGAAGTCGATGGTGGAGATGACAAAACCAATGCAAGCGATTCCAGACATGACACCAATGTACTTGAACGAATCACGGTAAAACTTGAAACCAGTGGGCTTGGGGAACATCATGGATCGAACCAGAGCTCCCTTGGTGGTGGAGAAACCAGTTCGAACAACAACAGCAAGTGCCGGACCATCCTCCTGCTCACCACCCTGTGGTCTTCGTACTCGGATAACTCGGGTTCCAGAGAACAGAAAGTTTCGCACAATCTCGGGAGAGACGTTGGAGCCGATCAGCGAGCCCTGAGAAAGGTGAACGAGACCCTCGGGGGTGATTGGGATCTTGGTAACGGGAACTGACTCGCCAGTGAGCATACTTTCGTTGACAATACAGTCACCAGAAAGCAGAACCGAGTCACAGGGAAACAGGGTCATGGCAGGATCGGAAATCTCGTAAACATCTCCGGGAACGAGCTGGGAAGAGTCCACGGTGGTCCAGAAACCATTTCGAAGCACTCTGACCTCGCAGATGAACCGGGACATTTGAGAAAGACGTCTCATGGTTGACTTGGTCTCAACCAGTGTATTGGCAATGGAAATGACGGAAATGATAAAGATACAGGTGGCGTAGTAGTAGTATGTGTCTGCAGCCCACAAAATCATTGAGAAAACCTGAAAGATGTAAAATGGATGCAGAACCTCGTCTACAAGCAGCTGGCTGATAGACTTCTCCTTGATATCCAGAACATTGTGGCCAAAGGCAAGCACACGGTCCTCGAAAGAGTCGTAAGAAAGACCCTCCTTCACTACCGAGTACTCTCTCCAGTCGGGGTCAGTCCAGCCCACGTTGGTTCGGAAGATATCCTCAATAGGGTCGTAAATGAAAGTGATGTAGCGGTAAGAAATAGACCGAATCACAGGCAGAATTGGATCTGGATCGTGTCCAATAAATGAGGTGGACTCAGCCTCCTCACCCGAGTGGATAGTGGCCAGCTCAGCCTCCTCTTGCTTGATGGTGAACACCGTCGATAGAGATCGGTTGTATCTGGCCTGTGAGACATCAGCAATTTCCATTTCTCCCCACTGGTTTTCGATAACCACCCAGTCGCAGTCTCCCAGAGGCGCAGGATCGCCCAGACAGGAAATTCTCCATCGAGGAAACCATCTCATAACCAGAAAGAGAATACCTCCAGTAGCCACATAAAGCAGGAAGAAAAAGAACGACTTGAGTCGGTTGGTCTTGTAGCCTGCAATACCAATGAGCAGATCCTCCTCGGCAATGTAGAATCGTTGCACGGTGTTTTTGGCGTCGGGAAAGGGGGGTCCAGTGGGTTGGTCGTCGTGAAGGCCAAATGTGTAGGATCCTCCGTCGTCAGATCGTCCGCTTTCTCGTCGCGGTCGCTCGTACGAGTCGCGTGAGTGGTGTCGCATGAGCGGGGTGTTATCGTCGGTCGAAAACGTGGAGCCGCGTCTGAAATCGTCTCTGCTGATGGACAACGACTCTCGGAATCGACCACTGTGTCTGTATCCGTGACTACCGTAGTGGTCGTCTACTTCCTCAATGGCAACCTCGTCTGGGTCGCCTCCTGCCTCGTCCTCGATGGTGGAAGATCCCTCTGCCAGCTCCAGCTCATCTCTGTCGAAAAATCTGAAGGAAGCCGTGGACTCAGCCCGAGGTCGGAACGAAGGGCTTTGGAGAATTCCCTCGGCGGAGGCTCGGTGTGAAAGCGCAATGCTCGGTCTGCGCGAGTCGCTGTTGGACGGGCGGCTGCGGCTCAGCGAACGCGACAGAGATCGCCGTCTGTTGAGATGCTGGTAGGACGAGTACGATGTCGGGTAGGCGTCGCTGGGAGGGCCCGAGTAGATTTCTCCCGAGTCAGCCGGCTGGGCGAGATAATCGTATCGGGAGGAAGACATGTTGGACGAAAGTGACGCCACTGAATCGCCCCGGCGTCGGCCTCTTCGTGGGCTTTCGGAAACCTCGGACGGAGTCTCCTCAATGGCAGACTCGGCAGTTTCTTCGTTGGCCATGGTCGGGGGAACGTCTCCGTTTTGGTCCGACTTTTGCTCTTCTCTTTCGGCTCGAGCGGCGGCCTTGGCTCGTGCTCGTTTCTTGACACGGGAGTTGTTTTTCTTCGCCATAGTTGACGTTGTATGTTGGTTCAGCTAAATGTGAACTTTTTAGCGCTGCACCTTAATTTTTCAAAATGGACCCTGATAAGCAACCAAACGTTGTGCGGAGATGCGTGTATGCATTCACACGTTTTGCGACGCAGCTGGCTCTCTGCTGTTACGTCCATTTCGCAGGGGATGTCGTGACTTGTGTTTGCTGGCGATCACCACGCTCGACACCCCAACACAAGCCTCGAGACCGCATTCCCGCCAATCTTGTATCACCACTCTATCTAGACTATCTCCCAAATGAGATTTTCGCTAAGCTACATGTGCACATGGTTTGCGCGTGGACGTGAGTCGTCTCTTACTAAGCGACAAAGGTACCTCGAAATTACACGACTCGTCGAAAAGAGTATATAGCACGGTTTGACGTTTTGTTTTTTGACCAACCCGTTATATACACTTTCCTTGTACAGCTGGGTTCGCATTGGACAGAAATCGAAACAATAGGAGAACAAAATATTTCTTTAGGTCACAAGCCTTTCAATCTTAGCACCATTTTTCCAGCCTAGCTTGTGGTGACTGTTAGATTAGATTTTTGTCATGTTGCGTTGCGAGATACCACATTAGATGCGACTGAGATGTGTGGGTTTGAGTGTGAGAGGTAGCCATCGAAACGACTTTGTGGGCTCTCTCTTGTTTTGAGGATATCCTCTCTCTTGGTGTATTGGGAATACCGTCTCTCTCTTGAAAAATACCGTGTCTCTCCCTCTCTC
>ULGN01000007.1:169238-561678 GCA_900518985.1 Yarrowia alimentaria | reverse complement strand
AACCGTACGTCTCTCCTCCTCTCTCCTCCTCTCTCCTCCTCTCTCCTCCTCTCTCTCTCTCTCTCTTTACGTGTCTCTTGACAGAGTCATAAGATCTGCAAAACTGTAGACTTTTGCTATTGACTAAACTACATAGACTACGTACAGAGTACGTACCGGCTATGGATGGTAAATGTCTGCCGTTTTATTTTGCCTCATTCACCCACATGGACCTGTATCAACGACAACCCTTGTGCACTTTTTTCTTTACAATTTGGTACAGAAAAATTAACTTCTCTCACAACTTGATTTGCCTCTTTGATTTGACAGACCAGTAGCCACACGGTTGATCTCAGAGAGGATAACTCTCGAAATACCCTCGTTTTTTGGCCGAAAAAGCGACTGAACCTATGTGCCATTCAATTACGGCCACAGCCAACGTTTTGCCGTCCTCCCCTGTCAGTCTGGGCCCATCCTCTCGGCCAGTTTCAGGTCAAATATGCAGCCACTCTACATGACGTAGGTTAAGTCAAATAGGCGTAATGTGGTTGACGAGTGGACCCAGGAGACTCCCAGTTTCGGATACAGGGCGTTTTCGGGCCAATCCAGGGCCTGCAGTTCATTTGGCGTGGTTCCCGTGTGTTTCTGGTCGAAGCAGCAACAGTTTTTCTCTCTTTTCTTGCTCTCCAATCTGTGCAGACTCATCCAGCTTCACAGATTTTTTCTCCACTTTATCTTGATGCATCGTCCTCTCCCAACGTGGTAACATGACTGCTGGGTAAATTGCTTTTACAAAGTTGCAAGGTCAGGAACAGCAGCCACTCCAGACAAGTCGTTTGAAAATGTTCAATTGACACATTCCAGGGTCGTATTGTCTCGAAGAGCTCGTCTAGGGCCTCTTCGCCACCGATACTGCACGTACGTAGACCAAAGGGTTTCAGAGCCAGTATTCTGGGAGTGGTCCAATGTTGCCTCCATATAGTATGCAGCTGAAAGTGTCAGTGCAGGGCAGAGAGACGAAAGTGGGAATAGGAAGAAGAAAAGAAAAAAGAAAGAAAAGAAGCAGAAAAAAAGGTCAACTGGCCCCAACAGTAGTCTGATACCAACGACACCGACGGACTGGTGAACGTATACCCATTGTGGTTGACTGGGTGCGTTGAAACCAAGGCTCCGCACGTAACCCAAAACATATCAGCTGAATACCCCCCCCCCGTAGAGTCGGTGCCCCCGTCGTCGATATTCGCCCCTATCATACCACATGCGTCATGTGCAGTGCATAATGCACTTTATGCGCTCTTGTTCATTCTTTCATTTGGCCGTTTTGCCGGGGCTTTGTGCCTGCACGGAAGCGCTACTGCGTTGGGGTCCCGCAGTCGGCAGCGACTGTCATGGAGAGACTGTCCCGAGCCTGATGTCGTGGCTCGCTGGGTTTCTAGCCTGTCCTTTTTTTTTCTTCTGGCTACCCAGCCGTCTCTGCCTACGTAGCTTGTCCCATCTTGACCCTTTTTAGCCATATTGTTTGTCTTTTGACGCACGCACCATGAGGTAGTTTTGGCATCAAGGTTTGAGGTCATTGAGAGTGTCATGTGACCGCTAGGGCGACGGGGGGGGAGTGGGGCCTGGGGGAGGTTCTTGGGCCGTGGTGGTCGTGGTTCTGCTGTTTTGACCCTGCTTTGCCGGTGGTGTGTTCGTTCTCGCACATTTATCGATTTTTTCAAACAAGGTATGGGACATCCGTTTATCGTGCCTAAGTGACATAGAGTTAAGGGTATGGCTAGAACGTTTTAACGAGGTCACCATTACCCCGACGAAAAGAACCAGACGTCGCAGAGTGCCAGCAACAAGCGGACCAGAGCTCCCTCAGCGGCAGCGTCCACGCCGCCAGCCAGCGGCCACCACCAGGACCTCCCACGCTCCAGCGCAATTGCCACCTCCAACTCTGTAGCAATTAAACTCTGATCTACCATAGATCGAAAGCTGCGAAAATATCCGCTAAGAAACATTGGCAAGGTTGGCTGACCGAGGTAGGCAGTACGAAGGGGATGGAAGCGACGGCGCAAGGAACGGCGATCAGCAGCCACCAGCGACCCATGTATCATAGCAACGTCTCTGGCGGCGTCCAGTCGAGCTGCTGCTTTTCCGCTTTTCCGCTCGAGTCTGGGGACCCGAAATTGTGGAGACCAGAGTTCGCTGGACTCGCTCTGCACGTCAACAGACCGACTCCGGCCTAGCCCCAAAGTAGACTGCAAAAAAGCCCCCGAAAAGCGGCTCGAATGGATCTAAAGCTGCCCCCCCCAGCAGCTACGCACGCACGCCCGGGCTTGTACGTTATTATCGCACTTATTACTGGCCGCACAATACCGCTCATGTACGTGCCCGAACCACGGCCAAAACCTAAGCGAGAGGCGAGGGTAGTCTATCTGGGTAAACATGGTGCGAACAAGAGGAGGGCGGAAAAGAGAAAAAAATAAAGACATTTGCCGATACTCACGTCTATCCACAGAGATCGCCAACCTGGACGTCGACGACCTGCGTGTTTGTGTACCGACACTTTGGACCCCCGTCGCGTGCCAGGTAGGACGGGGAGGGTTGGAGTGAAAAGAGGATGCTGTAGTCATGTGATTGCCGAAAAATAAGACACTCTAGTAAGGAGAGAAGCGGAGGGTTTTTTTAGATTGCACTTTGGCGCATCTGGCACTTGGCTTTTTGCACCTGTCCAGCTGTAGGCTGTAGACAGACAGCACACACAGCAAGGGGGGTGGGGCGAGGGAGAGAGAGAGAGGAGACGGCAGCCGGGACTAGCCAGCGTCTTAGTCAGGGTAGCATATGTGGCACGGGTAGTGTAAGGGTGGACTCTGCCCATGACACGCCCCGTGTCACCCACCCACGACAAGACGTGGCACGCCCCGGACCGCCGGCTGGAGCTGTCTCTCTGTGTCCTCTGCCGCCTATCCCGGCCGCTCTGAGTTTGGGCACTTTCAGTATCTCCACCAGAAGAGCTTAACGCAGCAAGTGAAAGACATATCAGGTGGAAAGACCAGAGCAAAGGAGCCCGTGGTAATAAACCAAAACTGGTCGACCAGAGCAGACAAACAAAAGAAAAAAAAAAGAGATGGGCGCATCAACGTGCAAGTTGTCTCGCTATAGGCTTCCCCTCAGAAGAGCCAAAAAGTGCCGCCCTTGGGGCACAAACACAGCCCAGCATAAGTGCAGCTCATCGCGTGATTTACGAGTTTTCGGGCCACGGTGGAAACAGCAAGTCCGGCCGCAAATGACACACCGCCAGATAGCTGCGACCGCCCCGATTCCAACGAGCCCGCTCTCGGCTCCACCACAGGCCCATGGCTCTCCAGACCGCCCCTATATACCACACCCACCCTGACACCCACGAGAGTTTATGGGGCTTTTTGGCAGCACCTTAAATGATAGACCCGGACGATAGTGCGGAGAGCAAGGAGTGGCGGGATTTGGGGGAAAAATCGAGGTTTCCGAGAATCCCAAGCAAGGGCCATGGCGACACAGACACGACAAACACACCACCAGCGTCCAAACGGCGGACGGAGGGCCCGCAGCAGGCGGTTTTGGCGTCGGCTTTTTCTCGCTCAACACACTTCTCGTGTATGCCATGCGCAAAGGGAAAAAGGAAAAAAGCCAAACGTTAAAAAACGCAAAACCAAGAGAACCAGCACATAACAATCCCACACACATGAAGAGACAGAAGCCAGGTTTTATCTTATCTTTGGCTAAATTGGGCAGAGGCAAAAATACCTGCCGCAAAGTGCACCAAGTCTCCTCTCTTTCGTCGTGTGCCTTTTGGCCGTCTTGTCCCAACCCCCATGCGTGCCTCGCTCCCATTGGCCCAGGACATTGGCCCTTCATCCGGAAGTGTACCCTACGCCCTCGATACCCAATCCAGTAGTTTGCCACAGCACCGGCGGACTTCCCATCCCCCAAAAATATACTCCACTCTTACGAAGCAGCCCCATCACACCGCCATCGGCATAGCATCACGGGAATCTTGCAACCACCACATCGCAGACGTCGGCGATAGCCTCTCAAGTTGCGCAGAGACACGACAGAAAAAAAATTAATAATAAGCGCGTGAGCCTCTCTCGAGCCGGTGCATTTACACACACAACCTACACGCGTCATCAAATCACGCGGTGAAATTGTGAGTATGATTGGGGAAGATAAAACTGGACAAGGTGGGGAGGGGAGATGGATGAAAAAATATTACCCCCGACGATATGCTGGCGATGGACATCCGAGCTGGACCTCTCTGGATTGCCATTGTATTGCACACGCGGTCAAGCGTGCAAAAGTGTCGATGACCGTCGTCATCGTCCATCTGCAAGCACATCGTCAACTCTCCTCCACTAGCAGTATTTTAGCTGCCACTTTGGCGCGTCGGGCATCTGCCGCACTCTACGCATCCCGTACGTGATGGCGCGCGCGCTCTAGTTGCGATCAGCTCTTTTCGTCACAGTTTCCAGGATCTCCTACTAACCCAGCGCGACGCGATGAACTCTTTTCCCAACATGCAATCAGACATGGGTGGAATGGGTCCACAGGGATTCATGGACGGTATGATGGACTCTTCCATGAACATGGACGGCGGCCAGAACGACATGTCCACCCCCTCCCCCAGCTTTGCAAACCGACCCAACCCTGGACAGCCAGGCACCCCGATGATGGACATGAACTCGTCCGTTCCTCGACCCCAAAGTATGGAGGACATGCACAGGCTTTATGCTGTGAGTATTGACACGCCCGCGGAACCCGTCGAAGACGATCCCCGCCAGTAGCGAAACACGCGTTTCTGCCAACGTCGACGACGCCCGGCAAGCAAGCCAGAACCACCTTACTAACTCAGCGATACCAGGAACTTAGATCCATGGGAGGCAATGCCACCTCGTCGCAGGAGTTCATGGACATTACAAAGATGCTCAAGGCCTACTCCCAGCGTCAAAACATGATGCGTCAGCGACGAATGAACCCCATGGGCCAGGGAATGCCAATGCAGGGCCAGCCTGGACAGAACATGTCCTCCATGGGCCAGCAGGGCAACCTCACCCCCAACATGGGCGGCACTCCCCAGTTCTCTTCTCCACAGCAACCCGGCCAACCTGGCCAGCAGCGTCCTATGCAACAAGGCCAGGCCCAGGGACAGCCCGGCCAGTCACAGCAGCAGCAGGCTCAGCAGCAGGCCCAGCAGCAGGCTCAACAGCAGCAGGCTCAACAGCAGCAGCAGCAGCAACAGCAGCAGCAGCAACAGGCGCAGCAGCAGGCTCAGCAACAGGCTCAACAGCAGCAACAGGCTCAGCAGCAGCAGCAGCAGCAGCGAAAACCCTCAACGCCCAGCATGTACCAAAACTCCAACAGCAGCATGCAGAGTATGAATGGATCTCCTGTTCCTGCTCAGAACCAGCCCGGCCCCCCTCCCGGCCAGTCGCCTACCCCCCACATGGAGCCCCAGAACGGCGCCCCCTTCACAGGCGAGCAGATGAACATGCTCAAAAACCAGCTTGCTGCCTTCAAATCGCTGATGAAGAACACGCCAATTCCTCCCCAGGTGCTGCAGGCTCTGTTCAGACCCACTCCTGGCCAGCCCCTACAGGGTCCTCCTCAGCAGCAGGGTATGACCCAGGGCCAGATGGGCCAGACACCCGGTATGGGCCAGCAGCAGCAGCCAATGGGCCAGATGAACATGTCCGCCCCAGGCCAGCCCGGTCAGCCCGGCATGCCTGGTCAACCCCAGCCCCAGGGTCAGTCCACTCCCATCCCCCAAAGTCCCATGTATCCGCAGAACAGAAGCCAGTCTCCGGCCGTCTCTGATACCAACTCTCCTGGTATGGGCAAGCGACGAACTCCCAGTCAGCCTCGGCGAACCAGCAAACAGGGACTCGGCAAGTCTCCTTCTGCCGCTGCTCCTGACACTCCCTCGGCACAGGCCCAGGTAATCCCGCCAGTGTCCCAGACACCTGTTCCCCCTGCCGAGCCTGCTGTTCCCGAGACCATCAGTGGCTACACCGACCCTTGTAGCTTACTGGAGGGCTCCTTTTCCTTCGACGAGATCACCTCTACAGCACTGCTAGAGAAGCGACGGCTGTTCATCCCCAGCGTCATGCCTAGCGGTATGGACGCCGAGGTGATTCGAGATCTATACGAAAAGGGAGTGGAGAAGCGGATCTCAGATCGAATTGTGGAGCTCAAGGATGGCGAGGAGGTGCCCGACTTGGATGCCGCTGAGTCCACCGAATCCACCGAGTCCGAGTCGTCTTTGGACGACGCCATTGAGCTCAAGTCTCTGCAGCTGCTGGACCACCAGCGAGCATGGAGAGGTGATCTCCTGGCTGACACTTTCTACTTCAACTCTGTTGGCCTGGATCCCTACAACAAGATCTACTTCACCCGGATGAAGAAGACTTCCATGCAGGAGGCTTTCCTGACCGAGCAGTTTGGCAACCAGCAGCTGATGGACCGTCAACGCCATGAGGTGCGAGTTCGATCCGAGCAGCTGATCCACATCTGCAAGCACGCCCAGGACATGATCAATGCCTCTCGAACCCGTCGACTGCGGCACTCTCGAGTGGCCAAGGCCACCCAGAGCTACCATCTGTACACTGAGCGTGAGGAGCAGAAGCGAATCGAGCGAAATGCCAAGCAGCGTCTGCAGGCTCTGCGAGCTAACGATGAGGAGGCATACATCAAGCTGCTTGATCAGACCAAGGATGTGCGTATCACCGACCTGCTCCGACAGACCAACACCTTTTTGGACAGTTTGGCCCAGGCCGTCAAGGATCAGCAGAAGCAAAACTCCAACGCAAACCGACCAGACTTTGGCCCTCAACAGGACATGGACGAGGAAGACCCCGAAAACCCCAAGAAGGCCGACTACTACGCCGTCGCCCATCGAATCCAGGAACCTGTGCATCGTCAGCCAGACATGCTCGTTGGCGGTACACTCAAGGAGTACCAGGTCAAGGGTCTGCAGTGGATGTTGTCGCTGTTCAATAACAATCTTAACGGTATTCTCGCTGACGAAATGGGTCTTGGTAAGACTATCCAGACCATTTCTCTTATTGCCTACCTGATTGAGACCAAGAAGATCCCCGGCCCCTATCTCGTCATTGTTCCTCTGTCTACGCTGACCAACTGGACTCTCGAGTTTGAAAAGTGGGCTCCAGCCATCAAGAAGCTGGTATACAAGGGTCCTCCCATGGCCCGAAAGGCCCAGCAGGCTGCCATTCGAGCCGGCGACTTCCAGGTCCTTCTGACCACTTACGAGTACATCATCAAGGATCGACCCGTGCTGTCTCGAATCAAGTGGGTGCACATGATCATCGATGAGGGTCATCGAATGAAGAACGCACAGTCCAAGCTTTCGTCTACCCTGACTCAGTACTACCACACTCGATTCCGACTCATTCTGACTGGTACTCCTCTGCAGAACTCGCTGCCCGAGCTTTGGGCTCTTCTTAACTTCGTGCTTCCCAAGATTTTCAATTCGGTCAAGTCGTTCGACGAATGGTTCAACACTCCTTTTGCCAGCACAGGCGGCCAGGACAAGATGGATCTCAGTGAAGAAGAGACGCTGCTTATTATCAAGCGTCTCCATAAGGTCCTGCGACCCTTCTTGCTGCGTCGTCTCAAGAAGGATGTGGCCAAGGATCTGCCCGACAAGGTCGAGAAGGTCATCAAGTGTAAGATGAGTGCCTTGCAGTCCAAGCTGTACCAGCAGATGATCAAGCACAACGTGCTGTTCATTGGTGAGGGTGCCCAGGGAGCTACCAAGACTGGTCTCAAGGGTCTCAATAACCAGGTTATGCAGCTGCGAAAGATTTGCAACCATCCCTTTGTTTTCGAGGAGGTGGAGGACCTGGTCAACCCCAACAGACTGACCAACGACAACCTGTGGCGAACTGCCGGTAAGTTTGAGCTTCTGGACCGAATCCTGCCCAAGTTCAAGGCTGCCGGTCACCGAATTCTCATGTTCTTCCAGATGACTCAGATTATGGACATTATGGAGGATTTCATGCGACTCAAGGGCTGGAACTACCTGCGTCTCGATGGTGGTACCAAGTCCGAGGATCGTTCTGGTCTTCTGCACAAGTTCAACGCCCCCGACTCTCCCTACTTTGCCTTTTTGCTGTCCACTCGTGCTGGTGGTCTGGGTCTCAACCTTCAGACTGCCGACACTGTCATCATTTACGATACCGATTGGAACCCCCATCAGGATCTGCAGGCCCAGGATCGAGCCCATCGAATTGGCCAGACCAAGGAGGTGCGTATTCTGCGACTCATTACCGAGGACTCTGTGGAGGAGAACATTCTGGAGCGAGCTCACAAGAAGCTGGACATTGACGGAAAGGTCATTCAGGCCGGTAAGTTCGATAACAAGTCGACTGCTGAGGAGCAAGAGGCATTCCTGCGAGGCCTTCTTGAGCGAGAGGAGGACAAACGCAAGGAGAAGGAGGACGAGGATGTTGACGACGAAGAGCTCAACGAGATTCTTGCCCGAAACGACGGCGAACGAATTCTCTTTGCCCAACTTGATGCTGAAAGACACGCCACCTCTCAGTACGGCAAGGGCAAGCTTGACCGTCTGTTCACTGAAGATGAACTTCCCGAGGCCTACAAGCGAGATATCCAGCTTGCTGTGGAACCCGTGGAGTCTCTGGATCAGTTTGGCCGTGGTGCTCGAGAGCGTAAGGTTCTGCACTACGATGATGGTCTTACTGAGGAGCAGTGGCTGGAGGCTATTGACAACGATGATGTGGATATGGATGAGACCATTGCCAAGAAGAGAGCCGACACCAAGCGACGACGAGACAAGAAGAGTGGCAACACCTCTGCCTCCACGCCCATCGAAGAAATGGAAGAGGTCGAATCTCCTGGTGTCAAGCGAAAGCGATCTCGAAAGCAGACCAAGGATCCTCTTCTCATGGAGGAAGAGCAGCCCAAGAAGAAGGCGCGGGGCCGTGGACGTCCTAAGGACACTCTTACCCCCGAAGCCCGGAAGGCTCTCCTTGCTATCATGAAGACTCTGTACAACACTGTCATTAATGTTGAGGATTCCACTGGCCGTGCCCGAATCAATCTCTTCTTGGAACTGCCTTCCAAGTCAGACTACCCCGACTACTACATCCTCATCAAGCAGCCCATCTCGTGTGCCCAAATCTCCAAGAGAATCCAGAGCTCCTACTACCAGAGCATTGACCAGTTCCTGGAGGAGTTTGCACTCATGTTTGCCAACGCCAAGCAGTACAACGAGGAGGGCTCCTTTGTCTACGACGATGCTCTTGCTCTGCAGCAGGCTCTGATGTCAAAGGTTGCAACTCTCGAGGGTGTTGAGGCCACCCGAATCAAAAAGGATGGTTCTACCCCCGCCCCCGAGGTTCCTGTTGCTTCCCTGCTATCTGAGCCCACCAAGACCAGCTCTTCTGGTACAGGCTCGGTCGCTGGCACTTCTAGCTCTGCTTCTGCTTCTGCTGCTGCCCCTGCTGCTGCTGCTGCCGCTGCCCCTCTCAAGGACTTGGCCGGTGGCCAGCCCATGGTTTCTCAGCAGTCTCAGCCCTTGCAGCAGCCTCTGCAGCAGCAGGCCCAGCCTCTGCAGCCACAGTCTATGCTGCCCCAGCCCCAGCAGGCCCAACCCCAGCAGGCCCAACCTCAGGCCACGCAGCAGACACAGCCCATGCACATGTCCATGGGCCAGTCCCAGCAGCACCAGCCTCAGCAGCACCAACCCCAACAGATGCCCAAGCCTACCACTCTGCCTTCGATAGGCTCTGCGAGTGACCAGGCCAACGGTATGGATCTCATGGCTGGCCTGCACAGCGGTCCTCCACACAACGGAGGCCTGCCCCCACAACAGCATAATGGCATGCGACCTGGCCAGCCAGAGTCTCAGCCTCAGTCGCAACAGCTCCATCTTGCTGAGATGAACTCTCCCGGTTTTGATTCCCGCTTTGACCTCCACCACGACCTGGGGGACAATCTGCAGGAGGACATACACCTCGAGGAGTTCACAGACAACTATCTCGGTGACTTTACCACCATGGGTTCTTCCTTTGGTGTTGGTGATGATTACAAACACGAGTAATAGAGCATATAATGTATTAGTAATGGATGGATTAACGTAAACAATGTACGGTACGTTTTTGATAATATAATGATCCGCTCGACTGACTCAGTGCCTAGACAATTGTGCAGCAGTTAACTGACTCGGTGAAGTGCCGTGCGCTAGATACTGAAACAGATTGAGAGATGGTAATTTCGTTGACCACGACATATTTTTCATTTGTACCAATTGACGGTACTGTGTATTCTCTCCTGAATATGTTTGGGTGGAACTATTATTATGTTACAAAAAAAAGAAGACGTTTGAAAATTATCACTTCAATAATTATTTTCATAGAACCCCGCACGAACCTCATTGCTAACATCAGCCACAGTATGCGTGCACATTATCTACGTGCTACATATAAAAAGTCATCAACGAGAGCATCTGCCAGAGACTTGGGCCGATGAAGCTCTCAATTTTGACTACAGGAGTTCCTCAACACATAGGAAAGCTCACAGGTGCATTATTACAAGTCTCAAAGAGCCAAATCGGAACCTCCAGCATTCAGTAGGATAAATCCCGATGCCGCTTTTGTCGATAATTGATACCATTGTGATCACAGCGGAATTTGTAGCTGGATGCACTTTTCAGATCATCTACATTGCCCCTTATATCGTCTCCTATACGGTGGTATACCAGTGACCAAATGAAGTTTGGTGCTCCACAGGCTGGAGTTTGCCTAATGAGCACTGGATAGATGTCGATTGAGAATGCAGATTGAGAGCACAGTTTGCGAGCTAAGACATGTTTGAAAAGAGGATAATGTACAGTCACAGGCCCTGATTACGCCAGTATTGTTTGGTAGGTGATCAGCACACCAAGAGCTGGTATTTTGTTTTGAATAATGCAAACAGTTACTTAATAGAGCCACATCTTATTTGAAAGCCATTTTAAAAAGTTCCCATACGATACTCGGTTCAAACTCCTGGTAGTGTCCTAGAATACAGACAGCTGTCCAAAACTAGCTTGGAATCACCAACTACAAGCCCAGGGTTACTGTTGAGAATCACAAATAGTATTGTCACATGAATAGTTTAATTAACCACTTACAACCCACTTTAGGGACCAGCCGGTTCCGGTAGTAGTACACACCAAAGAGGAGGAGGGTGTGTACTGAGCTGTTCAACAGAAGAGATCAAGTCAGTAGGTAGCTCCCTACACTGCGGACATCTGATGTACCATAGATCACTCAGGTGATTTAGTACATCGTGTAATCATCCAACCGGATATTACATTCAACAGTTACTGACTACTTGGAAGTTTACTAGAAAACACGCTGAGGGAAGTAAGAAGAATGTCATTACAGTAGTCTGGATATCAATTATGGTATCATTAGATGAGTTACCCTACCTTCTGGTGGGACCCACGTAAAACATGTAAACATGTTGCTTTTGCCATAGAAACACGGCAGCCTAGTTACGCCCCCACTCATCATCATCAGTTCCAGCTGTGAATCGTCTGAGCAGAGATTGGAGCTGTCTTGATGGGCAAGACGGCACCTCTGGATCCTCCCATTCTACCCCTCCACTCTAGGGGCTGCACCTCCAACTGCCTGTTCACGTCATAGGCCTGTACCGTAATTCTGGGTTAGAAGGGTTGAGGGGGAGGGGGTAAAGTAGCAGCTTGTCTAAACCGTAGACAGCGATCAGAAGTCTGTGGAGATGACGCGAGACACTGACAAAGTGAGGAAACTGATCAGAAATCCTCACAATGAACGTGTCTCAGCTGTTAAGTAGTCGAACTGTCACTTGTGGCACCTTCTGCCAACTCGGAAATACTCACAATAGTAAGATACTAGATCTGTGGGATGTTAGTGGAAAAGAGACTGATCCAGGTCGACTCATCCGTGAGCGCAGAGAGATGGCACGATCGTGGGTACAACAGTGCCGGGGGTAGACCGCAGTCAGTTAATGTTGATTCAAAAACATGCCAATGATCCGGGAGGACACTGACAAGGGCTCGTGGTGTCGTCTTGCTGGATACCGATCAAAGGGGGGTATCGTTGGGTATTTATGTTATTTCGATCCTTTGTGTGTGGTATATTGGTTGCGCTTTAACTAAAATAAGAGTGTGGAAGTACGCATTGGGGACAATTTGACTCGTCCGAAGGGGGTTTGGTGAGGTGGCATGAAAAGTGATAATCGCCAGGAGATTGTCCACCAGTAGCAGCCCGGAAACTGGGTAATTATGACACGATCTCACCATATAGGTATCTCGAGGCTCCACAGTTGATGCTTTTTATCTCTGGCATTCCATGTGTAACTTGGTGACGCATCGCAGGTGTTGATTTTGTGTCTTAGGAGGTGAGCGTGTGGTCGCCTTGCATGAAGTTTATTATTGCTGTGGACCATAAGCTTGTTGGTTTACGGCCATTGTCACTGCCAGTAACGAAGGACGTGTTGGGGCCCCATGCAGTGTCCACGAAGTGGAAGTTATAAAAATATATAGAGATAGGAATTGGAGGACTATTTGGAACACTATCAAGGTGATTTCATATAAATAATGCACTGAGTTAATGTGGCGTTTGTGGCAAATTGTGGCTAATGTTAACTAAGGGGCTAAGTATAGGCATTGAGCAAATGAGGTTACACGATAGAACCAAACAAGTGAATATCACTATTATTTTTCCAGATGAAAACTACCAAAATGAGAGGAATACGTATTTGAGCAAAATGGGATTTTTAAAAGTTGTTTCGCTCCCTAGCTACATCTGACAATTGCATGTTCAGTGGTTCTACATTTAGGAATGTCAAAATATTAGTTTAGATCATTCAATCTTCTTTCTTTCAAAAGAGTGTAAGTTTCACTTCACATTTCAAAATGATGGAGGAATGGATAACGTGAGATGATACGGCTGCCCTCAACTTCTCTGACCCTCACAAACAAGGACCCTGTGGGGTAGACAATGTTTTTTTCTTTTCTTCGAACAGTGCCGTGCTGTACCGATTCAGCTATATTATCCGTGACATTGACTCTGTTCAAATCCGAGTTTCATCTGAAATGTGAGGGTGTGTTGCAACATAAAAACCAACAAAAAACAGACGACATTCTGACAGCAGCTGCTGGGCACCACATCCACATTGAAGCAACAAGACGCTGCAAAGCAGCCAAAAGCCGCAACTCTGGCCACCGTGGTCACCACACTCACTCTGTCGTGGCCTATCAGGTGGCCTCCAAAGACTCGGTGCTTCCAACCGCTCCTCCCAACAGCCAAATATACACTTTTTGCACCGCACGCCTAAGCACGCTATAAGCTCTGATTGCATGGAACGGCATTCTGGGGTAGCGAGTATATGTACAAGAGAGCTTGTCACTACACTGCCAGACCACATCTCCAACTCCAGGACAATGTGTGGAACCAAGTGAGTACAATTGCTACAGATATCGCTCAAACCGAAACCACCTTGGCGACGAAGAAGCCCCTGGATGGTAAGCATGACGAACCAATCTAACTCAGACCGGCGACTGATCGGCTACTTCTGCCAACCAATTTCACCCCCAAATTCTACAATCTCACCCTCGAGCCCGACTTTGAGACGTTCAAATACAATGGCCAGTGCGACATTCAGCTGAAGGTGAACTCTGCCACCGACACTCTTGTTCTTCACTCCATTGACCAGGAAATCTCTCTTGTTGAGATCGAATCCATTGGCCAGGCTGAGGTGACTTTCGACAAGGAGGAGGAGACCGCTATTTTCAAGTTCCCCAAGGTTATTGAGGCTGACGAGGTGACCGTCAAAATCACCTTTGTGGGCGTGCTCAATGACCTGCTCAACGGCTTCTACAGAAGCACCTACACAGACGACGATGGCAACAAAAAGTACCTCGCCACCACACACATGGAGCCTGCCTCCTGTCGGCGAGCCTTCCCCTGTTTTGACGAGCCTGCTCTTAAGGCTGTTTTCAACATAACTCTTATTGCTGACAAGAACCTCACCTGTCTATCGAACATGGCTGTCAAGGACGAAGAGAGCCACGGAAACAAGAAGAAGGTGGCCTTCAAGCCCACACCACTCATGAGTACCTATCTTGTTGCCTTTGTAGTTGGCGAGCTTGACTACACCGAAGACACCACCAACTACCGACTTCCAGTGCGAGTGTACGCTACTCCTGGCAAGGCTCACAAGGGCAAGTTTGCCGCCGAGTACGGAGCTAAGACCCTCACTTACTTTGAGAAGATCTTTGGTATCGATGTTCCTGTGGAGAAGGTGGACCTTATTGGTATCCCCGACTTTGCCATTGGAGCCATGGAGAACTGGGGGCTTATCACTTTCAGAGATGCCGCCCTGCTTTATGATCCCAGCACCTGCTCCCTCTCTCAGAAGCAGCACTGTGCCGAAATCATCATGCACGAGCTGGCTCACCAGTGGTTTGGAAACCTGGTTACAATGGACTGGTGGGAGGGTCTCTGGCTCAAGGAGGGCTTTGCCACCTGGATGTCGTACCTGGCTATGGACCATTTCTTCCCTCAGTGGAACATTTGGGAGGGCTTCTACACCGCCAACGTGGTGCGAGCTCTCGACCTAGACTGTCTGAGATCGTCCCATGCGATTGAAGTGAGTGTGAGAACTGCAAAGGAGCTGCCTCAGATTTTTGACGCCATTTCCTACTCCAAGGGTGGCTCAGTACTGCGAATGATCTCTGATTATTTGGGTCTTGATGTCTTCCTCAAGGGCATTTCCAAGTACCTCAAGGACCATTCTTACGGATGTACTGTCACCACTGATCTTTGGGATGCTCTTGCTGAAGCTTCAGGCAAGGATGTTGTCTCCATTATGACCACCTGGACCAAGAAGGTTGGCTACCCTTACGTCAAGGTTGACAACAAGGATGGAGCCACCGAAGTCACCCAACACAGATTCCTGTCTTCCAACGATGTCACTCCCGAAGAGGATACTCTGTACCCCGTTCTTTTAGAGCTTTTGGATGCTTCTACCGGAAAGATTGACAAATCCCTAGAGCTGAAGGAGCGATCTGCTACCATCAAGACCCCCTTTGTTTTCAAGCTCAACGCCAACCAGGTGGGTACCTACCGAACTCTGTACCCCTCTTCTCTTATCTCCTTGCTGGTGGATTCTGCCCACTTGTCCTCCTTCGACCGAGCTGGTCTCGTTGACGACATGACTGCATTTTCTTCTTGTGGACTTGCCAAGACAACCGATCTACTCAAGTTGCTGTCGTCCATCAAGGGCAACGACTCTCTGATTGTCTGGGAGATGATTGCAGGTGCTTTTGGTGAGCTTGAGGCCCTTCTTCGGTTCTCGGACAAATCTACACTTTTGAAGCTCCGAAAGCTGCGTCTCTTTGTTCTGTCTGCTGCACCTTTTGACCTCACTTCTTGGCCCGAGAATGAAGACGAAGTTGTCCAGCAGATCAAGGCTCTGCTGTTTTCTTTTGCCGTCACCAGTGAGCATCCCCAGGTGACTGGCTACGCAAAGGGCCTATTTGATTCATACATCGAGTCTCCTACCACCAAGATCAACCCCAACATTATGGCCACTGTTTTCCGAGCGGGTGTAATGAAGGGTGGCGAGGCCGAGTGGCTGCAGCTACTGAACATTGCCAAGACTAGCAAGGACAGTGGTATCCCCACCAAGGCTTTCTCTGCTCTCGGCGAGACTCCCATTGCGGAGCTTAAGCTTAAGACTCTTCAGCTCACTATTGATGGAACTGTCAGAGCTCAGGACTTTGTGTACCCTGTTGCTGGAGTGGTTGGTTCTGCCGAGGGTGTGCGAACCTACTGGGAGTGGTTCACCAGCAATTGGGACGAAATTGTGGCTTTCCTGCCCCCCAATGGTATTGGCAACATTCTGCCTCGAGCTGTAGGCATGTCTGTGGCTAGATTTACTTCCAGCGAAGACAAGGCCAAGTGCGAGGCTTTCTACTCTTCCAGAAAGGAGGATGGGTTTGCTCGGTCGCTTGACCAGGCCTTTGAGATGGTGTCTACCCGTGTCAAGTGGCTGGAGAGAGACTCTGAGGCCATCAACGAGTTCCTTTCTACCATTTAGACATATATAGCATAATAGAGTACCGCAACTGACAGCCGCGGTGTAGTGAGTGAACCGTAGGTGTTGGTATACTGTATTTGACTGCATCTGCTACAGATGGCGTATTGGAGATGGACTGAAACGGGAACTTAACGATTAGAAGCAAGTGATGAAACCTCAGATTTTAATAGAGTAAGCTGGAGGCTGCAAGGGAACTCGATCAGGGATTAACGAGTGAAAATGGATAAAACAGATCAAATGGGAAAAATGGACAAAATAAGTCAAATTGATAAAATGGAAAACGATTCAAATTGATAAAACAAGTCAGATGGACAAAACAAATCAAATGAGTAATGTTTTTTGAAAAAGTCCAGTTTTTACACGAGTAATCTCATCTGCAAAAGAGACAAAAACAATGCATGTGGGATCGGAAATACGCGGCTTTAATAAATATTAATTTTGGAGTGCTCTAAACGATTTTGATAGATAGGGACGAGTGTGGAGAGACGTTTGACACGCGTGAAAAACAGTAAAAGTGGTAAAACACCCTCTAGACACGTTCTCAATACCACAAACCCCTAAATACCCCCCAAAACCCCACATTCGTCCTGCCACTCTTTCTTGCTTTCACGATAACCCTTGCTCCACTAACCTCCATAGTCCCAAACTCTCATGCGGGATATGCATGATATTGAAACAATACGGTTGAGTCTCTCAGCCCATTGCATACACTGTTTCTAGCAAACGTTTCTACAACAGCAGTCGCCACCGAAACTAACGACCAATGTCTGCCCACCGCGCAGTTCAACACACGCTTTACCGCCCGCTCAAAGAAGGAGCCAGTCTGGCAATTCTGGGAGGAGGAATAGGCGGACTTCTAACCGCTGCCTTCCTTGCTAGAGCCCGACCGGACATTCACATTACCGTTTACGAGTCCAAGGCCCAGTGTGGAGGATGGATCAAAAGCAAGCTGCTGGAGTGCAAGGATGGAGGCTCTGAAATGATTGAAAAGGGACCGCGAACTCTGAGAATGCACCCAGGAACTCTCATTTTGCTACAGACCATTGCTCACTTTGACCCGCAGTTCTCAATCTACGGCCTGCCCACTTCCAGCCCCGCAAACACAAAGTGGATCCTCAACAAAGACCAATTGCTGTCTCTGAGCGTGTTCAGCAGCCCAGGAAACCTTGGCAGGTTCCTCTCCAGCTCAGTCTTCAGCGCCATGCTCATGGGCGTGTACAACTTTCTGGTTCGGCCATGGAGACGAAAGCGGGATCCCAGCGTCACAGACGAAAGTGTAGCTGACTTTATCGGCCGACGAGCTTCCCCAGCACTCGGCGACCGTATGGGTTCTGCAATTCTTCATGGAATCTACGCTGGTGACCACAAGACCCTCAGTGCTCGAATGACACTACGGCCATTCTACGGCCCCGATCGTCTTCTGAAGCCCACAAAACTGTTTTCCGAGGGAGAGTTTGAGTCGCTATACAACCGACTGTTCCCCAACGCCGAAACGTCTCTTTTCAGGCTGTCCAAGTTCCCTGCCATGTTCTCCTTCCCCCAGGGCCTCTCTGGCATGATCAATGTGCTCCACAAGCACCTCGAAAACACACCCAATGTCGAAATCAAGTGCAACACTGAGATTTCTCGTGTCGAGACCACCATTGGAGGTATGTTGGTGTCAGACTCTACAGGGGTGTCTAAAACCCACAACGCAGTCTACTCTCTTTTGAGCTACAGTGCAGTCAGCAAACTCCTTCCCGACACTGCTGACAGATCCCTCATTGGAGATATGCAGGCTGTTGATGTCATGGTTCTCAACTTTTCGTTCAACAAGCCCAAGGACCCCAAGTACACCGGTTTCGGATACCTGGTGCCCCAATCCGAACCCAACCCCGAGCAGGTTCTTGGTGTTATTTTCGACAGTGACGTTGGCAAGGGCAGCGAGCTCATCCTCGGAAAACCCTACCCCTCTCCTTCTCACCGAGAAAATGTCACTGTCATGATGGGTGGCCACTACTGGAAGGACGGAAACATTCCCTCCTCTGAGGAGTGTGTTGAGCGAGCCAAGAAGGTCCTGAAGCGACACATTGGGCTCGAAGTTGACGAATCTACTGAGTTTGACGTGGAGCTCCACAAGCAGTGCATCCCCCAGTATGGTGTTGGTCACATGGAGCGAATCGACCAGTTCAAAAACATTATCAGCAAGGAGACCCACCATAGAGTGGCTCTTGCTGGCATGTCTTTTGGCCGAGGAGTGGGCATTTCAGATGCCGCCGTGGATGCCTTTTTGTTTGTCGGAAGTCAGAGCCACGACCCCAAGACCCTCGAGCTCGCACACAAGATTGTCGACAACTACGAGACCACCGTCAGACTATAGACCGCAGGGACGATATATAATATTAACAATTTACATGTACAGCAAGATTTCCCTTATGTATTACCTAAAAAATAACAGAAACAAGATGCAGAGTGTGATAATGGTGGCGAGAATCAAACTATCACGCTTCTTTCGGGTGTTGATCTTGGAGATGACCGTGTTGATGCCCGGAATGCTGCTGGCTGTGTTGAACAGACGACGCTGAATGTTGGCGAGACTGGCTCGTTGCGTCATCAGCTCTTCTCTGGTAGCATAGGCCTGTGCTAGAAGGGTGTCTGTCATGTTGTTGGAGTTGTCGACTCTTCCTCGCTCGTGCAGCATGTATTCTTCCTCGGCCTGGGGCGTGGCTGATCTGTTTCTGTGTCCCTCGATATCTGAACGGACCGACGACAGCAGGTTGGCTCTATCTCGCTCCTGCTTGATACCAGCGTTAATCTTCTTGTACTGGGCCCTGTGCTCCGCCAGCGTCTCTCTGTGTCGCTGGAGCTGTCCAGTTTGTGTGGCGGTTGCATTTGGCGTCGAGTCTAGAAGTCGTTCGAACGAGTCCAGGGCCTCGGCGGTCTTCTCCAGCACCTGTTCGACATCTCGTCCGGTTCGCACCTCGTCTTCGGTGGCTGAGGCAGTGTGTGAGGTGGCGAATGACGAGTACTCAGAGAGCAGCTCGGAGACTTGCGATTCCAGCCGTCGGATGGCTGTCCTGGAACTTGATATAGTGGACATTGTGTATTAGACGGGTATGGCTCCTGTGATGCGCTGATTACACGTAGTTGGACCGTGTTAGTATTTGGTGCTGTCCACATGCAGATAGCTTTGTTGGGAGGATAAGCTGGGGTGTCTCAATCGTGCATATCTGCAAAAGTCTGGAGAGAATTATGGAGAGTAGTGTCTCAGGAGGAGACCACATTTGGGTCATGGCAGCTAGATGTAGACAGGGAAAATTGATTAATGATGAGTTTTCACGCGTTAGTACATATACTGATATCGCTACTCTTATTCGGATTGTTGTTCACGAAAAAGTAGTCTTGTACTTGATACCTGGTAGTGACTGATGCTGTATAGCTTGTTGTTATTATATGACTCAATGTCCGAGATTTCAACTTGATACAAACGGAGATATCTTTTTTCAGGAAGTTCCATCTCTCTACACCTTCTACCTTCTCCACTACCGGTAACGGTATTGTACTCTTCGTAATGTCGCGTGCCTCGTTCCAACACCAACTACAACAGCAAGACCAATGGGGACTGCCCCTACCCTGAACTATTCCAACATAACGTCAGACATGCACGCAAAAAAACACCAGCATCATCATGGCCAAAACACGACGGGAATCCTCGGCGGCAGAGAGCTCGCGACCGGCCAAGAAACTGAAAAATGAGTCGGAGGAGACCGTGACACCGTCGCCAACGTTGTATGTGAAAAATCTCAGCGATCAGATCACCAAACCCGATCTCAAACGATACCTATACATGCGATTTAGCATGTACGGCAACATTCTGGATATCGTTGCTTTGAAGACGGAGCGAATGAGAGGCCAGGCACACATTGTTTTCAACGACATTGAGGCTTCCACCACGGCCATGAAGAGTCTGCAAAATGCGGATTTCATGGGAAAACAGATGGAAATTGCATTTGCTCGAGGCAAGTCACACGCCATTGCCAAGCTGGATGGCACCTTTACTATCCCTGCTCCTCCTGCGCTGGAGAAAAGTACTCTTCCTCTTGCGCCGTTTGAAGACGTCTCTGCGGAGTAACGGGAAGGTGAAGTATGCATTATTTATTGTACAATAGAATGATTTTTTCAAAAGGACACTGTAGTTTTTCGCCATCAACTGATCAGGGTATAGAGTCTGGAGATTGAAGATGTTCTTTCCTTTCAATCAGGAATACTGGTTCAGAACAAGGATTTGGTGATTGAAAGTTGTGGGGTTTTGTCCAGAAAAGATAATCAGAAAATACACTGTTTAGTATCGGTGCCATCAACATGGAGTGACTCTGGAAGAAGACTATTAAGAGGAATGTAGCTCCTCAAGACCCGTCATTTACATATCTGAGGTATACAAAGACTTTACGTCAATTTAGCAAGGGATTTTGGGCTCTTTACTCCCGTTTCTGATGTCACTGTCGAGACACTATACTGAAGACTAACAGTAAATGATTTTGAATGAATGAAAATAAGAAGAACGAAGACCTCTACAATGTTATACTGCCATATAACCATGGAACTACTTTACATGTCTCAACACCGTTTGATTCACAAGATGAAAACTCCTGCCTTTCAAGAAACAGAAATAAATAATTACTATAAATATGTTTGGACAAACAATAGAAGCTTGAACACTCTCGCAGACCCCCAAATATCCCCCTTTTTTAGCTAGCTGCCTGGTTTCCCCAAAGTCCAACTATACGTCCATAAGTATCGAGCCAGACCTGGGCATAGCTGTTGGTTCCAATCTGCTCGTCCTGAAGCAGTAGAGACACTGTTTCGGGAGTTTTACAGGGATGCACGAAAAACACAGGATAGCCAAACAGCGGGTGCTCGCCCTGAGTAATTCCAACGTCCGGAGTTAAGACAACTTGCAGCTCTTCCATGACTGAGATAAACTCGTCCAGCAGAGTCACCAGTTGGTTGTCCCTGTAGCAGGCGATATACACGACCGGACAGGCGTAAATACCGGACCAGACTACGTTGTACTTTACCGTGGCTGCCGGGTTATCTGAGTGTCTCGTCACCTCCAAGTAGTCAGTGTTTTGCTGGGTTAGCCAACGTCTTCTTAAATCCAAACAGTTGGGACTCAAATTTACTTGAACTTTTTCTTCAAGTGTACACACACATACACACACACACACCTCACGGACTCGAACTGCCCCTGGGAAGCATGCCGCCTTGCGGCGTCTGCTGGTGCAACAAAGCCGCAATAAGTAGCCGCACCGGGTTCTCGCAACTCACAAAAGTCTTCCATCTCGCGTCAAAAGGCGCTTTCCAGACGGCCACGAGTTTTCGAAACCCCTCCATGTGGCAAAAGCTCGTCCAGCCAGTGACTTGGAGCTTGTCACTTCTTCCGAGTTAATGACCGGACCAAGCCAACCACTTAGCGTGCGCCAAAAGAGCCAAAAGTTGCAGCGTGGAGAACAGAGCTTGAGTTTGAGGCACGGTTCGGGGCGGAGATGAAAAGACGCATTTTCGGGGTCAGAAAGCGACCGGAAAAAAGAAATGGTCACCACACGCACGCAGAAACGCCATCACCGTCTTCTGCGCCTCCAAAAAGGGTCCGCTGGCGCCCAATTGCTCCCGTTCCCGCGCTTCCCCGGACTCCACGTGACTGCCCGATTTCTCCCGAACCTTAACTTTACGGGCAATTGTCCAATCACACGCAAGGTGATTCGTCCCATCCCAAATTGCCCGCCGTGTGTGCGTGCAAGTACATAGTTTAGCTTGGTCCCTCTTTTCCCCAGTTGTTTTCTTCCAAACACACTAACCACACAACAATGTTCGTGCTCCGAGCCTCAAGAAACGCCCTCAAGGCCAAGAACGTGTTCACACGAGGCCTGGCTTCGACCGCCGACGCCGCCGCCGTCCCTGCCCCCCGAATCAAGAAGTTTGGCATCTACCGATGGAACCCTGACACCCCCGAAAAGAAGCCCGAGCTCAAGGAGTACGAGGTCGACCTCAGCCAGTGCGGTCCCATGGTCCTCGACGCGCTCATCAAGATCAAGAACGAGCAGGACCCCACCCTCACCTTCCGACGGTCTTGCCGAGAAGGTATCTGCGGCTCTTGCGCCATGAACATTGAGGGCCGAAACACCCTCGCATGCCTCTGTCGAATCAACCCCGACATCGCCAAGGAGGAGAAGATCTACCCCCTGCCCCACATGTTTGTCGTCCGAGACCTTGTCCCCGACCTCACCCAGTTCTACAAGCAATACAAGTCCATCGAGCCCTACCTCCAGCGAGACGAGGTCCCTGCCGACGGAAAGGAGAACCTCCAGTCCATTGACGACCGACGAAAGCTCGACGGTCTCTATGAGTGCATTCTGTGTGCCTGCTGCTCTACCTCGTGTCCTTCTTACTGGTGGAACCAGCAGGAGTACCTTGGTCCCGCCGTTCTCATGCAGGCCTACCGATGGATGATTGACTCTCGAGACGAGGCTACTGCCAAGCGACAGGACATGCTCGAGAACTCCATGTCTCTCTACCGGTGCCATACCATTATGAACTGCGCCCGAACCTGTCCCAAGGGTCTTAACCCCGGTCTGGCCATCGCCAAGATCAAGCGAAGCATGGCTTTCCTTTAGGTGGTGAAGACTATTATTATTAACACAAGGAGGCGAAAATAATACGCGTCATCATGCAGACGCGTGGCTTAGATAGCATGAATGGCATTCAATGAAAGTGATTGGGCAGTGTGGAGGAAGAGAAGGGCTGTAGGCGGAGGAAGAGTGTCCTCTGCGGCTTGCATATACAGAAAACGTTACATTATGGCCATTGAGTACTCTGTGCTGGTACTAAGATAACTGTAGATGTAGAAAAGAATCTGGAAATAGGTGGTTCAGGCGGTGATGGACACTACAAAACCCTTCTTAGATTCATGTGGAGAAATGTCGCAGTCTACCCCAGGTGTAAGTTTAAATCTCAGGACTGTTGAAACAAGCAAGTAAGAGAGTCCCCTGACGGTTCCTTCTTTTTTTTTTCTAGGAATTGCCACAATTGGCAATTGTTAACATACACTCTCAGAACAAGTCGAGAATCATGCAGCGGTTCAAAAATTTGGTGGTCGAAATTATAGACAATTATGGACACGTGCAAACAGTGGCATGATTAAAACCACCTGGACTAATGACACAAGTGCATGACAATGAACAAGAGATGACGGAATTAGCAGGTGGCGCTACTTTTGAAGGAAATATTCGGGTCGTATTAGCGTTGTGGAAAAGTTCATTTCCCTGTCCAGTTGTGAATAATCAGCGCCGCATTGATTATGCACACAGGGGTGTGAGACATGGCCTTCAAAGTGATGGCACAGTGTAGAACCAGTAATAAAAGCTGACTTCTTTGCAGTTGTTGCCACTTGATGATACACACGCAGCTACATGCGAGCGTCTTCACATGGAGATATCTTAAAGGGGGCACGTGCTACTTATAGTTCCACAAAGAATCGCGAGATACCGCCTGAAGCCCCGCATAACTGTCGACAAAGGATCTCATAAAGCTAGCATCAAGACAGGAGAAGTCTTGCGAACATGAGAAACATTTAAAAGTGATAAGTGACAGCATGGGATCAATGGGAACCATCCACACGTGTTACCAGCACATCATATGGTACGACTCTCAGGATGTAGTTACAACGTGATACACTTCTGAACATCCCCAGATTCTAGGGTCGGATATTTTGTTTGGCGTACTTATTGGTTCGGGTCCTGGAACTACTGCATGTAATATAGATTTTTTTTAGAACAACAGCCGCAATCCAGGAGTGCGTCACTGGATAAGGATCAGGTGGGGCTCGGTGGTTTATATAGGTTATATAGGGTGACAGCGGATGGCACTGACCACATTGGGTCTGTGGTTACCATCTTTGGGACTCAATTGACGTCCTTCACGCTCTAGATCAGTCGTGATCTAAGCTGTCAACTGCTGTCGGACCACCTTACACGGGATCACCTTAAAAGCAAGTACTGCACGTCCAGTCAACTGCAAATGGCCCTATTCATGTCAGGACTTGTCAACGGCAAGAAACACAAAACTCAGACACGTCCTTCTTCCTCCTCATCTTCCATGGAAAGACGGTCGTTGGATTTGTACGCCCACCCTGGGTTTTCTCGCGCCAAGTCTCTTCTGCCACGAACTGCTGCCAACTGTGTATCTGCGGCGGCTGGGTTCGCCAACATTTGCATTCGTCTTGCCACATACGCAGCCGAAACTACAGTCGAGTCTGCCCGAGTATCTACAGTAACGTCACTGGCCCTGTCAGCCAAAGCTGTAGAAGGACTGATCTCAAAGGCTAACAAAGATACACCCAAATCCGAAGGATGGGCCGAGCTGGGAATCAACACAGCCCAGCAAACGGTTACCCTGGTCCAGCTCTTCACTTCAATGTCCTTTCATTTCACCTCCACCTCGATCCACACCGTCTCCTCTTCCACCCAAGACTTTATCCATGTCGTGGACTCGGTCTTTGGAGACAGCGAATCGAGCCGAGCTATCAGATACATTCTTGGACTGGTCAGGCGCGAGCTCGGCCAGCAGGTTGGAATCTGGGAAATGTTGTCGGCAATGGTGTGCTACTCAATTGCCCATCCCAGAACCTGGAACAACATTGAAGATGCCGAAACACAGTTACTCTGGGATGTAGTTGTTCTTGAAACGGGAGTCACGATTTCTCAGCAATTGCCTGACTCAGATCCTGCCGACGGATTTGACGAAGAAAAGGCTGTCGCGCTTCTGCCCCCAGATGCCAGATACTCCCTTACCATCACAGAAGAAAGCATCCGGTCTGTGGCCATTGAGGTGGTAGCAAAACGGCTTCCTCCTCATATGGACGTACCTCGCGACGCTCGGGTAGTCTATGAGCGATGGCATCGACTTGATGATAACAAGATCAAGTACGAGCTCAAGTTTGAGAAGAGCGACAAAACGTTTCGGGAACGCAAAGGTATCGCTCGACTCGAACACCACGAGTGCGATTCAGAAGGCAAAACTCCAGAAAGTACGATCAAAGACAACGACGACGACATCAAGGAGTCACTCCACGGTCCCAGAAGACCTTCCCGAACCATCTCAGAACTTGGCATTGAGAATCTTGTACCTCGAACAACTGAGTACGAAGCATACCCACCTGGCCACCTCACAAAAAACTTGGCGCGCTATGCTCGTTTCTCCAGTGCTTCATACGGCCAGTCATTTATGAGACTGCTCGGTATTGGTAGGTTCGATGTGCCTTTTAGCACTACTGGTGCTCATCACTCCGAGCATTACGCCTTTGCCCACCACGCTGGAGTCAGCCTTGATCAGATCCTGTTATCAAGCTACAGTGATAAGGTAGTGGACACAACAAGCGGCATTCTCCTGGATCATTTCATCGTCATTGACCATGATCCGAAAGCAGTGGTGTTAACCATCCGGGGTACCTGGGGCCTTGATGATGTCCTCACTGACCTGGCATGCGAGTATGAGGACTTTGAGATTCACGGATCATCATACAAGGCCCACCATGGTATTTTGCGCTGTGCTCGGAGTATGATTAGAAAGAACAGTCGGGTTCTCACTACAATTAAACAAGCCATGGTGGGTATGGGGCCAGAGTATGGGCTCATCATCTGTGGGCATTCGCTTGGCGGTGGAGTTGGGGCCCTTCTCAGCATCTTACTCACCGAATTTGATCCTGTTGTCGACGACTTTGTCACTTCAGAGCAGTCAATGCTCCCACGTGGCCGAAGGGTCCATTGCTTCACCTATGGGTGTCCCCCAACAATCTCAGACCGGCTGCGGAAAATCACTGAACGCCTCATCACATCTGTAGTCTATGGATACGACATTGTGCCCAGCCTATCATTGGGTATGCTCCAGGATTTCCAGGCTATTGCGCTGGCCTTTCGAGATGAGAAACGGGGAGTTGTGGGTGAGACCAAGAAGAGGTTATTTGCCCAGCTGGCAACCAGTCGGGTTCCGTACATGTACCGGCAGGACGACTACCTGTTGACCCTGGCAAAGACTCTGAGAGGTCTGATGCAAAATGAGAAGCTGGTACCCCCTGGGAAGGTTATTCACATTTCGACCAATGTGCTTCTCGAGGTTCACCAGGGGCGGACTAAGAAGGCTAACCGGGTGATTGGAAAGGTAGTATTGGATGTAGAGCGGCGGTTCGGGGAGCTTGTTCTCGGTCGAGGTGTTTTTGACCACTCGCCCATTTACTACGAGCAGGCTCTCAATACTCTAGAGCAGGGAGTCAACAGTGCTCCAAGATGAGAGGCGAGTGGGGGTACTTTAGCAGATACCAGCGTATAGCCAGAATATAGAGTGTGCATGTGTAGGATGGTTTGAACTGTAGATGGTCGATTTAAGGTGTATAAATATGCTTGAAGGTCTCCAACACCACGTGCTTTGAAATATACAAAATAATAATTACATTAAAACTAGAAAGCTGTGGTTTTTACGGACCGTTAATTCTGAAAGAGAGGGGAAAAGAGCCGGTCTTTTTTACGAGAGCATCTGAGAATCTCGATGCTGGTTAACAATAGCAAATTGGCGGTCTCTCTTAAGATCGGTATGTGACCTTCTGGCCACCTCGTCGCTCCATCTTCTCCTGTCTCTTTGACTTGGGAATGAGATCTTCGGTTCCGAGGTTGGAAGAAGACTGGCCCTTGGGTCGATGTTCGGAGTACAGAGTGTAGGCCTTGACGACGGCGTAGAGAGGGATCATGACGTAGAGCGAAAAGCCCCAATTGCTGGCAAAAACGGCGGTGACAAACTTGCAAATCCAGGTGACGTAAACGATATCCTTGAAGTACTCCATGACACCGGCCTGAGCGAGATCCTCTCCAGGTCGAATGAGTCCTCCTCGAGCATCAAACTTGGGTCGACAAGTTTTCTCAAGGTGGACCATCACCACGGCAGCAGGGATGCTGAAGATGATCCAGGGAATGATGGAGGAGGGGGCGCCCAGAAAGAAGTAGGAGGAGAGAAAGAGGACATCGATAGAGACAGTGCCGGTCCAGAGAGTGATGAGAGTCTCCTTGTTGTTGGCGGCCTGCTTTTTGAGAGAGTTTCCAGCCATTGTGAACTAGTGTGTTGTGTGAGGGTAGGTTGCGTGTGTAGGTGGCGACGGTTTCCGGAGGTCAGTTAATTCTGGTCAAGTGGAAGGTGTAGTTTCGACGACAGGAATGTTAGCGACTGAATGTTTCTTATTTTTTTTATTCCTCTTTAATAACCGCTGCACTGCAGTGCGCACTTTACTTTAGTCTACATCTAGTCACAGGCTATCTCTTCCCTTCTCCCAAAGCTTTCTTTTCTACAGTCTTCAAATTCTAATTTGTGGTACAACGTGTCACATAGCGTACGACGGAATAAGCGTAGCCGGTAGAAGTGAATTAAGTCTCCCCACAGCAGGTAACACCCGACCAAAACACCACACCACACGACTGAACTCAGCGGAAAAACGGTCTTTTATGTGAGTATCACGACAATGGGCGTGTGATTGACAACCCACGTGGTCTTGTCGACGGCCAGACGCCACTTTAAACCACCCGCGACCAACGGCTAACCCAGACTTGAGAGACTGTTTAGACATGGGTAAAAAGAACAAGACCAAGGCGAACGGCTCTGCACCAGAGCCAGCGTCCGAGCCGTCTGTCGACACAAAACCCAACGGCGAGTCTACTCCCGAATCCAACGGACACGAACCCGGTTCTGAAGCAGTGCTCCCCTCCGAGTCTGAAAGTATCGATCATGCAAAGGCGGTCCAGGAATCCAAGGAGGACGCCAAGGCCGAGGCCCTTCCCGGCGATCTCACTACACAGGCCGAGGAGCCCCCCGTTGCTGCCACCGCTTCAGCCGTCCAGGACGTAAAGGACGCAGAGGCAGAGGAGGAGCCAAGCCCCGAAAAGGAGGACGATAAGAGCGCGGCCGAGGAGGATGAGACGAAGTCCAAGGCCGTCGATACCGAGTCTCAGGCAGAGACCAAGACTGAGACTGCCGCGGAGCCCGCAACAGAAGTCAAGCCCGAACTCGAAGCTGGCGACATATCAGGTGAGGTGGTTGAGCCCAGCAAGCCCCAACAGACTGAGACCAAGGTGTCTGCACCAGCTGCCGCAGAGTCCACCAAGCCCGCCGAGTTTGATTCGGCTGCCCAGAATGGAACCCCCAAAATCAAGGTCGACGATGCCACACCTGCTTCTTCAGCCAACGCATCGGGTGACTCTACACCTGTCCCCAAAAACACCACTACTCGACCAAGCAGAGCACACTCAATGGCCGGGTCAGTGTCTTCCATCGGATCCACCAGATCCTCAATGGCTTCTTCTGTGTTCATCAAAAACTCCCTCAACGCCATTTCAACCTCAAAGGAGGCCAAGAAAAACCAGACGCTACAAACTGCCGTGTCCAAGGCCCTCAGTGTCCTTGAGAGAGACGAGTACCCTTCAGCACAAACCATTTTTGAGCCCATGAGAGTGGTTTGCCAGGGTAACGACAGCGATCTTCAGGTTGTAGCTCTGGACGCCATTGGCAAGATGTTCACCTACTCCTTTTTTGAGGATCCTGCTCCTCTTCCCCACAACGAAGAGGCTGGTATTGTTCCTCCCCCAAGAATTCCTCTCATCGAGCAGGCAATCACCTGTGTTTGTGAGGCTCACAGAGGTGATGCTACAGACCAGCGTGTGGAGCTACAGATTGTCAAGGCGCTCATGGCTGCCGTTCTGAACGAGGAGCACATTGCCCACGGTGCTACTCTGCTGAAGGCCATCCGACAATCTTACAACATTTTCGTCACTTCCCCTTACCAGGCCAACCAGATTGTCGCACAGGCTTCGCTTTCCCAGATGGTCAACGTCGTGTTTGAGCGAGTTAAGATCAATCTCAAAAAGAAGGCCCTGTCGGCTCAGGACCTGTCGATGGAAGATATGGATGGTTCTGTGGACGTGAGCACTGGCTCCTCCGAGACTAAGCTCAATCTGTCCGACTTGAACAGAGCTGATGTTGACGATGAGGATCGTGTGTTGGAAGCAAAGACGTCAGTTGGACAGGACAAGAGTGACACTGTTGCAAAGGATGCCTTTTTGGTTTTCCGAGCCATGTCCAAGCTCTCCATCAAGGACATTGAGTCTGACTCAGTTGACATCAGATCCAAGGAGATGCGATCGAAGCTGCTCTCCCTGCATCTCGTCCACTCCATCCTCAAGTCTCACATGACTGTTTTCTTGTCTAAGGATGTTGTAATCAAATCCAGCGGAGCTGCCAAAAACACCACTTTTGTCAATGCTGTCCGACAGTACATCTGTTTGACCCTCGCCAAGAATGCATCCAGCATTACTCCTGCCGTTTTTGAGCTGTCCGCCGAGATTTTCTGGCTGCTGCTAAGCAACTTGCGAGGTCAGTTCAAGAAAGAGATCGATGTTGTGCTGAACGAAGTTTACTTCCACATTGTCGAGATGAAGACTTCTACAGCGCACCAGAAAATGTACTTCCTGGGCATCATCTCACGCCTATGTAATGACCCCAGAGCTCTCGTCGAGGTGTTCCTCAACTACGACTGTACTCGAGGAGTTGGAAACATTTACGAAAAGCTGATCGAATATCTCGTCAAGCATGCCAATGCTCGTGCCAACATGACCCCTCTTCAGATGCAGCAATACCGAGAATGGAAGCATAAGCCTGTGGCGGTTTACAACACTTCCTTACCACCCCAGCTAGCCTCTGCCAACCTGACTAGCACATCCTACACTCCCGAGGTGCTTCCTTACCCTGTGGAGTATGCCCTCAAGATGACATCTCTTGAGTGTATCGTCGCTGTTCTTCGATCTCTTCACTCTTGGTCTCACAAGGGTATGACAGCAGCTTCAGGAGCTCCATCCATTGCACCCTCTGATACCAACACTCCCACCGGACGATCTGGCCGTCATTCTTCTGTCTCTTCTCTGTCTTCGATCCCTCAGAGCGACTATGTCGATGATCCATCTCAGTTTGAGGATCTCAAGCTTCAGAAGAACAACCTGGAGGGAGGCATCAAGGCATTCAACCTACGTCCCAAGCGTGGTATTCCTGCTTTGATCGAATCAGGCTTCATTCCTTCCAAAAAGCCCGAGGACATCGCCAAGTTCCTGATCGAGACCGACGGATTGGATAAGGCCATGATCGGCGAGTATCTTGGTGGCCACGAGAAGGAGTATTTGGATATTATGTACGCATTTGTCGACTACCACGACTTCACTGGTATGCGATACGTCGATGCTCTTCGAATCTTCCTACAAAGCTTCCGGCTTCCTGGTGAGGCGCAGAAGATCGATCGATTTCTGCTGAAGTTCGCCCAGCGTTACATTTCTGGTAACCCCGATTCCGCCTTTGTCAACGCCGAAGTTGCCTACGTTCTTGCCTACTCTGTGGTCATGCTTAACGTGGACCAGCACTCCACCAAGGTGATGAAGCGAATGAAGCCCGAGGACTTTGTCAACAACAACAGAAGCATCAACGAAGGAGGAGATCTCCCCGCCGAGCTTCTTCTCGAGACCTACGAGGAGATTCAGAAGAACGAGATCAAGCTGGACTCCGAGCAGCAGGATGCGGCAATCAACAGCGCTCTCGAGACCGTTGAGCAACCCTCCGGAATTGCTGCTACTCTTGGATTTGGTCGAGACGTCAACAAGGAGGCCTATCTTCGTGCTGCCAGGGAGATGACCAGTAAGACTGAGCAGTTGTTCAGAGGTAGTTCCTCAGCCAATGATGAGCCTGGCTTGTACTACGTTGCATCTCACTTCGAGCATGTCCGACCCATGTTCGAGGCCGTCTGGATGTCTGTCGTCTCTGCTCTTTCCCACCCTCTTCAAGTTTCTGAAGATGAGGAGACAGTGAAGCTTTGTCTTGATGGTATCAAGTACTCCATCAAGATTTCTTGCCTCTTCGATTGCGAGCTACCCCGAGAGTCATTCGTCAACACACTGGCCAAGTTCACCTCTCTCAGCAGTCTTCACGAAATGCGACGTAAGAACATTGAGGCCATCAAGACTCTGCTTGAGGTTGCTGTCTCTGATGGCGCTGGTCTTAAGAGTGGTTGGAAGCAAATACTCACCTGTGTTTCTCAGCTTGAGAGATCTCAGCTTATTGTTGGCGGTGTTTCTGCCAGTGCTATCCCTGATCTCAACGATGCTCGAATCAACGGCCGTGCCAGCCTCGACAGAAGACGGACTCTGCCCAACCAGACTACCATCTTCACCCCTGAGGTCGAGGCTGCTCTTAAGAGTGAAGCACTGAACAAGCTGACTGATAGGATCTTTGTTCAGAGCTCTTCCCTCCCTGTTGATGCCTGTGTTGACTTTGTCAAGGCCCTGGCTGCTGTGTCCTGGGAAGAGATCAAGTCTTCTGCTGGTAATGACAACCCTCGAACATTCTCTCTCCAGAAGATGGTTGACGTCTCCTACTACAATATGGGACGTATCAGGGTGGAGTGGACGCCCATCTGGGCCGTCATGGGTGCTCAATTCAACAAGGTGGGTACTATTCCCAACACTATGATTGTGTTTATGGCTCTTGATTCTCTGCGTCAGCTTGCTGGTCGATTCCTCGACCTTGAGGAGCTGCCTCATTTCAAGTTCCAGAAGGACTTCCTCCAGCCATTCGAGTACATCATGGAGAAGAACCCCTCGGGAGAAGTAAAGGATATGGTGCTGCAGTGCATCAGACAGTTGATCTTGTCTAAGAAGGGTGCGTTCAAGTCAGGATGGATATCTGTCTTCAACGTCTGTGGTGCTGCCACCAGCAGTTCTTCGAAGACGATCCTCAACACTGCTTTTGACATTGTCAAGAAAGCTCGGGAGCAGCTGTTGGCGGAGGTTATCCAACAGGATGCCTTCGTGCCCATGACCAAGTGTCTCACCTCTCTGGCCATGAACCAGGTCAGCCAAAAGACTGCCCTCCATGCCATCGAGCAGCTCAAGTCAATCATCTCTGATGTCTCCAACGATGAGAAGTGCGATTCTGGTGTTTCTCAGCCTCAGAAGCTACCTCTACTCTGGATGCCTGTCTTCCAGTCATTCCACGACATCATTATGAATGGCGAGGATCTCGAGGTACGATCCCGGGCCCTAAACTACCTGTTCGATGTGCTTGTTCAGTACGGTGGCGGCTTCGAGGCTGATGCTTGGGACACCATCTGTACCGAGGTTCTGTTCCCCATCTTCGTCATTCTCAAGTCTCGGTCTGAGATGGCTCGGTTCAACAACCAGGACGATGTCTCAGTGTGGCTTTCGACCACGATGATCCAAGCTCTGCGGAATATGATTGCTCTATTCACTCACTACTTCTCTACACTCGGCCGAATGCTCGATGGATTTCTCGACCTCCTTGTCACGTGCATCAACCAAGAAAACGATACAGTCTCTCGAATCGGTAGCACCTGCCTGCAGCAGCTCATCACTGAGAATGTTCGAAACTTTAACGATGCTCACTGGACTAAGATTGTCGACACATTTGGCGAGCTGTTCAAGACCAACACCGCGGTGGAGCTGTTTGAGAGTACCCGAAAGCCCGACGATCCTGAGGACAAGCCTATCCGAACGGACAAGCAAAAGGTTTTCAAGACCATCATCGTCAAGTGCATTCTTCAGCTGTTGGCAATCGACACCGTCGAGGGCCTGTTCCAGGAGGATGCAGTCTACGAATGCATTCCTACCAAGGAGCTTCTTCGCGTCACAGACATGCTCCAGGAGAGCTACATCTTCTCCAAGACCTTCAATGCCGACAAGGACCTGCGAATGCGTCTCTGGAAGGAGGGATTCATGAAGCAGTACCCCAACTTGTTTCGCCAGGAGTCTCATTCCGTGTCCACCTATCTGCATCTGACTTTCAGGGTCTTCCTGGACCCCACAAAGACGTCGGGCGAGGAGCACGAAGCCATTGGTGCTCAGTTGTTACCTCTTGCTCTTGAGCTCATGGAGATGTACGCAGCTCTTGACTTTGATCAGAACAAGGAGAAGGTCATTTCCACCTGGACTCCGGTGATTGTTTCTGTTTTGCAAAACTATGCAAAGTTCCCTGACAAGGAGTTTAACGCTAATGCTGATGACTTCTTCCAGCTGTCGCTCAACCTTCTGGAGAAGGATGTTTCTCTGGAAGTTAGAATTGCGGTCAAGCACATTTTGCACCGAGTTGGACAGCTGTATATGAAGGGCAAAGGCAAGGAATAAGGGATATTAATGTAATGAATTATATGATATGTATTAGTACACAGTGCAGATATTTGTAGTATTTTTGATGTAGCTGGACGGAAGTCTGGAGACGAGCATCTGGAACATTTTTTTAGCGTTTTGGAGTTTACATTTCGGGGCTCTTTATGGCTGTACAGGGAGAGGGAGGAGCATCGATCGGGATGTTGACTGAACTTTCAAAATAGGCTGCCTAAAAGAGGACTTGCCTTATTCGTCATTCGTATACAGCCTTGCAATGCTAGCCGAGTTTTGTGTCTTCCAATTTGGAGTTTCCAATCACTGCGAGGCTGGTGCATTGGATCCCGACTTGATGTATACTGAGATTGATGGTAATTCTTTGGGTGATCGACCTGGGGACTTTTTGTTTCTTGATCAGGACTGTTTCTGTCCATTTTGGTCAACTGTCTTGCCTATTCAGAACTCGAGCTGGTCGTGTGGCCAAAAATGCATGTAAACAAAAGTGAGGAAGCCAGATGCAGGGAAGAGTCTACTGTACAACCGCGTTGGTAGTCTCATGCTGCTGCAAAACACCCATGGTACGTATATTGAAATATTAATGAGACGATAGACTCCAGAAGTTCCAAAAGCAACTCGGTAACTAATAACAAGCCACCAGGGGGTCCAGGTGAGTGTTGTTGTGCAGTGGTTTAAGACATGAGGCGTGTTTTACCACGCTGTAATGTCTGTCACCAGAAGTGGCACCAAGGTGATGTGAATCACACTGTATCGAGAATCACATTCCGACAACGTCTCACTTTTCAAAACACCGACATTTTTACCAACTGCAGTGCTACGTATTTTGGGAACCTTTCAAGACTACCTACAGTACTATGTATGGTTGATATCTGGGTATCGATGAAGTTACGAATATTGATGGAAGCCAAGTCGGGAGTTGGAAAAAATAATCCTACAAGCCAAACAAAAGCACATTTGTCCACCTTACTGGGTCTGAGTCGTTATTTCTTTTGTTGTGTTGATTCTTGTTCTGTTGTGCACTGTAAAACAAGCAAAATACTCTCACAGCAAAGTTCGTCTGTAAACGACAACCAAAATGATCGCGAGTTTCTGAGAAACGGCTCCTCGGGTGTTATCACCAAGTCCAGTCGTTTATTTGGAACCAATGGCGCTTTTAGAAACTTTTGTGACACCAAAACTGGACTTGTTAGTCGCGTCAAATTGATGGCTGTACACTCGCCGCACCTCCACATTCCCACATGGTTTTCATCTGATGATGATCGGTTTCAGTTGAGATGAGGGATTTTAACTGACGGTAGAAAAATTTACAGAAAATGCAGGAGCTGACATAGTTCAAGGTATTGTTCTAGACTATTTAATTATGAAATCTTTAATTAATGGGGATAAATTAGTGTGTGGGTATGAATGAAAGTTGTTTAGGCACATGCGGGAGCAGTGAGCCTGTTGGTCCAAACAAACGAACCGAGAACGATAATCATGAGAGAGAAGCCCACGAAAGAAGTGAACCAGCCGTAAACATAGGCTCGCTTGTAGCTCATGTTGTACATTTCGTTCACCAGGTCGGAGACAGTACTGAGAGATGCACAGAAACCGGCCGCAATACCACCAATAATCTGGCACTGGACAACGTTGGTGACAAGCTGAGAGTCTCCGACCTTGCCCATCTGCAGCATAACACCAATGGCGAGAACGAGGGTTCCAACGGTGTTGGAGGTGAAAGTTCCCCAAGGCCACTTCCCACTGTTGAGTCTCTTGAGCTGGAAACGAATGTTGGCTCCGAGAAGAGCAAACAATGCGAGGTACATCCACGCTCGCCAGCTCTTCCAGAGGGCAGCAAAGACAATGAAGATGCAGAAGAGCGCAATGGAGCAGCATGCAATGATGACGGAAATGGCAGTCTCAAAAGCTGAGGAGAAGCAGGGGATGGGGAGGAAGTCGGCAATGTGGTGTCCAATCTGAAGACCGGCAAAGGCCACACCGTGGTGAATCAGGCCGATAGCCATAACCTGCTCTACTCCGTAGCCGGCGTTGGGGTAGGGGGCCTTGGGAATGTTTTGGTTGGCACCGTAAAGGAAGGCCTCAAGCATAATAGAAGAGAATGAGGTGATGGATCCACAGAAACCGTCTCCGATACCCACGTAGAGAGGGATCTTGTTCTTGGCAACCACTCGCTGCTCCTCAATCTCAGAGAAGATGTTGGAGGCCTCCAGCCATCCCATGATGATACAGCCACCAAAGTTGGCCCAAATAAGACCCGAGGGGGTGTAAGCACCGGGGAAGACGGTCAGGAGTGTGATACCATTACGAGCAATGGCACCAGCCATAGCGAAGACGCTGAGGTTGAGGTAGAGAATACATGCCCGGAACCAGTCGTGGTCGAGGTTGGGCATGGTTGGCTTTTTCATTTTCATACCCATGTTTGTAGTCGATAGTGTTGAAAGCTCACGTGAGTGTTGATTTTGGGGACTCTACAAGCCAGCCCGTGAGGTCATTATATACTGAAAACCTGTGAGTGATTATACCGATGCAGGTCGAGCATCAACGGCTAAAGCCTGACCAGAATCTAGTTGTCGCTTCCACTTTAGGCCACATTAGGAAGTGTCATAATGAATCCATCAGACCACTCTCTCTGATCCGTATGGCGTGGTGAGACTTTGCAAAAAGTAATGACGGGGTTAACCTCTGGCTCCAAACTTTGGCCACCATATGGTAAGCGGCAGTTTAGCTTTTAACATGTCATGACTAGGGATAGTTGGAGGTTAGTTGAGTGTACAGTGGCTCCTACCTAGACCGAAAGGCAGCTAGCTGTCTGCTCATTAGACTAGCTTCCACCAATAACGTGATGTACGAATAATCGAGTGTTGCTACTGCGTGACCATTCCCTGGAGTAAAGTGCGGTAAGTGCTGTACTACCTCTTGTTCAGACCCGATCACAGTTTCTACGATTATGTTTCCGCGCTCTCTCGATAGACTCTGTGGGGGATATTGAGCGCAAGTCGTCTTTATCACGTGTGGAGTAGCTCGGCATTAACTATTGGCCACCTCCGTCCGCCCCTTGCTTCGACCTCGTGACCCAATAAAGAAAACCGCCTCTGCAGTGTCCATCAATCCTTTCAAGCCCACGTTCAACTCTGAAGCAGCTTCTCCATGTGAGAGGTTTCTTCCATCGGCCTTCTGCGCAACCGAAGGTTAGACTCTGTTAAAAAGTCGTATATGGTGCAGCCTGGATGTAGACCACATGCTGATGTGCCAAAAGAGAACAAAAGACACACAGATTGAGACATGCGGCGATCTAGCTGAGATGTGCTAATGTAGACCGGGGGGACGGTACCTGTGCCAGACCTGCGTCTACTTCCAGCAAAAGACTGGTGAAACTACGACTGAATATCTACCCTGGGAACCGCAGCCAAATCGACCCGACCCGTGACCTCGATCAACTTTAATATTCTAATGAACAGACCACCTCCACAGCCAAACTTTGCTGTCTCCAGTTAACTGCCCATCTCCTGGCAACCCTAGCTTAAAGTGACCCCCTTTCACGATCTTTATAGCACTTTAAACCCTCTGAAGAGCACTGTGTAATACGGCTGTACAAAGAAGCAAAGGCGAGGGGTAGTTAGCATCAACCCATTTTGGCAAAGGGCAACCGGACGGCAGCTGTAAGCTTCGAACCCTGAGCCTACGCCTGAGACATCAGTAAACCGCTCACCACTGTAGACTAGGCCGGGAAAGACCAACAAGAAATACATTGCCACTACATGCACTAATAAATTACCACATGTCTGCCAAACGCATAGTACGACACAAGAAAGCTAGCGACAGCACCAACAACACTAGCGAGAATGACCGCTGTCAGATGGACGTCATCCCCGCTCAACCAAAAAAAGGTTTGTCTCGTGTACCAGCCGATGTAACAGCCGCCGATCTCTGGCTTGAACCACTGGTGGACCCAGCCGACCCAGCCGAGCCGCTGGGCTCAGAGTCGTCAGAACCAATCCTGGGAAGAGACGCAAACAAAGAATTCGGAAGACTGCCGGCAGCACCTCTAGGTCGGTCATCGGAAACGGTGTTACTCTTTTTCATCTGCTGCACTAGCTCATGTTTAAGTTGTTTCTCCTTTTCAACCTCCTTGCGGCTGCGGTCCAGGTCCTTTCGAAGCACTTCGTAGTGAGACGAAAGTCGCTTCAGCTCGTCGAGAGTACGACGGTGGTCAATCTTTGAAGCATCCAGCTGCGACTCCAGGATGGCGACGTCTTGTCGAGGTACGGTGGACTCACTTTTGACTTTTTCAAGCAAAAGTCGATCAATTTCAGCCTCTCTTTGGCTAATTACCACCTCCAGATGGATGATTGTGTCACGTGCAGCATCATGTTCTTTCCTTTCCTCAAGCAAAGAAGTCTCCAGGGACACCCGGCTCAAGTCGTACTGCTTGATCATGTCATCAATGGCCTTTTGCATCTCAGTCGAATGGCTTAGTCGCTCCTGGCCGTTGGAGAGAGTTCCAGCCGAGGGTGGGTTGGCTCCAACAGTGGATGGGGGGCTGGATACTTCGTTCGGGTGAAACTCAAAGTCGTCTACTACAGATGCAGATCTGGAGGACTTTGTGGGGCTCCGAATAGGGCTTCGGTTAGACGCGCGTGAAGGAGATACCCGCACAGAGTTTCTGGACTGAGACCTGGACGGAGTACCAAATGGAGACGGTGCAAGAGCCATGGATCCATGAGAGGGGGTCTGGCCACCAGACTGAGCTTCTGCATCCAGTGCCCGTCCCTTCCAGTACAGCAAGTCTTTTTTAAGTTGCTCAATATCATCTGCTCCAAAAACATCAGCCTGCTGAATTTCGGGAGTGAGCTGGATGGACCGGGCTCGCTGGGCGTAGGATAATGTGCTGACAGTCTCGGACACGTAGGCATCGTCGCATGTGATGCAAGAAAGCAGGTATGTGATTGCCTTTCCGCCAAGAGAGTCTTGCAGGAGTCTAGTCAATTTAGAATCTCGGAAAGACACATGACCTCTTCCTCCAATGGACAATTGGGAAATCACTTTGCCTAAAGAGGCCAAACCTCCGTTAATGGCAATACCTTCTTTGACCCTCTCGCCCCTTGCTTCCGAGTTTTTCAGCCGCTCGCTGCCTGCGAGATCCACGAAATGAAACTTACTCGTAGCACCGTCTTGAGTTAGGTAGATTGTGAAGATGGCGTGGGACCGTGACGACTCTGAGTTGAGCGCGGTGGATCCCTTTTGCCGGAGCTCAGATCCGTTCTGCAGTAACTTGAGCAGCTCCCTATGGTTGGACACCTCAACCTGCCGCAAACCACTCACCGAGGTGTTGCCTGCAGAGTCTTCGCGAATTACGGGCTGCGGCTTGGTCTGAGAGTCGAGCAGGTCCCGAAACTGCTCATTGTATAGTTCCAGATACGAGACCTTGAGAGAATAAGGTCTAGGTTCTGAGGCAGAGGCAGAGGTGGACTGAGAAATGAGCGAAGGGGGTCTAATTCTGGAGCCAGAAAAGCCTCCAGACGATAGTGCTGAGCCAGCGCCTGCTCCTGCGTAGTTGGAGTATTTGAACGCCAGGGCCTGGAACAGTGCAGCTGAGGATCTTTGAACGATTCCATCAGCCTCAGAGATCAACTCGTGATTTGCTGCACTATCTGCGGTTCCCATGGTGTAACTTTTTCCACTGCCTGACTGGCCATAGGCCAGAATCGTCACGTTGAAGCCCTCCAGGAAGTAGTCTGTTGAGGTTTCAAAGTGGCGGTAGATTTCCGGCTGAGACGTTTCAGGTCCGAAAATGTGGTCGAACGAGTAGGTTCGGAGTTGTGGAGCGGCTCTAACTGTGAGACTGGTGGTAGAGAACTCCTGGATAACGTTTTTGGAGCCCCTGTAGCCAGACAGTCCCGATCCTTGTGGTTTGATTCGGATGACGGCGTGTACTGACACGGGGTTGACCTCCAGTCGTTTGGATCTGGACGGAGTTGGGGCGCGTGGATTTACGACGCGGTCTCTTTCTGTGGGAGTACGGTCCTCGCGACTCAGCTGCGTGACGGAATTCTGACGTCTGGAGCCGAGTGGCGTTGTTGATCTTGGAGAGATGGCCGTGGGCGTCGCAGCTCCTCTTCTGAAAGGTATTCCTGACACTCCGGTCGGAATACCCGAAGGCGTTCTAGGCGTGGTAGACATGGCTTGTAGGGCGGGAGTCTGCGAAGACTGGGGCGGTTGGGTGTGGCCTGCGTCGGAATGGTGGCGGTTGGTTTGGCTGAATCTGTTGTGAGCGTGCGAGTGAGAGCTCTGGGTTGTCTGGGGGACCAGCTGTCAGACGGATGCGGCTAGGCTGAGAGACGAGTCTGTGAGGCCAGCGAAAACGAGTTTTGGAGTGTCTGCAAAGTCAGTGGAGCAGAGAAAACGCAGATTGAATGTTGGCGTGAGTTTGGCGTCGGGGAGTCTTGTTTGGGTGTGTTGGTGGTAACAGGGATATGGCCCAAAAAAGAAAAGGGCAAGGGCGAAATAATAATAATATGTGCAGGTGTGCACTGTTTGGGGCTTGCAGGGTCTGTTTTCTTTCCCACTTGGGCTTCTCCTCTTGACGGTAATATATCAGCAGAGAGTCTCTGGCTGGTCTTCTTCTCTTTGGAGACGATGCAATATTGAGGTCGCAGTGCTCTAACTTAATGGTGTCATTCTGCAAGGCCAAATGCGCTGCTTCTTTAAATGTTACTACAGTACTGTACTGTAGTCTACTGCTTGGGGCTGAAGGCACCTGACCTGCTTTTACATTCCAAAGGTCAGTCAGACAAGGAAAATGTGACAGGCAAAAGATCCAGGTGGCGATATTTCTGGCCACATGCCCACGTCCGCACCCCAATAACGGTTTCCATGCAAAGATAACGCCATGCCAATGCAGCAGAAATCTCCGACCTCCATCGTTTTCGGTACCTCCAATTTTAACTACTCTGTAGACTCTTGCAACTGTACGCAGAGACTACACTGCTGATTAACTTTGGCGGTTGAAACACAGGGGTCGAGCTATGTTTTAACGAGGGGACGACAAAGATGTGGAGAGGGGGAATATTTGGGGAGGAGCCCGAGACACCAACATATTAGAGGCACAGTGCATATTCCAGGCCTCCTGCTTCATTTCTGTTATTGAAAATATCTTTTTTTTCCTCATTGAATTATAACTCCCGCAGCCCAATACAGCTTTGGGTGGGGTTTTCCTTTCTTTTCAAAAATAATACCTTCCCTCACTCTCACGTGCAAGCTGAACATGGAGGAGAAAGAGAACACATGTAGAACGCAAGGTAGTGCACGGAAGAGCACCGGAGCAGGCCCTAGGTCCGCAATAACACTCCCCAGTCGTTTGTGTGCCATCCAAAATCCCAAAATGCTCTTCATTTTGAGAAACGGGTTGAAACTTCTCAGATGATTACATAAGCAAAAACTGAAACCGGTTTTTTTGGACAAATTGTTGGTTCAAAGTGCTACGAGAGAGAAGACTTGCTAGTATAGCAGGTTTATCTACAAGTTTCCGTAGCTGTTTACACTACCAAAAATCTGTCAAGTCGCTTCTACCCTTTCAAAAAACACCTTGCATTTTCATGCATGCTCCCAAAACCCACACGTCACGCTTGGTGACAATATCACCACTTCTTCCACAGTTTACACAATGTCTCTGACGTCTCAGCAGGTGCTCGAGGAGTTCTCCAACGACGATCTGGTGTCGCACAGCTATCTCGACTCGTCGCTGCCCAAGTGCGAGGAAAAAAACATCTCTCAGCTCCAATCAGCAGCTTCGCAACTGCTGTCACAGCTGGATTACCACTCTCAAGATCTCACATGGACTCTCGACGCGCTGGTGACCAAACTCACGCAGTCCAGCAACAAAATCAAGTACCAGATTGAGCTGCTCACAGGCGATCTCGACAGTCTCAAAACCAAGGTGGACTCCAACCATACAGACAGCATGAGCGAAACCGAGGTGATGAAACAGCTGCAAAAGTACGACCAGGCTAGGAGACAGATGGAAAAGGTGATTTTGACTCTGCGGGAGGCCAAGGAGTTCGACCAAACCAAGTTTGATGCCGAGGTTGACCAGTTGTTGTACTCCAACAATGATCCCGAAGGAGCCATGAGCAAAGTGGACCATGCATTGGAGCTGTGCCAGGTGTGGAAGGGCACCGCTGCCTACTCAGGCCGAGTCAAAGCCATTGTTGCCACAAAAAGAAAGGTTGAGAAGGAATCCAAGCCTGTTACCCTGAATGCGACCCCTGAGCCCACGTCCACTGGTGTCGTGGCTGACTCTGGTACATCAACCAAGGAGTCTTCCCCCATGCCCGAGTCTGGCTACGGGTTCTTTGGAGAGCTTTCGCGAAGAATGGGCTACAACTAGACCCCACAACCGCCAGAATACTTGCATAATTTATTGATAAATACAGTCTGACAATAGAAATTGGTTTTCTATTCGTCTTTTTTCATCCTCCGTGTCGTAGTTACCTGCAAAGGCATACTCCTGTGTATTACAGTAGCCACAGACCACGTCTCAACCTCCTTGATAATGCTGGGATGCCATGCTCAGTCCTGAGATCTAAGACAGAATCTGTTTCTGGACATCGGCGTCGAAAACGTTGACACCCTGCTTCAGAGCCTCGACAAGAATGGGCAGTGAGTTGTTGTTGAATCCCTTGCTCTTTCGAAGAGCTTCCAGATCGTCACCAAATTCTGTGGTGACCAACTTCATGTAAAACTGCTGGAACTCTTCGTTATCAGCAGCATCGACAGGCAGGTTTCTCAGCTGATCGGGAATGTCGGGAACGGCAGTGCTATCTTTGCCGTCCTTTGAGAAATCCATTTGGTCAACCTCCATCTCTTCCTCTCCCTCACTGGCCTGAGCTTCCTCATCGCTGGGAGCATCGGGAGCATCAGAAGAGTCAGAGTCTGACGAAAAGTCGTCTGTTCTGGCCTTTTTTCGTCGTCGCTTCTTAGGTCCGTCATCCTTGACAGCCTTGTTGGCTCTATCCTGAGATTTTGAACTCATGATGTTGGTGATGTTTGGAAGGTCAATCTGCAATCTGCAGTAAAAAATATATTTAGGACCTGTACGAAAAAACCTTATTCTTGAGGTAACGAACTACCATGTAACTAAATGGAGTGACCTCAGCATCACCTGAAAGCAACCAAGTCGAGATATAGGACGCATTTTTTAACTGAGAGTCACCAAGTGACATCTAGTGTGAAAAATCATTCTGAAGATGACAAGACTTTGTTTTCTTGAGCCCAGTACAGAATCAGAAAACCATGAATCAATGGTATCGAAGGATTAAAATCGATTTCTACAACAGAGACTGGCAATAGCATCTTCTCGACTCTGAAAATATTCTCCCAAAACTCTACAAATACGAATCCAACTGTTTCAGTTCCACATTATCCGAGATCTCTTCATCCCATACTGGTTTAACTCATTCCTGAAAGTTGCTTACTAAGAACAATATGCTTACTAAGCAAAAAAGTCTTCTTTTAAAGACACAGAGTAATTCAAGCCCAGCATCTACACACTCCCCACCCACCCACTGACCCTTCTTCTTCCCGTTTTCTCACACAATCGAACCACTATGATTGCCCTATCCGGTAATTACGCATCCCAACGCGAACCCAATATCAATGTATTGTTAATATGCAGACGCGTCTATTTTTCTTGCAACTTCTCCGAACTACACAACTCAATCTTTTTCTGACAGCGTTGCCACCTACAAGGAAACCGTCAATTGTACATCTTCATCACACAGACAAAAATCACGACAATGACTGAATACTCCGCCGAAATTGACCAATTGGTTGCTCTTGGAAGCAAGGCCTATGCTCTCAAGCACTACGAATCAGCAACAGAGACTCTAGGTCAGGCATGCGAAAAGTACACAGATCAAACTGGCAAAGAAGATCCCGATCTTTTGTTTCTGTACGGTCGATCACTATTCCAGGCCGGTGTCCAGAGCTCTGCTGTTTTGGGAGGAGGAAGTGAGCAGCCCGAGGAGAAGAAGGAGGAAGAAGAGGCTCCAGCCAAGTCTTCAGGAGCCTTTCAGTTCGAAGAGGCCCCCGAGGAGGGTGCTGAAGAGGACGAGGAAGAGGCTGAGACCAAGGACAAGGGCAAGGGTCCCGCTGATGAAGAAGACGAAGAGGAGGCTGGAGAGGAAGAGGGTGAAGCTGAGGACCAGTCCGATTTCGAGGTTGCCTGGGAGGTGACGGATCTCGCTAGAAAGCTGTTTGAGGACAAGCTCGAAGGCGAGACCGAAAAGTCTGCCAAGGAGGCCATTGAGAAGAAGCTGGCCGAGGTCTACGACATTCTGGGAGAGATTGCTCTGGAATCCGAGAACTTCCCCCAGGCCGCTCTGGATCTCGGCAAGTCCGTCGAGCTCAAGGAAAAGTTCAACGACTTTCACTCTACAATCATGTCCGAGGCCCACTACAAGTACTCTTTGGCGCTCGAGTTCTGCGTGGAGGACGAGAGTGCCAAGAAGAAGGCTGTCGACCAGATGACTCTTGCTCTGGACTCTGTCAAGAAGCGAATTGCCATGACTGGCGAGAAGGACAACGATCTTGTCAACGACCTCGAGATTCGTCTCAATGACCTCAAGGCTGCTGCCAAGGGAGCAACTGAGCTGGATGCTACAAAGGCCGACATTATCAGCGGCATTCTCGGAAACTCCAGCGACGACATCAAGTCCATGATTGCCAGTGCCATGGGCGGTGCCGAGGCCAAGCCTGTCAACGATCTCAGCGGTCTGGCTCGAAAGAAGGCCCCCAAGCGAGTTGCTCCTGAGACTACTCAGCCTGAGGCCAAGAAGCAGAAGGAGGACGTTGAGGAGAAGACGGAGTAAACGGTACGTACGGTATTGTATATGTATATGTATTTTAAACCCCTATTTTGACGTACGTCCTCTGTAGCTCATTAGCGTCTGGCATGTGCAATCCCCTCCAAATTTCAAATTTCAAATTTCAAATATTAACAATTCCAAATCACCATCGAATAGATTTTTTGGTTGGAAATTAATTCACATCTTTGCAAAGTCTTGTTAGAAAGATGTAACCAGCAACAGACAGTAGTATCACCATAGACCTAAGATTCGGGCAAAACGGCGCTTCATTTAAAGACACAAAAAGAACTAGTGCCTGTTCTTGTTTGTGTCGTAATTTGTACTTGGCCGCCGTTCAATGCCACCACACGACTCACAGTATCATCCTCTCTTTACTGACACTGGTAAATTTCTATTCTAAATTGCCAAATTTCAAATTCACATTTATCGTCCGTTGACTGCACTCCAAAAAGAGAAAATTATTTAGCCACACTTAAGCACACACCCAGTTTCCCGTTTAGCTCCGACTTTTACTACAGTTCTCTGCCGCTCCGAGCCACCTTCTTGGCATTATAAGATTCTTTAACAAAGGTCCATTTCTGCAAAGAGATGCGGAGTCCATTTTGGCTTCTTACGCAATAATGGCATAGAGAACACGGGAAAAGCAGTATACCATTCACCTCTACGTAAGATTACGATTCTAACCATGCCCTCAGATGTTAGTTTATTGTCGCTCCTGAGGCTGGAGATACAAAAATCTCGAAATGCGCGTCCATGCGAACATTTTCGTAATACTGCAAGTTATCAGAGGGTAAAAGTGTCGTTATATGGGGATTAGGGTAACTAAGAGGAGGGTGGCTTGGAGCGGCAGAGGACCGTAGCTTCGACTGAATCGAGACGTGTTCTGTCTTCTAATGAAACAGCTTTTGACAGCGATCAGCAGAAGAGTCTGACAGTTACAGCAGTAACGGGATAGCCATGGGTTTGGGCTAATCTGGACACGTGGAGACAGACGCACAAAAACGTGATAATTACGAGAAAAAAAGACGCACGGCAACCGGAAATGGGGACACAAACAGCAGCACTCCACAGATCAACCCCCCCCCACATGCCCCCCGACTGGCGGCTTACAGCCCTTCTGTTGGCCCTCCCCTGCATTCCGTAACCTTTGTCAGCCCCGTGTCTTTGCCTTTCTCTTAGCCAGACCACGCTTAAACTTTGGGACTTGTCCGCTCCTGAAATAAGCTTTGGGACATTACACGTACGAGCTCCTGCGACACTGTTTCTCAACACATCACAGCTTGTGTATTCCTGGTCTCCAACTCCCTCCAGACCTATTCCCAGCGCCACAACCATGGCTGAAATGATGAGCGATATCGGTGAGTATTTGAACACGACAAAACGCCTTACTAGCGGCGCTACAGACGTCTCAACGTCCCCCCACCCCCTTTCCGTCTGTGCCCTTTGCGCGTAATCCCCCTGATTCGACGCGAAACACACACTCCATGAAGCGCAAAGAATACGACACGGAAAGGCCTGGCCAATGGACGGAGACAGCCCCAACGACGAAAGCCCCAGTGCTCTGCTTGCGCTCGTCTTGGTGATCTCCCCTGAAAACCCCAGCATCCAGGCTACCCCTATTCCCATTACCCTGCAGTGCTAACACAGAACCTATCCACGACGAGGCAAAGGTGGCTGAATTGGCGCCCTCAATCGCGCCTCTGGGCCTCGAGCCCACCACTGACAAGTCCCTCGGAAGCAATGCCGCTGTGTCGTCAGCCCTGCCCGAGACTAACATCATCCGAAAGAAGCTGAGCGGCTACGTCGGTTTTGCCAACCTCCCTAACCAGTGGCACCGAAAGTCTATCAAGAAAGGTTTCAACCTCAACGTGCTAATTGTCGGCGAGAGTGGTCTCGGCAAGTCCACCCTGGTCAGCACACTCTTCAACAACGACCTGTACCCACCAAAACCGCGCAAGGACCCCGCAGCTGAGCCTCCCAAGACCGTGGAGATTCAGAGCGTGACAAACGACATTGAGGAGAACGATGTGCGACTCCACCTTACCGTTATCGATACCCCTGGTTTCGGTGACTTTGTCAACAACAGCGACTCGTGGAAGACCATTGTGGACTACATTGACAAGAAATTCGACGCGTACCTCGACGCTGAGAACCGGGTCAACCGAACCACTATCAATGATACGCGCATTCACGCGTGTGTTTTCTTCATTCAGCCCACTGGCCACTCTCTGAAGCCTCTGGACATTACCGTCATGAAGAAGCTGCACAAGAAGGTCAACCTCATTCCTGTCATTGCAAAGTCAGATACTCTGACCGACGAAGAGATTGAGAACTTCAAGCGACGAATCCTCGCCGACATCCGACACCAGGAGATTGAGATTTTCGCACCACCCCAGTACGAGAACGACGACCAGGAGGCTGTCACCGAGACTCACGAGATCATGTCCAAGGTCCCATTTGCCATTGTCGGCTCCACTCAGCACGTCGAGACTGCCGACGGTCGAACTGTCCGTGGCCGAAGCTACCCTTGGGGTGTCATTGAGGTCGACAACGAGGAGCATTGCGACTTTGTCAAGCTCAGACAGCTGCTCGTCCGAAACTACCTCGAGGAGCTGCGAGAGAAGACCGCTAACACTCTTTACGAGAACTACCGAACCGAGAAGCTGTCGTCGCTGGGCATCCAGCAGGACCACTCTGTTTTCCGTGAGGTCAACCCTGCACTGCGACAGGAGGAGGAGCGAACACAACACGACGCTAAGCTCGCCAAGATGGAGGCTGAGATGAAGTCTGTGTTCCAGCAGAAGGTTGCAGAGAAGGAGCAGAAGCTTAAGCGATCCGAGGCTGAGCTGTTTGCCCGACACAAGGAGATGAAGGACCAGCTAGAGAAGCAGCGTCTGGAGCTTGAGGAGCGAAAGGGTCGTCTCGAGGCTGGTCGAAACACCCAGGATGACCGCAAGCCCAAGAAGGGATTTCTCCGATCGTAGACATCTAATGTTTGAGGTGTCGACGTAATTTTTATTGCTTAATGCTGTTTTTGTGCGGGTGCGTACGTACATACTAATGGATTTTATGGGAGATTTTGTTGGTAGTAGGTTTCTGGAAGAGTGTGTAGGTTTTGATGGGGTTTACTTTTGATATCTAGGTATGACGATCTTCGGCCAGGATTAGGCAATGTTCCTGGGTGTATCTGGAGGGGTGAACTTTAGTTTTTGGTTGCAGGCGTGGTAAGTCCCAGGTCCAGGAGTGGTTGGTGGGGGTTGAGTAAATGAGCACCCATAGGTATTGTTCTGATTGATCAGATAAGATCTACGTTGTTTTTATTGGTTGCTAACTGACTTTATGAAACGTCCTTTTTATCTGTTCCGAGAAACACCTTAGTCTCACTAAGACTGCGTTTTCATGAATAAGAAAAGTGACACATGATGATATAGACTACGTAGACTACAGATTGTACAAGAGCATGAGACTACGACACATGTCCGGATATTAGAAAGTTTTAGGGTGTTTTCCATCGTTTTTTCCGAATTTTCGAATTTTCGTCATTTCCAGCTCTTTGCAACACCCCTTCTGTCTACAGGTCCTTATCAGCTAGCCACTAGTCTGGCTTAAAAACGTGCGCCCCTCACTGAAGTCGACGAGATTGGTTAAGCCAAAAAAAAGGTTGTTTTCTTAGGTCTTAATGAGCTTTATATAAAGGACATGGGACGGCTGGATGGAGTTAGAGGTCAGACCACCAAAGAGTAGCGATGAGGTAAGTAAAGAAAGAGGTTTGTCGACGTGAATGAACGTATACGCCGGCTTTGTCAACGGCAATGTGTCATATACGGTTGCTAAAGACTAAGACGATAGAGTCTCTTAGAGTGTTCAGGCTGGTTGGCTTCTAGCTGGTGGCAATATTTGACTTTATTGGATATGGAGCTAGTGGAGACAGCTACAGGCGGTATTGAAGCCACATGATAGGAGGCATGCGGAATGCAAGCGAGAGCTCAATGGGCACGACACGGACCCTGTTGCAAGCCCGGCAGCAGTGACAGCGCTTCTGTGGTTGGTTGGCGACCCCACGACGGTGTCTCTGAAACGATCCTCCTCCGCTCATTGCTGGACGCTTCATTGCTTGTGCATATCCTTGGCTAACAAAGTGTAACGCGGTGGCGCGTGAGCAATGCAAGAGGTCCATTGTTTCAGCCATTGCACATTGCACATTGCACATCTGTGGAAGAAAATAAAATGTGAAAAGAAAAATAAAAATAAAAAAATAAGAAAGAAGAGCAGGCGAGAACAGAGAGGGAATAGTGCACATGGGGTTGAGCAAGGCATCGATAAAGCACCAGGCCCAAAGGTGGAATAAACGGACAAAAATACAAAAAAAAGAACACGGAAGCGGCCACAGACGTCGCACCCAGCCACAGAGCCGCAAACCCGTCCCCAATCGCCCCTCCACCTCCCCTTTCGAACTGCGTTAATATCATTGCGGCGTGCGTTGCGTTGCCTTCCTTGCTAGTAACAGCAAACTCTGTTATTTCCAGAACCTTGCCCTCCGCCTTCTGCTGCTGCACCATTATAGCTCTTGACATTTCGCCTTCTGACAACTCAATTGAACCTCTTTGATTGATAATTATCGGCATGTCTACCAACGCTTCTGTTCCCAACCCCGCCTCCGAGCCCTCTGCGGCCCACACTGCGCCCCACGCCTCGTCCTCCACCACCCAGACCCCCAAGAAGGGTGCTCTGGCAGCTCTTGAGCCTCTGTTCAAGGTGAGTATCACAAAGCGTCGTCGACAGTTTCAGTCGACGATACACGGGCACCAGTCGCCACGCACCCAGTGGCCGCCTCCTATCCCAGTACTAACCCAAGACTCCCCAGTTCATCTGGTTTGCCGGTAAGTAGCGACATTCCCGCATTCTTTTTTTTTTTGGCCCAAACACATTGCTTCTGTGCCCTCTGCCCCAAACCTCGCCACACCGACAGTCGGCACAAACAACCCCCTTTTTGCCGCCATCAGGCCTATCTCCCGAGTTCTTGTCGTCACCGCTTGTCTGGTGAGGTCTGATAATGCTGCAACGAAGACGACCCGTCTGTCGACGATGGACAAACTCAGTTGCTGCCAGTATGGCTTTCCCAGTTACTGCTACCATGTCGTGGTGCCCACTTGTATTCAATGTGGTCTTGGAGTCAGTTTGACTACTCGACCAGGATTGTGGCATGATGAGACTTATCGCAGCGTTCAGCGCAAAGTACTGATAGCGACTCAGATACCCAGCAAGAAGCATGCCGCGTCAGCAGTAATTGGGCATCTCACGCCATGACAAAACTACAGCAATTCCCGGAATAACCCACTTTAACATACTAACTCAGGCCACCTCCTGGTGCTCCTTGGTGTCGCTCTTTACGTGCTTGCCACCCTCCCCTTCCTGCGAGTCGGAAAGTTCTCTGCTTTCTGGTACCGGGAGATCTTCGTGGCCGTGATTGCCACCTTTGGTATCATCATCCACCAGACCTACAAGGGCAAGGCCATCAACCCCCAGCAGCTTCTCAGAGATGACAACGTCACCTACCTTTTGGTGGCATTCCTCTGGCTCGTGTCCAAGCCCACCTACGGCACCTTCCTCCCCTTTGCCATCTTCTCCCTCTTCCACGTCCTCACCTACATCCGTGGATTCATCCTGCCTGCCCTCGGCTACCCCTCTGACCGAGGTCTTGCTATCCAGATTGACGGCTTTGTGAAGCAGTACAACGACAAGTTCATGTTCACTGCTGCCAACCTCGAGTTCATGATGTTCCTTGGCCTCATCTTCAAGGCCCTAACTTTCCAGCGAGGCTCTTGGATCAAGACCGCCGTCTTCTTCGTCTTCCTGCGACTCCGATACACCCAGTCTCTCTTCACCCGATCCGTTATCGGCTCTTGGGAGGTCCGAGTTGACGGTCTCCTTTCTCACCCCAGCATCCCTCCTGTTGTCAAGCAGACCTGGGTTACTGTCAAGCACAACCTCCGACGAACCCTTGGAGGTGTTCCCGGTGCTGCTCCTGCCACCCATGCTGCCCCCGAGCACAAGACTCAGTAAGTAGAAGTATATTACTGTTAGTTTATTAGCTGAAAGCTATAAGGAAGTACAGTAGAGAGTCGTTTGATGTACGTTTGACTGTAGATTGATAAACACCGTAGCCGTTGTCATGTACAAGTAATGCGTCTGAAATGGCATAGGTAGTCTAGTGCTATGGAAACACATCAATTGTATAAATGACCATTTTCAACCTGGAAATTTAGAACTCATTGATTCATCATATTCAGGTCTTTTTTTTTCTATCATTTTTTCTGTCAAAATAACCTCTTTCACTATCTCACAGATTAGTTCAAACACTACTTATTCTCAAATCAAAACTAAAGTAAAGAGACCATGCATGATGAAACTTTCCTTGCATCTTCCACAACATAATGGTGAGTCAAACAGAACAAGACAGACGAATTAAATGAGGAAACATGACCCCTGAGCGGCTGCTTTAGCGACCGCAAACGACGATAAACAGCTAATCTTCTCTCTGATACATCTTTGGACCGAACTTCTCACCTCGATTTCTCCACTAACACCAGCTCCGATCGATATGCAAGACCAAAGTACATCGGGTACCTTTGAGTCACTATAGATGGTACTCTTCGGTTGGAAAGGAGGCCCAGGATTTTGCTCATCGCAAGGAGCGTCTCCAGGACGACATTGCAGCCGGAAAATCCTTCTATCCTCTGCTAGACGACGTTACTCCTGCCCCTGCTCTGCGACTGAACTCCTTTCGACAAAAGTGGGATTCAGTGCCTCTGAAAGAGTCTGACACTGAGCTGGTCACCGTGCGGGGACGCATCACAAAGCTGCGGCGCTCAAGCAAGGGACTTGTGTTTATGGACATTTCCCAGGACGGAACCAAGGTGCAGGTTGTGCTAAAGAGCCATCTCATGACCAACCTGAGCAAACCTGAATTCGAGGCAGCAACCGAGATTTTCAGAAGAGGTGACATCATCAGTGCCACCGGATACGCCGGCCGAACTCCAGCTGGCGAGCTTTCTCTCATTGGCGACAGACCCAGTGTGCTGCTGACACCCTGCCTGCATCCTCTTCCTACCAACCAGAGCCAGGATGTCGCAAAGCGAGTACAGAACCGGGTAGTGGACCTGGCGGCCAACCCAGAGTCACGTGAAATGATCCAGGCCCGTGCCACAGTCATCAGATACATTCGAAACTTCTTTTCTGACGAAGGGTTTCTCGAGGTGGATACTCCTATTCTGTCGGATCTGGCAGGCGGAGCAAGCGCAAGACCCTTTGCTACAATGTCAAACCACCTTGCCAAGAAGTCACGTAAACAGATTGATATTGCGCTGCGTATCGCCCCCGAGCTGTGGCTCAAGAGACTGGTCATTGGTGGCTTTGACAAAGTGTTTGAGGTCGGTCCTTCTTTCCGAAACGAAAGCATCGACTCCACACACAACCCCGAGTTTACCACATGCGAGTTCTACTGGGGCTATGCTACTCTCAACGATCTCACCACGATTCTGGAGGAGTTATTCACTGGCCTGTTGACCACTGTCATCCAAAAACACCCAAACTACAAGGAGCGACTCGAGCCTTGGCTGAAGGAGTTTGAGAAGGGAATCGAGCATGTTGACTTTCTGAGCACCATCGCAGCCAAAACCAAAGTGCCGACGCCTTCGGACCTAAATGATGTTGGTGCTATTGTTGAAATCTACAACAAGATGGGCCTCAAGCCTCCCCATCCGCTATCACCTGCCAAGTTGTGGGACGAGCTTTCAGCCCACTTTGTCGAGAACCACACTAACAAGCCCATGCTTGTGGTCAACCAGCCCGAGCTGATGGCACCTTTGGCCAAGAGTCAGACCCGAGACGGACACCAGTTGTCTAAGCGATTTGAGCTGTTCATCAACGGAATGGAGTACGCCAACGGCTACGAGGAGGAGAACTCTCCCTTTGCGCAAATGGACAAGTTCATCCACCAGCAGCGATCCAGGACAGACCACAACGACGACGAGGCTCACGTTCAGGACAAGCAATACGTCGAGGATATGGAGTGGGGTCTTCCTCCCACCGCTGGCTGTGGAATCGGTGTGGACAGACTTTGTATGTTTATCACCGGAGCCAAGACAATTCAGCAGGTGATGCCCTTTGCTGGACTCAAGTTGGCCAAGGGAGAAGCCAAGGAGGAGAGAGGGGAGGAGAAGAATTAGAAGGAGTAGTATGTATATAGTGAATTTATTTTTTTATTCTAAGGTAATATATTAATTAGTTATGGTTTTTTTAGGTACTCTGTACTAATTGTATGTACTGTAAGATGTGTGAAAATGCACTCAGGTATTTCATGCATAAAACAAGTGGATTCAGAGGTTGTATGTACCCGAGAGACAGTTGAAAATTCTAATAAAGAGTCGAATTTTACCTATAAAAACAGCTGTTCACTTTCTATTTACATTTTATCGCTTTTCTCCGTATTTATATCACTGCATCTCCTCCAGCATCTCCTGAATGATTAAGTTTCAAATAAAACGCGAGACGCGAAAACTGAAATATTCGATAAAGTAAATTGAGAACATCTCACATCAACATCTCACATCAACACCAACAGAATCACACATATCACATTCCAAAATGACAATCGAGGTAACTGAATCATTTACCGAATCGGTCGAAGAGACCGCCGTTGCTCCTTCCATACATTACTTTCCTCCATCAGTTCGAAAGCAGAAATCACACACCACCCACACACATCACAGCGAGGTTCCTTCTGAAGTCAGCAAACAGTTGAGTGCACCTTGTGTTCTTGGAGTGGATGAAGCAGGACGAGGCCCCGTTCTGGGAGCAATGGTCTACGGTCTTTGTTATTGCACCAAAGACTATGCTGAGGGAGCTCTCACCAAGACTGGATTCGCTGATTCCAAACAGCTTTCGGCCGAGAAGCGGTCATATCTCATGAAGGAGATTTGCACAAACCAGGAACTGATTGACAACATTGGCTGGTGTACCACAACAATGACGGCTCAAGACATTTCCAGTGCCATGCTTCGGCCCCAAGCAAGAGGTGTTTACAACCTGAATGACCAGGCTCACGATACAACCATGGCCATGATTCAGGACGTTTTGGACCGCGGAGTGAACATTGAGTCCGCCTACATTGATACCGTTGGCCCCCCTGCATCTTATAGCGCCAAGCTTTCCAGACGGTTTCCTACAATCAAGTTCACAGTGGCCAAGAAGGCCGATTCCATCTACCCCATTGTTTCCGCAGCCAGTATTTGCGCCAAGGTGACTCGAGACTGCGATCTGATTTCCCACGATCTGTCTGGCGGCGTCTGGGGCTCGGGGTATCCGTCAGACCCCAAGACTTCTCTCTGGCTGAGATCTCACGTGGATCCGCTGTTTGGCTGGCATCCCGTAGTGCGTTTTTCGTGGCAAACAGCCAAGGATCTGGTAGAGAAGAAGGAAAAGGGCGGGGTGGAGTGCGTGTGGAGCGACGATCTGCAAAGAGATAGCCACAGCGTGACGACCTATTTCAAGAATCTGGAGAAGAGCAAGGACGAAAGCAAGCTGGAGGTCAGCAGTCAGTGGTATGGAAGCAGCGTCATGAGCGATGCCTTTTAATATCAGTTGCGATATGGTACGGCAGTACAAAGTGCTCTACATTGTTCCAGGATGAACAGCTAATTTATGAACTACAGTGTTGTGTGTTGTGTGTAGTCCAGTATATGGTGTCCAGTATGGATCAGTAATGTTTGGCGAATAATCACCGAAAATCAACATTTTTTCACTTTGTAGACCCAACGAAGTACACACGGGATTTGCGTCTTTATTTGGCGAAAAAATATAATTATTTCCAATGTTTAATAGAAAAACCCAACATGCATGTAAAGGACTGAACGGTTATGGGTGGATCTCGATGTGAGCCTTTTTGGGGGTCACTACAACGTCTAATGACAACAGGGCCGCACATAGTACGGTACGTACCGTTCGCACACCTTGTCAGCCGTGTCTTTTACACTCTCTCAGAAGTCTTTAGAGTCTCAATGGAGTCTCATTGGAGCCACTTGTAAACGGCTCTTGGCAGAAAAAACAACAGACTCATTTGCGGCACCTCAGGGCGTATTTATACGGAGCAAAGAGTGGCAAACGGTCCCCCAGAGCCGTCGCACCACCGACAGTCTCTTTTTTCGGCCACAAACACACTTCTTTCGTCAGCTCCCAAACGCCTGGATTTTTCCCGTGTTTTCATCTGTCGCCCGTTTAGCCAATGGCTTTTATTTTTGCCTGTCGCCTCAACCTGCACTTTAGCGTGGGGGGTCCGAGGGGGCGCCAAAATACTTTGCTGGCACAGTTCAGAGGTGCAGAAATTTTACTTTTGGCACAGAAAGCCTCAAAAATAAGAGGCTCCGATTCTCGGCCGCGGGAGCGCAAAAGTGGCAGTAATCGATACCAAACGGCTTGGAATTGCGGCAATTCTCCAGCACGGGCTTTTCGTGACCGTCGGCAACCCACCACGCCGCCTCTGTCACGGGTGTCTCCTCGTCGCTGCACTAGTTTTTCCGAAATATGCAAACTTTTATTCCGGTGCGGAGTCTCTTGGGAGCACTGCTGTGAGTCGTTGGGACACGGTGCTACTTAGAACCCAACATTATTTCGCTCACCTCGGATAATTCAATCCTTTTTTTTTTAAGTCTCCTAAATCTTTGGACGTCTGAGCAAGCAGAAGCACAGCAGCACCACGGACCTTCAGAAAAAAAGCAGTCGCACACACATTGAACATGTCTACCAGATTTTTCGCCAACCGTCTGGCTGGTCTTGCTCGAGCTCGGTGAGTAGATCGTCGAGAGGCCAGAACGCTCTCTGGAGCCTAGTGACACAGTCGAGGACACGCCAAAAGCAGCAGCGACACGGAATGATCCAGACGGAGGATGCCACAACACGCCCAATGTCGTGGCATTGTCCTTTGCGCCGTTCCGTGCTTGTGCCGGCCGCTTGTTGACGCCCGGAGATTGCGTGTTGTGTGGGTAACCACAACACCTCGGAAACCCGGACAGCGCCAACATTGGGATTCTCGACTAGTGCATTGAGAAAACCTCTGCAATCCCACACACGCCACCACAAACCCATTCTAACACAGACCCGCCTTCAACTTCCCCACCCTGACACGATGCTACGCCGCCAAGTCCTGGCCCAGCCACACAGTCATTGACATGCCCGCCCTGTCGCCCACCATGACCCAGGGTAACATTGGCGCCTGGCAGAAGTCTGTCGGCGACAGCCTTGCCCCCGGTGAGGTTCTCGTCGAGATTGAGACCGACAAGGCCCAGATGGACTTTGAGTTCCAGGACGACGGTTTCCTCGCCAAGATCCTCCTCGAGGCTGGCGCCAAGGATATCGCCATCGGCACCCCCATCGGTGTCTACGTTGAGGATGCTGCTGACGTCGCTGCCTTCAAGGATTTCACCATTGAGGACGCCGGAGGAGTGCCCAAGGCCCCCAAGACTGAGGAGCAGAAGGAGGAGGAAGAGTACGAGGCCGAGAAGGCCGAGAAGGCTGCCAAGGAGGCTGCCCCCGCTCCCGCTAAGGATCAGTCCAGCACCCCCGCTGCTCCCGCCAAGGACACCGACCGCATCTTTGCCTCCCCCTTGGCCAAGACCATTGCTCTGGAGAAGGGCATCAAGCTCAGCACCATCAAGGGCTCCGGACCCAACGGCCGAATCATCAAGCGAGACGTTGAGAACTGGACCGCCCCCGCTGCTGCTCCCGCCGCCAAGGCCGGCTCCAAGGCTGCCCCTGCCGTCGCCTCCGCTTCCGCCTACACCGACATCCCCCTCACCAACATGCGAAAGACCATTGCTTCTCGACTCACCCAGTCCAAGAACACCTCTCCCGACTACATTGTGTCTTCCACTGTTTCTGTCAGCAAGCTGCTCAAGCTCCGAGCTGCTCTTAACGCCGCCTCTGACGGTTCCTACAAGCTCTCCATTAACGATCTCCTCGTTAAGGCTCTTGCCATTGCCAACTCCAAGGTCCCCCAGGCCAACTCTCAGTGGCTCGAGTCCGAGGGCGTCATCCGACAGTTCACCAACGTTGATGTCTCTGTCGCTGTTGCCACCCCCACTGGCCTCATCACCCCCGTGGTCAAGAACGCCAACCTGAAGGGTCTCGCTGAGATCTCCAAGGAGATCAAGGCTCTCGGCAAGAAGGCCAAGGACGGCAAGCTTGCCCCCGAGGAGTACCAGGGCGGCACCGTCACCATCTCCAACCTTGGTATGAACCACGCTGTCACCTTCTTCACTGCCATCATTAACCCTCCCCAGGCTGCCATCCTTGCTGTTGGCACCACGGAGCGAAAGGCCATTGAGGATGTTGATTCCGAGGCCGGCTTTGTCTTTGACGACGTTGTCACTCTGACCACCTCTTTCGACCACCGAGTCGTTGACGGTGCCGTTGGCGGCGAGTGGGTCAAGGCTCTCAAGCAGGTCATTGAGAACCCCATCGAAATGCTTCTTTAAGTGTAATTTGTAAGTAGGAAGTTAATGATAATAGATAAGATGTCATCTTAAGTACAGATGTACGGTAGCGAGATTAGGGTGGGATGAGTGCCGTACTCGTTTGTAGAAAGCGGTGGACTGGTCTAACATGGTGATATACTACAGTGGAACCGAGAAAGGATACCAGCAGTCCCAGTAAACACTCCAAAGGGTCTGAAATTACTTCTCTCCATCGATATATAAAATCCCGCTCAACTCCGAGGACTAAGAACTGCGAGTCTAATGTAATATAATCCATGCAGGAGAGTAAATGTAGAATGTAGAAATATAGGGAGTTCAGGGATACAAGGGTCCAACATTGTTACAAAGTGATACCATGTTTGCAAAAGTAATCGAGTCTGGAATCTCACCAGTCTAACGAAATCCGAACACTGTTTTTCTTTTTATCGTTCCTGCCAAACTCACATGTTTTAGACACTGTTCACATGTTGGAAACTTACATGCTTGTCTTAGACTAGTTTCTGTTTAGTTGATTAGTCTGACAGGTAACGTGTACACATTGTGGGGCGAAGTGGGTATCTGTTTGAAAAAACTTGACTGTGTTCATGTGACAAGAGCGGTGTGATGGTCCTGACGAGTATAAATAGAAGCTCGCATCCTCTTCGTGTTGCCCAATGTTTGGCCTACTTCAACTTCGCATTCACGCTTACACACGCACCCACGCACATTAACTTTTGCTACACGTTCACACTTGAAAACTCTACGACAATCAAACCACCATAATCAGCTATGGAGTTGTTCGAGAAGTTCGAGGAACAGGACGGTGTTCGATTCAACTGGAACGTGTTCCCATCCACGTCGCGTGACGCCAAGGATGTGGTGCTGCCCATCTCATGTGTCTACAACCCCCGACACAAGGCCACTTCCGTGCCAGTCACGAACCACCCCATTGCAGTTTGTGGAAACAAGGACTGTGGCGCCATTCTCAATCCGTACTGCCAGATTGACCTCACCACACGAACCTGGACATGTCGCATGTGTATGACCCGGAACCGGCTGCCTGTTATCCCCGGAGAAGCTGACCCTCACGCGCTACCTGCTGCTGCTGATCCCCAGAACACTACCATCGAGTATGCCACGTCACGAACAGCCCCCACAGCCCCAGCTTTTCTCTTTGTGCTCGACACAAACGCTGAGCCCGAAGAGCTAGAATCGCTGAAGGATTCGCTTACCGAAGTCATTGATCAGCTGCCGGAGCACTGCGCCATTGGCCTTTTGTCCTACGGATCGTCCACGCAGTTCTACCAGCTGGGATACTCCCACTGCCTGCGGTCTCTGGCATTCAACGGCGAAAAGTCTTACTCGTCCAAGGACATTGAGGAGGCGTTTGGATACACCAGTGTCGACGGAGCTGCGGGATCTCGAAGACAGGGAATCACTAACCAATTCCTGGTTCCTCAAACCGACTCTTTTGTTGTGATCGATGCCCTTCAGCAGATCAAGGCCAACAAGAAGACCCCTAAGGAGGGCGACCGGTTTGCTCGAGGAACGGGCACTGCCATCAACGTGGCGCTTTCATTTGCAGAGACTGCACTGAGCCAGGGTTTTGTTCGAATCGGCGTGTTCACCTCCGGCCCCGCTACTGTCGGACCCGGAAAGATTGTCGATATCCCTCTGAAGGAGCCCATTAGAGGCCATCACGACATTATTAACGGAACGGCGATTCACCACAAGGCTGCAGCCAAGTATTACGGCGAGCTCGGCACACGGGCTGCAGCCGGCGGCTTCGCTGTTGATCTCATTGTTGGATCATACGATCAGGTCGGCGTGGCCGAAATTGGCACTCTTTCTCACCAGACTGGAGGTGTCATCATCCTATCTGATTCGTTCACCACCTCCATCTGTAAAGAGAGCATTCGACGACACTACTCCTTTGGCGACGAGAATGTCGGAATGGCACATGCTGGCGCAAGAGCTGTCGTGGAGGTCAAGACTACACCTGAACTCAAGGTGCAGGGCATGATTGGTCATGGTGTGTCTCTCGACAAGAGAAGCAAGATGTTTGCTACCGATGATCGATTCATTGGCATTGGTCAGACCTGTGCTTGGTCTCTCGCATCCATTTCACCCAAGAACAACTACGTCTTCTACTTTGTCAACACTGCAGAGACTCCCACTCTGCCGCCGTCTAACCAGCAGGTGGCCACAGGCGTCATCCAGATCATCACTCACTACTTGCACCCCAGTGGAGTGTTCCGAGTTCGAGTATCGACACTGGCACGAAACTTTGGTCCCCAGCATGGCCTTCTACCCTACTTTGATCAGGAGGCTGCTGCCACGGCCGTGTCCCGAGAGACCGCATTCCGAATGCAGCACGGCGAATCTGCAGACGACACAATCAGATGGCTTGATACTATGCTGGTCAAGTTTTGCAACAAATTCGGAGAGTTCAGAAAGGGCGACAACCAGTCGTTCAGACTGCCTCCTTACTGCACCATGTTGCCCCAGTTCCTCTTTCATCTTCGACGGTCTCAGTTCGTGCAGACCTTTAACAACTCTCCCGATGAGACTGCTTACTACTGGCACTATCTTCTGGCAGAAAACGTCTACTCTACTATTGTCATGATCAACCCTGCTCTGCTGGCCTTTGAGCTTGACAACATTGAGGGAGTACCTGTTCTTCTCGATTCCATCTCAGTCACCTCTGAGCGAATTCTGCTGCTGGACACCTTCTTCCATGTTATTATTTTCCATGGTGAGACTGTTGCAGCTTGGAGAAATGCAGGCTACCACGAGCAGGCGGAGTACGGAAACATTGCTGACCTGCTGAATGCTCCCAAGGAGGAAGTTCGGGAGCTCCTGTCGGACCGATTCCCTCTGCCTCGATATATTAACTGTGACCAGGGAGGATCTCAGGCCCGATTTTTACTGGCCAAGCTCAACCCCACCACCCAGAGCATGGACATGGCTGGCGCTGCTCCCGGCACGGTTGTTCTTACAGACGATGCCAGTCTGCAGACCTTTATGGAGTCTCTGTGCAAGTTGGCGATGAACTTGTAGATATGATGTATGTATACAGTAGTGATAATAGAAGGATGGGTTAATGAAGAGCGGTGTGTCGGTGAGAGTATGTCAGTGAGAGTATGTCAGCAAGGAATAATAGGTAGAATGTACAATAATGAAGTCTCGATCATCAGTGATTTCACACAACATCTCAAAGTAAGATCATGATATAGAGTCATGAGAAGCTCGTTCTTCTATGAAAATCCCAATGCTGCTGACATTGATATGCAATTTCTAGAAGAAGGAAAAAACCAACAAAAATTTCTACCGTCAGTAATCTCAACTTATCAGCTGTTCTATCTCAACTTTGAGGTCATAACCTGTGCTTTGAATTTCGAAAAGCGGACATTTTTGTCTGTCACGTTGGATGTGCCATAGTCGCGCCTTGAAATAGTGTTAGAGTGTTTTTCTCGAGGCACACTTCATTTATTGTCCCAAAGTGTGAGTTTAAGAATGATATAAAAAGATGATGGAGTCCGAAGGGCAAGTCCACTTACCAAATATCACCAAGGCAGGACTTGATTGGAATGTAAGTGATGTATAGTTGAGCACATATAACCAAAGTGGCATGACGCAACCGACCACGTACGCACATACCCCACAGCCCTTTTTTTTTGTGATTTTCATATTTTTTTTCATTTTTTTTCATTTTTTTATTTTTTTATTTTTTTTCTAAAAAATATACATGAACTAAGCATGAGATGCTGGTGCCTCATATATATACAAGGCGGCACGTGGACTGGAAAAGTGTTATTATGAGTTTAAAAGATAAAAATGAAATTGGAAATGTGGCACGTGTCCTCATCGAGGCTTATAAAGAGCTGGGGTGCGCCCTTGCAAGTTTAGAGGGTTGTAAATGAGGGATTTCACAGTCAGGGGGAAATGAAATTGTAGGGTGCTATTTTTGACATTTTTTGGTTACATTGTGCAATGCAGGTGCAAGCATATGCACACGTGAGTTGTCCAACATTGCTACTGCAAATATGGCTGTTGCATGCTCTAGGGCAGTACATGTACTCTGTAGCTGCTTTGGCCAATGTTTGCGAATCTATTTGCCGTTAGTAAGCACGTCTTTGCGATGGTTTTGTCCACAGACCTCTTCTCCGCACACGGCTCGTCTTGTTTTGAACTCAGTCTCAGCTTTTTGCAAAGTCAATCTTTCGCCCCATATTCGACACTTTGATTTCCCTTTTCAAGAACTAGGTTTGCTTTGGCTCTCCAAAATGGGAAACTCAGTGTTCCAAAAACGAGGCTGTGCATAAAATGCATTTCACTGTGACCTGTCAGAGGAGTCAACCCCACCTCTGCTCAGTGTAGCATGGATTCTGTAAACAGACACTTGGCGGCATTCGGCTTTCAATTTGACCTCATCACGGACAATATGAATACGTGTCTCACCACAGAGCAACTGCAATCTGACTACAGATGTACCGTACTGCCGAAGCCTCCCACTAGCTGTAGACTAGCTGTCGGCTTTATTGCTAAAGTTGGGAGCAACAGATGCCGTACGGAGGAACGACTGAGACGTGTGAAGGACGTGTGCCATGAGAGCTAGTCCAGTTGCTAGAGTCTATAACGCGGGGCGCTATGATAAACCCATCCAGAACCGGCCAGTTGAGCGGGTAAATAGCTGTCTGTTATCGGGGGAAACGGCGCCACAGCCAGACGTGCATGGACATGCGACATTAAATGTCGGGATCGCCCCCAGACATGGGGTCCTCATCTCTCCAGCTGGCTAATATTTTTTCTGCACAATCTTAGCGATCGCTTAAAACAGTGGAGTGTGCGATCTGCAAGGTTGGAAGATGAAGCATTGAGAAGAGCAATGCTAAGTGCAGAAGAGAAATGGGTCCTGCTAAAGCGATAGTCTAGCAGGAGATCAGTCGGGGCACTGCCGTACACTCTATATATATATATATATACAATCGAGTCCAGACTGCCAGGCTATCCGAGGGCAGCAAAAAGACGGCCACAGACTCAATGTAGTGTAGAAAAAGAAACTGCCAAACGCGCTAATACGCGGGCCGAAAAAATCCACGATACCAACTACAGAGCAGACAGAGTACCATCCACAACACGCACGACAAACACCCAAATACTACGACTTGCCGCAAAAACAGACGGCCAAACTGCCCAGAGCACTGGACCCGCCTCCGCCCTCCCGCTTCCAGACGTTGCTCCCCCACCCTGCGCTTCTTCGGCTACCTCACGCTTTCACCGCCAATCCATCCTGCAACTGCTATGCACACTTGTTTTGCCAAATAGCAGCCCTTCTTCTACATCATCACCAAAAGGAAAAAAAGAAGACACGACAACAGCCATTCACAATGCGCTGGAGAAAAGAACCGCCGTCGCCCGAGCTCCCCGACCATGATTCCAGTGAGTATCGACATTGCCGTTAGTTGCTTGTTTTTGGCAGTATTTTTTGCAAATGGCGGGGCCGCGTAAAATGTGCAAGCAAACGACCCAGTGGGCTTGCTGCCTTGCAGTGGTGCCAGAATGGAGAAACTGAGACGTGGCGTGCGGTCTGTGTCCGCCGTTGCGGTTGCTGGGGGTTTTCCGCAGCCGTTTTGTGGTCCTGTCTGACCCTACGGATCCCTCGCGTTGCCCCAGCAGCCTTGTGGTCCCCTGCTCTCATCTTTCGCTGCATTTGCCCTTTTACGTTTTGCCTTTGCCTTTTGCCGCGACCAGCTGACCAGACCTTATCTCAAGGTGTGGATGCATATGAGCAGACTGGCGCTACGTAGACGCTAATTTGCGGTTACAAGAGTAGTCTCACCAGCACACGTTTTGCCAAAAAACTGGCCACCAAAAACAGCCCTCGAAAAAGAAGAGATCCAGTCACCCGCGCAACGCCAAGACTCCGCCCACGCAGCTCCCAACAACCCCAACAGCCTTCATCCTCTAACCCAGACGAACCACTATCTATCGAAGAACTGGCCACTCTAGACCATGGACTAGGAGCCCCTTCACACGCATATCCCACTCGCGAACGCAGAAATTCTCCGTCCACACTCTACTCCGTGCCCAACGCCTCAGGGTCCCTCACAGTCAACTCTTTGCTCTCCGCACGCCCGCCCAGCACCTCTTCCCTGAGCCCGACCAACCCTCGTGCCTCACTCATTAAACGCAAGTCGCAAAGCTCGCTGGCAAAGTCCTTTCGCCGAGTATCATCTGCCGTGTCTCTCAACACCAACAAGGCAGCCTCAGACTCGTCCATCAACTCGCGCCAGCCTTCCCCCACCACCCCTTCGTCGCGGTCTTCCAACCTTCCCGAAGTTCCCGAAAAGGTAAAGAATTCACATCAAGAGAACAACAGCCTGCCTGCAACAACCAGCCAGCTGACTCCCCCCGACGTGCCCCCCGTGCCACCAATTCCCACAATCACTCAAAGCGCACCCACATTAGGCAATTTTAACGGCCCAGAGCAGGAGTCCCCCATGACAGACAACAAAGCCAATTTGGATAGTTCAAAGGGCTTGAAAAGCTTGAACGGCTTGAACAGCTTGGACGAACACAAAAACATTCACAACGGCACTTCGGACGCTAACGACAGCGTAGATAGCTTCCAGTCGGTCACCCAAGAGTTCCCCGAGATTGTTCTCATTCCAACCTCGGCTGCCTCATCCACAGCTGCCTCAACCACTGCTGCCCAGTTCTGCAAGGCTCCAGTTAAGCATTTGTCCGACATCCCGCAAAAGCATATCGCTCCTGAGACAGAAAACGCTCCGAAGGTTCCATCAGTCCGCTCAGTGCACTCTGTCTACACTGGAGCTCCCACGATCGACACAAACATTGTGCCCGACGAATCTGATTCTGCATCCGTTGACTCGCCCCAGTCCCCAATGGCCCAGGCCCCCGCAGCTGCCTCTCCAGTGCAGGTCCAGGCGCAGCCAAAATCCCCCAAAACTTCTAATGCCAGTGCCCAGTTCGCCAAGCGAACCCAAATCCGATCTCAGTCGCCTGAGACCAGGATGGAAGGAGGTGGTCGGCTGTCACTTGCAGCTGCTATGCGAGGAAACCTCGCCGACTCCAACTCCTCTTCTCCAGCTCCTATCCCAATGGCAGCTCCTACCACTGCCATCAGTTCCATGTCTCCCAAGAGCCAGAACTCCATGACCGACTCAGTGTCTGCTCTCTCTTCGCCTGCATCGTCCATGATCTTCGAGAGAAATGTGCAGGAGTTTGCGGCCAGTGGATCCACCTCCAAAATTTGGTGCAACCATGAAAACACACACTACCACGGAGAAGATCACATTGCCCCCGCCCTGGATGCTTCTACTGAGGCCATCATCAACACCAAGGTGAACCCTAACGACATTGACGTTATTTCTCTTCGTCGGCCCTCATCCATTCGAGCCAGATCTCCCACGGAGGCGTCTCTCTCTTCGCTGTGGTCCCAGACCCCTGCCTCCCCCACTCTTCTCCAGGACACACCTCGAACACGTAACAACTCTATGAGCGTTCATCCTCTGACTGCCAGCCACACCGGAGGCTCGCTGTCTCCCGACAAGTCGTCAGGTGATCGCCAGGTTTTGTCTTTCTGCTCTTTTGCAGATGTTGTTCATACTGAAAACGAGGAGACTCAGGTTGGTTCCGGCATGGGATCTAGTGACCGGCTGGGGCGGTTTGACACCCGTTCGCAGTCCGCTCTTCGGTCTCCTTCTCCTTTGATGCGTCCCCATCCCGTTGGCAGTCCTCTAACCGCTGCCATGGCTGAGTCTGTGGTAGCTGATCTCAAGCTCACCATTCCCCCTTCCCGTAGTGCCACTGTTGACTCGATGGACTCTGAAAGTCCCATTGTGGTGTCTTCTTTTGGCGAGACAATTCGTCGACGGACGTCTGAGCTTGGTCTTTGATCATCTAATCTAGCTTTATTTATTCTACAGTATGTATGTGACATTTTCCCGCAAAGGTGTGTATTGTACTCTGTAGCTTAGAGCTTTTGTATATAGGCTGATGTATCTTCCAACGGTCTGCGTATGGCATCATATCCGCTTAAATGTGAGTATATATTTTCTCCTCAAAAATACATGATTCCCACAAAAGTTATGCTCATAAATACCATATCTATATACCGTTTTTAGACTACAAGTAATCCTTCTTGTTGGCAGTTCGCATGAAACCGTGCATTCTCCATTCCACATCGGCATCCTTGTTTTCAAGAGTTCCGAGTCGGAGATCGTACATTCGCATTTCGAATCGAGGTCCGACCTCGGCAAGCTCCACACTTTCTCGGGTCTTGACGTAGACGTGCTGTCGCACAGAGATAAAGTCGCCTCGGTTGGCAAATGTGATGACTCGAGCAGAGTCCTTCTTGACTCCAGGAGGGAACATGTGTTTGAGAATCTGGACTACTCGCTTACCGAGATCGGTGGTGAAGTTGTCGAAAATCAAATGGGGATGGACTTCGCTCATGTTGCCAGTATCGGGAAGATCGTGTCGAAGAACAACGTTGTGCAGAGAAAAGTAGGCTGTGGGGCCGTGGGGGAAATGCGAAATGGTCATTGCTGTGGGCACACCTCGGTGCTCGTGCAGAATGACAAGGTCAGACGAGGCTGACGTCTTGCAGGCAGACACCAGAGATGGCAGAACGGTACCACCTCGGTTGAGTCTGATAGAGGTGGGGAAAAGCAGCTTGACCTCCTTGGCAAACTGAGCCAGACGCGTGGAGGGATCACGAGAAGTGGTGACCACAACCTTGGGGTCTGCGATTCCGCTCATGGCGCTGTATTCGTCGTCAATCTCGTCCTCCACAGACTCATCGTAGGCAATGGTCTTTCGCAGCTCTTCGTCGTTAGCAATGTCCTTGGGCAGAGGCTTTCCTGAGGCCAGGGCGGCCTTGAGCTGCTGCCGCTTCTGGATCTTGGAGGCCTCCTGCAGCTGCAGAGACTTTCTGTACAGATACTCTCGTCGTTCTCGTGCTTGTCTTCTGATCATTGTGCGTGTGTATGTGTGGTGATAATGCTGTAAAGATTTCTGATTTTTTTCTTTCCTGCATGAACCTTATGCCCTACCTGGGAAGTGCAATTTTGCTGAACATAGAGTTTGCTTCAAGCTGTCGACTGGGATGTGGTGGGGTTTTTTACTGAGTCTTGGGCTATATACTGGTTGGATTATAAGTCAATTTTTTTTTGTGTAATGATTTTATTACAGCTTTTTCAGCTTAAGAGTACCTTTTCCGCTTTGAATATCCCTGCAGCGGCAGTTTTGGTTGCTGTTTGTATGGTTGTTGAGTGGGGTTAGGTAAGCTTGGTTTGTTAGCTATTTAGTTGCAATTCTTAGAAGAAGAAGAAAGGTTGGAATTTGGAATTTGGATGCTACCAAATGAATGTCTTTATAGAACGCCATTTTTGACTACAATGATTATTAGAAGTGGATAGGTGCAGGTGTGTATTTCAACCACCAATAGAAATCGTCCGTTACATTTCCCCAGTGTCTAAACTTGCTGTGCCACTAGTGCCGCTAGTATATCGATCAGAGTCTGTCTAACTATGCTTAGAGACTACTACCAGGAACGTATCGAAGTGAAATCAGGTCAATCCAACCAAGTTGATTATCAATTAAACTACCGTTTCGTTATGTACCAGTACCGCGCAGTCTCTTCACGATATTTCTCCAATCTACAAAATCCATCTCACTACAACACTGCAAATTGATCACTTCCCTGACCCAACTACCTGCTCAATTCCTACAGAAAGAAATCCAACCCTTCACTACCACTTGAAAACCCTAAACAATATGACTAAGCATTTTGTTGAGTCACACATGTTCACCTGAAGGGCGACTACTAGCCAGAATTCGCCACTGTAGGTTTTTCTTCTCCAACGTTCCACAATCTCTTAGACTGTCGCCGTACTCAAATTCTTAGCCGTGTTTGTTTCTTTGCCACGGAGCTGTATCTGTTAGCGTCTGTCTCCCCTGAGGATTGAACTGTACGCACCTTCTTAACCAAGCTGCATAGTGAAAAACTCACCTTTCTAGGAAGAACATCATGACGACCGAATACGATAAAGAGTTGGAAGAACTGATGGAACAGTCGGGTGGCGACTCGGACACCGAGTACGAGACGCTATCTCTGACTTCAGGTCGTGATAATCGGGACTTTGATGAAGAGTCCGACTTTGGCTACCTGACCGACGAGGATGTGGTTTTGGGTCGAAGATCCAAGCCCAAATCTCCCCACGCCTGTGTGTGAGTATCGAGAGATGGATCGGATGGAATGTCTCAGTGGCTACAGCTCAGAGGATGCAAATTCGCCACCCAGAAATCTATTGTACCCCCGATTCGATAAACTGAACCAGTACTAACTTAGCTATTGTGGAGAGAGCTCCCCCGCAAGTGTGGTGAGATGTCTGACTACCGGAAAGTGGTTTTGCAACGGCAAGGGCGGGTCCCTCAACTCGTCCCACATTGTGGCGCATCTTGTCAAGTCCCGAAACAAGACTGTTGCTCTGCATCCCGACTCAGAGGTGGGCAGCGATGTCCTGGAGTGCTACAACTGCGGAAACGAAAACGTGTTCGTTCTGGGCTTTGTGACCGCCAAGCTCGAGAACGTGGTGGTTTTGCTGTGCCGCCACTGCATCCAGCGGTCTCCCCGAGACGCCAACTGGGATATCAGAGAGTGGCAGACTCTCATTGAAGATCGACAGTTCCTGCCCTGGCTGGTGCCCATTCCACGACGATCCGAGGAGGTCAGAGGCGGCATCACCATGGCAGACGTGATCAAGGCCGAAGAGGCGTGGAAAACCGATCCCAGTCTCACTTTGGAAGAGGCACTCTTGGGCAACCAGGAGGAGAACCTCGAGGACGAGGAAGTGGCTTCGGTAAAGGCAAACTACGAGGACGCCTACGAGTACCAGCGAACCTATGGCCCTCTCGTGAAGATTGAGGCTGACTACGACAGAAACATGAAGGAGAGCCAGCGTCAGTCCGGATTGACCGTGTCGTGGAACCGAGCCCTCAACAACAACTACCTGTGTACCTTCTACCTCAACCTCTACGATCTTACAGGCACAAAGATCACCGTGGGAGACGAGGTCAAGCTCTTCTTTGAGGGCTCCGAAAACTCCAGTACTCCTCGGTGGTCTGGTAGCGGTATCGTGGTCAAGACCCCCGATAACTTCTCGGAAGAGGTCACTCTCGAGATCCGAAAGAGCGGCGATGACAGCAAGATCCCCACCGGTGAGTCGCATCCCTTTGCTTTGGAGTTTGTGTGGAACGACATCACCTACCGGCGAATGCAGCAGGCTCTCAAGCTCTTTGCTACTGACGACTACTCGGTCTCTGGCTACATTTACCACAACCTGCTCGGCCACGACATTCCCGAAACCTTCTTGGACGTGCCTCTTCCTGAAAAGTACTCTATTGAGGGATTCAACGAGCTCAACGTCTCCCAGGTGAACGCCGTGCGACAGGTCCTAAGACGACCCTTTTCTCTCATCCAGGGTCCTCCCGGTACAGGTAAGACTGTGGTCTCTACCACTATCATCTACCACCTGGCCAAGATCCGCCGAGAGAACCCCGAGAAGGGATCCAAGATCCTGGTGTGCGCTCCTTCAAACGTGGCTGTTGACCAGCTTGCTGAGCGTATCGCATCCACTGGCGTGGATGTGCTGCGTCTTACTGCTCGATCGCGTGAATCAATGTCCTCTTCTGTGGAGCATCTCACCATCCAGCATGCTCTGCGAAACGGCAACCACGGCTTTACACGTCTCCAAAAGCTGTTTGAACTCAAGGACGAACTGGGAGAGTTTTCCGCTGCTGACGAGAAGGAGTTCGCCAAGCTGGAGAAAAAGGCCTCTGAGCACATCATCCGAAAGGCCGAGGTTATTTGCTGCACCTGTTCCACTGCTGGTAACTTCAAGCTGCAAAACCTCAATTTCTCAGCCGTGCTCATTGATGAGGTCACCCAAGCCTCGGAGCCCGAGTGTCTGATCCCCCTGGTCCATGGCTGCAAGCAGGTTGTGTTTGTTGGAGATCACCAGCAGCTTGGGCCCGTCATTCTGAATTCCAAGGCCGCTAGTGCTGGTCTAAACAAGTCACTGTTTGAGCGACTGATTCTCATTGGCCATGTTCCCATCAGACTGACTGTGCAGTACCGAATGCATCCTTCTCTGTCCGAGTTCCCCTCTAACATGTTCTACGAGGGCTCTCTGCAAAACGGAGTTACCACTGCCAGCCGGGTTCTCAAGTACGTCGACTTCCCCTGGCCCCAGCCTCAGCACCCAATGTTGTTCTGGAGCAACCTGGGTCAGGAAGAGATCTCTGCCTCTGGTACTTCTTTCCTGAACCGAACTGAGGCAGCCAACTGTGAGCGAATTGTCACTCGACTGTTCAAGTGTGGAGTTTCTCCCGAGCAGATTGGTGTGGTAACTCCTTATGAGGGCCAGCGAGCCTACGTGACCCAGTACATGGTGTCGTCTGGCTCCGTCAACGAAGCCATGTACAAGGGTGTTGAGGTGCAGTCTGTCGATGCCTTCCAGGGTCGAGAGAAGGATTTCATCATCCTCACCTGCGTGCGATCTTCCAAGACTGGTGGAATCGGTTTCTTGTCTGATCCCCGACGACTTAACGTGGCTCTCACTCGAGCCAAGTATGGTCTCATCATTCTCGGTAACCCTCACGTTCTTGCCCGACATCCTCTTTGGCTCCACCTCATCACCTACTTTAGAAGCAAGCGGTGTCTTGTCGAGGGTCCTCTTTCTGCGCTGCAGCCTTGCAACATTCAGCTGCCCAAGCCCCGACCCTGGAGAGCCAACAACCGGTTCGATGGCCGTCGGGACCGAGAAAAGAACACCAATGGCGCTGACAATGGCAAACAGGACGACGACTACTCTGTGGCCTCGTCCAATGTGCTTTCTGAGATCAACAACCAGGTTGACACCGAATTCAATGACGGCTATTCGTCTATTTTCACTGGAGGTAACTATCAGGTGGTTGACTCTTGGGGTCCTGAGAACTCTGGGGAGACGACTGTTTCTGAATCACTTTCTCAGCGTCTCGAGCAGATTTCGCTGGAGGACAAGAAGAGCAGTTTTTTCCCCATGAGATAGGCACAATCTTCAACTGTGCGTGAGCGAGTTCTGAGTTTTACGAAACTGAGCATGTGCTTTAGATCGCTTCGTGGCTAATTTTGATCGTTTAGCCACCTAAACTCTTTCGCCCAACTTTCCTCCATGATGTTTGATTTTGAGCGTCATGTCCCCCCAACATGACACACGCAGACCTGCTGCACATGGTTGGTTGTCCAATTTCTGGGGATACCCTGGAGGGTGTGAAGCCTGTTCTTGGCGGCACCAATGGCACGAGGGCATTTGTTCGGTCGATGTCATTTTTACTGCTACAACGTGTGCTCTTTTCTTGCCCGTATACGTCAGCCAGCCGCATGCAAGGCAGCACTTGTGCACGTTTGTTTCACCTGTGCATTGACCTGTAACAGGGTCACGCAGCCATCATGTAGTCTAAGCGGATTTTCAACGTAACGAGAGGGTGTATGTTAGGTGTATTTTGTATCTTTGTATCTTTGTATCTTTGGTTGGGGGTGTGTTGATCGTAGATTATACCTTGGAGAGGTAATAAAACGGAAAACGGGCAATTTGGACTCACCAAAGCTCTTTGAGAAGATCTCTACAGACAGCTCTGAACACCCGAACAGAAGAAAAAAAAGAAAAGAAAAAAAAATTAGAGAAAACGTTCATGCCGAGCTTGGCACGTACCGGTAGTCTAGTGTCAACTGGCCATACCAACCCCCGGCTACCAGTACCTAGGGCACCCCTGTTAGGACGCGCGTTGTACCATTTCGTGTTTACATGGTCCTAGTGGTTTTTTTAGCGCTTTTCTTTAGTTTACTGGTGTCTGTTTCGAGAGTAGCAGTACTTTGTAGACTAGAGTGCTGTACTCTTTATCCAAAGATGTGTAATCTAGACTCTACTCTGTGCGTACCAATGTTGGGAAAAAAGGTCTTGTGCCTCGTGCACTTTTGAGAGTGTCTCACTTTCGCGTGGCCTACAGTGATTGTAAAGTTTTACACTTTTGGTGCTTGACCCAGGCAGGGGTGCGCACTATGGCTGTTGTGTTTTTATTGGGAAAAAAAAGAGAGAGAGAATGGGGTGGCAAGTGGGGAACGGCAGCCATAATATCAGCGTCCAGCGATTGCTGCATCGGCTCTCGGCAGCCGTCACAGAGTGGGCTATCGTCTTGGTGCGCCACATGACAGCTGCATTGCTCTCTTCAGCTTGCACTCACCTTTCTCCTCCTCCACTCTCTCGCACTCTCGCAGCTCAGGCATAAGAGCCGATCCTCTCTGTCTCCTCAGCTCCCAAACGAGTTGTCACCTAGCCAAAGCTGGAACTGCGATAATGCCGTGTCCAAGCCGTGCCAACATATATCGACGACAAAAGCAGAGTCGCGAAAAACGAAAGCAATACGGCGTAGCGAGATACCCCCCCCCCCGGACTAATCTGTAGGCCGTTGGCCAGCTGCACGCTTCGCATATATATTATCCCACTGCACCGAAGCTACACTATGAGCTAATGGCAGCAGCTCTACTTACAGTTCGCGAGTAAAGTTCCAAAGCGTGCTCAACTGCCAAAACTATAGTCCCGCCAACTGCAAGACGCAGTCTCTTGCCAATATCTCTCCCCGCCACGCTCCCCCACAATGACGGAGAAAAAGGTCAAGCCCTCGGCGTCCACGCGGTCGCTGCGCAGCGCCTTTTCCTTCATGAGCTCTCGCCGAGACGACAACCCCAGACGGGCTGTCAGTGGGCCTCTCGACACCTACGATGAGAACATGGGCTCGTCCTCCTCGACCCTGACCTCCTCGGACCAGCGCACCGTCTCCGAGGGCCGCGAGGCCCGCCACTCGCACATCCGCGCGTCCTCGGAGGTCCCCAGAACCACACACCACGATCCCCTGTCGCTGGGAAGAACCACCTCCACCCAGGCCACCGCTCCGACCCAGGCCAAATACCGCCCCAGAACCCGGGCGTCGTCCATCTTTTCGCTAAACTCCATATTCCGCGACTCGCAGTCGTCGCGAAGCCTCGCCTCGGGCATTTCGCGTCCGTCAATCCACGAGGACCCTACCGCCGTACCCCAAGACGCCCAGTCCGCAGAGTACACGCGCCGCATCAAATCTCACATTGCCACGGACAAGGGCCAGATGAAGTCGAAAATGAGCTGGCGAAGTGGGCCGGACATGCAATGGACCCAGGGAACTGTGTGGATCTCCGGAGACTCGCTTTGCGGAGTGTCTCCAGGCTCGCGTCTGACGGAAACCCTCATCCCGGACCTCAGATCGGTCCGTCTCAACGCCAACAAGATCACTTCGGTGATTGAACTGGCGGAAATCAACGGCAACGAACGAGTTTCTCTGCAGCTGGACGCTACCGACACGCTCTTGCGGTGGATAGCTGCCCTCTCAGTCTGGATGTGTCTGGCAGGATCAGGCATCGAGAGCAAGAGAATCCAGCCAAAGGTGGTGCCTGACATCTGCACGGGCGAGAAACCCATAGTGGCATGCAACCTCCAGGTGATGGGCAAAATCGTCAGAAACAAGCGACTCAGCCGGAGCATCTTCAAGGCCTCCCCAACCATGGGACCACAGCTGCTACAGGCGCCTACCTCTTGGGTATCGGCGGCAGCCAAACTGAGACCAAACGGCATCTTGGAGTTTACTACGGAGGATCAGACATTCTCCACTTCGCTGGCAGAACTTACTCGACAAGATGCATGGAGGATCCACTGGAGTGTCTTTCAAAAACACCATGTGCTGTACCTGGGGTCGCTACGCAAGGAGGATGAAAAGGTGGTAAAGCTGGACATTTTTGCCCAAGGCCCCATGGGATCGCCACAGAAAATGCGTCGTCCAATCGACCAGCTGACAGGCCTCTATCTCGCATTCCCTTCTGAACACGAGTACAAGAGATGGCTATATGTTCTCGGCAACACTTTACGGCCTACCTACTACGCTCTGGCCCCCCGATCTTTCTCGCAAACTCTCAGATCAGCATCTCGTCTGGACATGAGACTGCTGCATGCTCGCTACGTTAAGAAGGGATCTGGTCACGTGCCACCACCAACTTCATTTTTTGAGCTGTCATCACGTGGCATTCTGCTAGGACGGTCATGTCTGGGACGCAATTCGCGCGATCCGTTTTTCCGTGATGACTTTGTTCTAGATTCTGTGGCTGATGTGCTCCCTCTGGAACTCGACTGCAGATTTGTCAACTTTGACGACCAGCCGGTAGTTGGACGAGTCCGAATCACAAAGGAGCTTGTACAGGGACCAGCAGTGGAACAGTGGGTCAAAATTTACGACACGGAGGATCCAGGAGCCACCATGGGTGACGTTTGCATCAAGATTTCTTACTTCGGCTCCAATGTTTTGGCCCCGCATCAATATGAGCACTTGGAGTCAATGCTACGAGATACAGGGTCACGGCTATCGGCGAAAATCTCGGAGGCAAGGATGTCTCTGCCCGAATATACGGATATCTTTGTCAAGATTTATTCGTGTTTGGGAACCTGTGACCAATGGCTAATGTCTTTGATCGATGGAGAGATTGCAAAGCTGGTGAACCGCAAGGACAAGCCAGATGAGGCTCCTGCAGAGCGATCCAAGCAGGTCTCCAACCTGCTGTTCAGAGGTAACACCCTTATGACCAAGGCCATTGAAAAGTACATGCAGCTGACAGCCCACTCCTACTTGCGTGATCTCGTTGGAAAGGTGGTGAGAACCGTGTTGGACAACAGCGAAAGGCTGGAGCTGGACCCTTCCCGGCTGGATGACGGTCATGGTATCACCCCTGAGATTGAGGAACTCATGCTCTTAAACCAAGAGCGGCTCATGTCTCATGCAGAAGCTATTTGGATAAACATTAGAACCACCGTCGCTGATGTTCCTCAGTCTCTTGTGGTCGTGTTCCAGTATCTTCGAAAACAGCTCGAGCAGACTCTCCACCAGGACGAGGAAGTTGTGTGGAACGGTATTTCCGGCTTTCTGTTCCTTCGGTTCATTTGTCCAGCTCTTCTTTCGCCCAAGCTGTTTGGTTTGGTTCACAACTCTCCCCAGCCCGAAGTACAGAGGACACTCACTTTGCTGGCCAAGCTGATGCAGAGCTTCGCCAACAGAGCCAGTTTTGGAGCTAAAGAGTCGTTCATGATTCCGCTGTCGCCATTCATCGAGAACCACAAGCAGGAACTGTGCGACTACTTCCGTGTCATCTCCAACCAACGACTGTGGGACGAAACCCGTGCTGCAAAGCCTCCAAAGCCACAGTACAAGTACCAACAGCATGATATCCCTCTCAAGTCTCTACCTGACACTCCCTCCCTGCCCTATCTATACGACAAGTTTGCCTGTTACCAGGAGCTCGTTGAACACTGGTTGACCACTGTTCCAACGTCTCGTGTCAATGGAGTTGGATCTCCTATCATTGCTCGAGCTATTGGCGACAAGGGCGGAATGTACCAGATCAACTCGCTGGAGTTTGAAAATTCTGCCGATAGCTTTGGCCAGGACTTGAAGGCCCTGGTGGCTGCTCCCAACGAATCGCAGGCGATTTCTTCATCCTCTCCTTCTGCCACACACAAGGGCGTAAACGGCAATGGTCTAGTGACTCCCAGCGTGGACCCTGTCATTGAAGCTTTTCACAACGAGTGTCTTCGAATCTACACTGCAAAGACTGATCTGGAGGATGAGTTGTGCAAGCCAGAGTACCCGGCTACAATGGACAAGCAAGACTGGAACCGGTTTCTACAGCGTATCCATGTCAAGTGGGACTACGGTCTCACGGGTCACGTGGAGGCAGTGAACCCTATGACAATTGATGTTGGCGTCATTGATGGTGATGACATTCCCGAGGAGGACTCGCTGACAGTACGAGAGAGCGGCACCGCCAGCAAACGAGCTAGCGTGCAGTCGTCTATTGGGGTGGGGACTGGAAAGCGGGCCAGTGTACACAGTAATGGGACTGGTATGAGACCCAGCAGCGTGGCTTCAGTTGCTAGTCTTAAGCTTCTGAATGTCCGTGGCAGTATGGTCATGGACGACGACGACAGAAACTCAATTTCACGTAGCGAGTCCAAGCTAGGCAAATGGCTCAAGAAGAAGCCTTAGATATTTATAATGACATTTCCTTTTATTTTATGTACGGTAGTCTCAGTGTCTCAGTATCTACTTTGGTCACTGTATCGTACAGTGTTACCTTTTGAAGTCCACAACTGTCGTAAAAAAAGAATACGAATAAGGATATTTTGTGCTGAGACAATTAAAATAACACGCTCTTAGTTACATTCTGTAAATCCAAAGGTAGGTGGATACATGACAAAACTGTTCCTGCCATAGTTGCTGTAAGTAGACAGTGTCTCCCATTAACCCCAAAACACCCACAGGGCTAAATATAGCTCGATCACAGCCTCGCAGAAGATGCAGGATGCAGAGGAGATGCATTATCTGGGCCGCAAAAAGAAACGAAAGAAGGAGGCACAGGTGGTTGATGATCAAAGTAAGAAGAACATGAGCAACAATGCACAGGGTTTCGGACCCTCTGATCATAGACATTGTTCTTATTATTGATTGCAGACTGTAGTCTAATTAGTGTATACCTTGTGTGACCACTTTACAATTTTGGCACGTATTGTTCATGGCCAGAGTAATGATCTACATTAAATCCGGGGCAAATTGAGAAGCAGCAAATTGGTAATGTTGAATGCAATTCCTAGAAAAAAGAAACAAAATGAGGTTTGGTGGGGTTTTGATCAACAAGCTACGTACAGTCGACTTCCTTTTTACCGCTTCCACATTTCCAATTACAGGTCTCCCAATTCCTCTTCTTCTGTATCGATACCTTGGAATAAAAAACACTGGGCCGGTGGAGGATATGGTGGGCATCATCACTTGGCACTTGCTACCACCAGATCCACTCAGCCAATTGCAGTCAAATCACGATACCGTGTTTCAGACCGAGGTCCGATTGCCTTTGCAGCCTCGGCTTGCCCCAACATTGCTGAGACGGGTCTCAAAAACGTGTCTCGCAATGTCCTGTCGAGTACGCTAACATGCCTCAACTGGGTCTTCCGAAAATGTCCATGTCCGACTTTTCCGACTCGAAAGTTTACGAGAATAATTCGGGCGTCGGAAATGTATGGGGTACAGGGAACATACGGCTGCATCATTCCCGGTTTATTCTCGTGATCAACATACGATTCTGCCGTCTTCTACCTGGATATGGGTGGTTTGTGTTTATTGGCATTAGACACATTATTGGCGGCTTCATTAGATACATTAATGGCGGCTTCCATTAGATACAAGAGTGTGTCTTTTCGATTCCATCTGATAACTCTACTTGTACCCTGCCTTAATAGTTGAACTGGGGCATACAGTATTCATGCACCAATTAGAGCGTTTACTACAGATAGACGAGTTCTTGTCGTATATCATTCAAGAATATTTTGGTGTATGCTAGGTAGAGATTACTCTCCAAGCACTTCCCAAGTACTTCCCAACCACTCCCAACCACTTTCCAAACAAACTACAGAGTAGTGTTTCCATCATGTGTCCAAACTCACTTGATATAGCCAGCCATTTGATTATGATCGACCATGCTTTGTTAGACTATACTGAAGCAGCACCAAATGGCCGTAAACCTCAAAAGTAAGCTCTGAGGTGGAATTAAAAGCACTCAATATGAACGTGCAAGTGCAACGTGCTATCCACAGTTGGGAATTGCAACACATTACACAACTGGGAAATACTTCACTAGGAATAAATTATGATACATGCAATATAAATTACCAGCCCCGGGCGTGATAGTCAAAATCGGCCGGTTCCTCGGCTTCCTTCCGCCAGTCCTCCACCGGCGCTTCGCCGAGCTTCTTCAAGTCAATGGAAGTGTGTCGTCGCTTAAGAGCCTCCAGACGGTGACGCTCAACCATGTTCTGGTTAAGAAGAGACTTTTGCACACTCTGAGACATTTCAGACGCCAGCATGCTGTGGCGGACAGCATCTGAAGGAAGAATAGAGCCATACACAGGCTCGTGGGTAGCAACTGCCACAGGTGTCGCAGAAAGAACCGTGGCAGCGGTAGGTCCCATGGTCAGCTTCTTGAGGTCAGAAGTAGAGCTGTGGGTGCTGCGGAGCTTCTTGTCTGTGCTAAGTTCGGACAGTCCCTTGATGCTCTTGGCACTCTTGGCCTCGCTCTTGAGTGAAAGCGCCACCGAGGCATTGTCTCGAGCAATGTCCTCGCCGTCGCTGTTTAGACCCCCGTTCTCAACAATAAAGTTGGCCTCTGTAAGATTAGTGAATGTAGAGACCCGCTTAGCCTGTCCAGAAAACATGGAGCCGAGCTTGGAAGACACAGAGTTGGACTCGTCGGGAATCATGCCCTTGGTGTAGATGCGGCTCTTGTCCTTGCTCTGGCGAATCTGCTCCTGTAGCTTGTCCGGGTTGTTGAGAAACATGGAGGAGAGAAGAGACGGACGGACAAGATTGTGACCAGAGAGGTTCTCCTCTCGGGAGAAAGTGGGCTCCTCGTTGGCAGAGGAACCTTCCGACTCGACAGAGTCCCAGTCCGAGTCGTCATCGTCGTCGTTATAGTAGTCATCGTATTTTGTAGAGTCCAGCTTGGGAGGAGACTGGACACTCACATGCTTGGACTTGGACTTGGACTCCCCGCTCGGCACCGAAGATTTGTCGGCTGCGGATTTGCCGTCGAGTTTGATCTGAGGAGAGTAGGAGCAGTCTGATTTGGTGACAGAATCCCCAAAGCCATCGCTCTCAGAAGGACTGGACTCGATGAAGAACATCTTCTGCTTTTGTCGGGGAACCTGCTGGTAGTGAGAAGCAGACATGTTGGAGTGGTTGGACTCCATAGACCGTGGAACGGCTGCGTTAATCATCATGTCAGGTCGGCCCAAGAAAGAAACACTGGTCTTGGAGGGAGAGAAACCTCTAACAATGGATGTGGAAGTGTCAGAACGAGGCAGAGCAGGTCTAGAGCCTGCTACCACGCCATCTCCCACAACACCCCCGTCTTCATCTGCATCTTCGTCGTCGTTGTCGGTTTCGTCGGTAAATTCTGACTCGTCGTCGTCTTCAAAGGAGTCGGATGTGTCAGCAACAGCCGATTGAGGAATAGCAGAAGAGCCTGAGCCAGAAGAAGTACTCGTGTTGCGGCGGAACAGAGACGAAACCTTGGCTTGTGGGAGCCCTCTTGGCTGGGGAAGCAGGTTGGGCTTCTCCCGGTTGAAGGAGTCTCGGTGTCTTGAGGTAGACCGGCGAGTTCGGGCGAAAAATGTTCGGTGCTCCGGTGCAGGAAGAGTAATGGCAGGTTTGGCATCCTTGAGAGACTCCTGCTCCTTCGACTCGGTGGAGCCCTCCTTCATGGCTGAGGACACATCCTCAACTTCCTGGGGTAGCATGTTGACGTCTGAGCTCGACTGCCCAGACTGAGATTGTTCTGTATGTTCAGAGGACTCGTCGGCCTCGCGCTTTCGCTCCTTCTCGGCTTTACGTCGTTCCTCTCTGAGGCTTTGCCAGTACTCCACCTCCTGGCCTACTGGGCGGAACAGCTGCATCAGCTCCTGGAGCTTCTCGGGTGAGAGGCGCTTCTTGCGCATCGACGGTCGCTTGCGGTACAGGCTTCTGTAGTCGGAGATGCTCTTGTTCCCCCTGCGGATGGTGGGGCGCGAGTTGGTGTCGTTGCTATTTACAAGTGTGCGCAGTGTGGGGGGCGAAGAGATGCGAGATACAGATGGCGTGGCTGTGGCGGTGGTGCTGAGGGTGGGCGTGGATGCAGAGGAGGCCAGGTTGGACCTGTTGGAGCGGGAATGCATGGACGACAGGGCTGGCCGATGGGGAGTGTCGACGTGGGTGTCGAGAGTCTTGCGCAGACTTCTGAGGTGGCTTCTGGGAGAACCACCCTCTTCGTCAGCAGCGTAGTCTGAGTCAGATACAAAGTCGCTCTCCTGCAGAGAGCTGACGCTGGACGAGAGCTGCGGGACCTCGTCCTTGGCTGCTGTCTCCTTGCCTGAGCCCTTGGAGGACACAGACAGGGCTGACAGCGACTTGATGAGGGCGTCAGGCGGAGGGTTGTGTGGATGCAGTGTGTTGTGTTGGGTTCTGGCGGTGGTCTTGAGTCGCGAGGGAGAGTGGATGCTAGAGTTGACTCCGCTATTCGGGCGGGTCATGTCGTTGTCTGTCATGTCTTCCACGAGAAAGATGGAGTCGTCGCAACAGTAGAGCACCTCTCTGTTCCAGAGTCGCCACGACAGGTTTTCCAAGCGGCGGCCGTTTTCTAGAGACTCGGCGCATTTGCTGAAGACTGTCCATAGCGAGGCCAGCGACTCTGGGTTCCAGGCGTCGATTTTGCCCATGGTGTTGGAGCTCAGCGACAGGATGGGCGTTGCCGGCTTTTCCAGCCACGAGTTTGCTTGCATCGTCGTTTGTGGTCGTTAGTGCTGGTGTATGATTTTTTCGTGGACGGTTTTTTTGGCTGGTTGAGATTATCTTTGGTGCTCCTTTTTTTTTCGCTGCTTTGGCTTCAGGCTCAGCACAGTTTCTCCAGGCCAAAGGGTATAACTTATTTAGTTTGCGTTAGTTCCTTTCACGTTCCAACGTCTGCTGCGAAGCTGAGGTGAAGCTAACTCTGGAGAAGAGAAGAAAGCAAGAGGCAAAAAAGAGAATGGAGCTATGAGGGGGCGGCGGGATAGCTTTGGCGCGGAGTGGATGTGCGTGTTTGCGGATGGTCGGGGGCGACAGGGGCGTGGTGACGGTGCGGCGGGGCGATGACACAGAGGTTTGGTTTTGTGTCTGTTGTGCTGTCCACTGAGTGATATTGAGGATGTTGAGTTGGGTTGGGCTGAGAAGTTGAGCGAGGGTAAAGTCGGAAAAAACAACACAGATGCGGAGTTTGCCACCTGAATATCTCGGGATGGGCCTCAAAAAAAAAAAGACGGGCTCCGTTAATATTGGCACAAGATTTGTCTCTTTTTTTTCCGTGCCTGGAGATGACTGGTGTGGAGAGTCTTGCGTGCGATTAATATTTTCAGCGTCTGGAAGCTACGGTAGTGACAAGCGCATACAGTTAATTACTTTTCAGTCACGCGGTTTTGCGGGGGAGAGACAGACTGGAAAGTGAGCGCATACTTACCGAGTACATGTAAGGGGGGGCCCAAGGGGGAACGTGTGCGGTTTGGAGTGCGTGTGAAAACGCTGCGGAGACGTTTGTGCGCCGTTTACGGGTCCAGGCCGAGCGTGTGACTATTCGCTTGTCTCGTCTGGCTCGGTTGGTGTAGGCTCCCTTTGCGCAGAAAAGCCGTTTCCAACTGGGGATGGTGCCAAAAGTAAAGTTCGAAATAACGCTAAAAGCCTGTTTTGCAGAACAGAAAAGAAAAAAAAACTCAAAGCTGATGGCGACAGGCAGATGACCGGTCACAAGGTTTCCACAACAAAAGGAATGCACAGGCTATAGGACAGATGATGTGTAGGCGTGACTATAGATGGCAAGGCCAGCGGGAAGCTGAAAGGCCTGTTTGGGCCTGCCTCGAGCCCTTTGCGGACCTGATCGAGCATGGGGGGGGTGTCGGTGGGGACACGTGAATCTGGTCATGTGGATTTCTGGCAATGTCAGTTGTTCCGACGTTGCGCCGCCCCAATATCAGGCTGTCTCTGAGGCTCAGTATAATTTTGCAAGGCTCTCTCGTTTTCGAACTCGATCGCTGTTGTTTTTTACGCCAAGCAAGATCCAGTGGTTTCCACGGTGGTCTGAAAGGTTTCCACCACTGCAGTACGTACTAAAATACCTTGGCCACTGTTGTTGCTACGTTCTACGCCACCAAACATTGGTTCAGCACCAGTTCTCTACTCTGTACCGTCTGGGCCCTTTCAGTTTTTTCTTTTTCGCTCACTTTCCCTTCCCTCTCCCTTCCCTTTCATTTCTTTTTCGTATTCTTGCATTTCAATGTTGATCGGATTTCGGTTCGCCTCCCTCGGCTTTAATATTGCCATTTGCCTCCCCGAAAATATCTGTTGGGCGATTCCGCGATATTGAGCGCTGCATTGTCCGTGTTTGGAGCATGTATAGAGACGTTTGGAGAGCCCACAGGCCTCCTCCGGTTCCCGTTTTGGTTTCCTCGAGTTGCCAGACTTTGACCTGGGCTGGCTGAGTGCAGATATGCAGCCGCAGCCGTGGACTGAGATTTTTTCGTGAGTACTCTGTCTCTGGAGACCCTTTGCCTTGGAGGAAAAAACCAGAGTACATCTGTAGGTCATCTCAGATGGGGACAGCCACGTCACATTCCCGATGTATGCCCGACTTACCCCTCTGTTCTTAGTCTATGTTACCTGGTTGTATTCTGCGGTATTCTACTACGTAATCTGTACGGTATTCTACAGTACTGTACTGTACTCTGTACTACAGACTGTACTTGATGTGGATGTGAAACCCGTTGTAAATACAGTGCCAACTACATAACCCCTGTTGTGCCTCTCAACCAGACAAGACTCCACAGTCGTACATACAACTGTCTCAGGGGCACGGAGCCTCAAAGTTGTCTTGGCACATGGGTGGATCGCATCTTGAGCCAAATAGTCAGGTAGCCGGGCCGTTTGGAAGCGCGACTACAGTATCGCTACATGTACACCTGTGCCTTTTTCAACGGCTCATGTCTGCTGTTTGTTTGCCTGTGAGGTGTATATGCACTGTCCTAGTTCGGTGCGTACTTTACATTGACATACTGTACGTTGATGTACGGGTACCGCCTCCGTTTGGAGACTACAAATACTCGGTTCCCTCAGGCCTCAAAATTAACTCTCGTCTAGCTCTTGAGGCAACTTTATTGTCGTCAATGTGACAGTATGGGAGAAGTACTGTTGTAAGACTTATCATAGCAAGCTATCGTAGCAAGCTACACCCTTTTGCTATCATAGCCAGCTTCCCAGTTGCTCCTGTTGCCTCTGTCTAGACTGTCTGAGACAGGGATCCGAAAAGTCGCAAAACTACTGCCAGACGCCCACATTTAACTGTAGCTGCTCCACTTAGGTTTGGCTCGGCTTGTTCGGCTCAACTAGTCTACATTCTGACTTGAGTGGGGCCTGATACTTTGTAGCAGTTGTATTATACCAAATCAAGCAGGGGCGGGGCTAGGCTTGTTATCTGGTGATCATCTATAACTGATTCTCGGTAGAAAACCGGTGCAGTTACATCTGCTGTATCTATAGCCTAGGAATAGCACTACAAAAATCTGTCATGGTACATACAAAGTTCACCGTTTTCTACCTAGACATGGTTTGGCTCAACTGTTACACTGCTGACATGCAATGAGATGTCTCCCTCTGCTAGTCTATGGAGCAGCAGCTGAGGCGCAATGCGCGAGGTCAGGCGTCTACTGCAGCAGCGGCAAAAGTCTAGACCGGCTGAGTAACAGAGAAAGGTCCTTCAACTTGCCCTTTTTTTTTTTTCTCTTTCTTTTTTTGGGTTAATCGCGTATAGACTATGCAGTCCACATCGGGGTCAGCTAGGTTTGGTGGATCGAGTTCGACTCGAGTATCTCATCTGAGACATGTTCCATTCGAGTTCTGAGCACGTTACCTCATCTTTCGGGATTAGCAGCTAAACTCCGCTCTCCGGTTTCCGTTTCAGCTCCGGCCTTTTTCAGGACAATACTACAGTCACCTGTGTTGTTAATAACAGGGACTTTCGGTTTTTCCGCGTGGTCTTTTCATATGCACAGCTAAAATAGATCCTGCAGCGAAAGGTTAGGCTGAAAATCTAGACTGCATCGAACAGCATCAAATCTGGGTGTTTCGGTGGAAAAGGTACAACAATCGCAATCAGGGGCTCGTTGTCAGTAGAACGCGCTCTTCATAATTCTGCTAGAATGTCTGCTACTTGTTTTGACGAACACACAAAATGAGATAGTTGTTGGCATTGCTAAACATTGAGTTATTAGCTCTAAACTGAGTCTCGATAACAAAAGTCTAGCCTTGACCTGACAAATCGGCAAGTGACACTTTTACTGTGGGTACCGTGAGCTCTGGGTGTGTTTTAGACGTGAGCTGAAACTCTTTTTTCCCAGATTCTTCTGGCACCTTTAGTCTAGACTGTGTCAGACTTCATTCTTCATCTATCAATTGAGAGTATAATCTCAGGTGATAGGTGAATAGAACTGTCTCTTTTTCGCGGAAGGAGTCGAGAAATATTCTTGTTGGAACTTGATATTTGTTTACTAAAGGTACTCTTGTGAATTTGTCGTACTTTGGCCTTTTTTGTCTTACCAAGTACCCGAACTACCTGCTTTCATCTCTTGATAGACCATGTCATCTCTGTTTAAGTTCACCTTCCTTCAAACTTGACTTTATGAGTCCATCATTTTTCTAACTCAGTACTCATTCAAATCGTCTCGTTGATCTCTTACCAACTACCGTACAGTACTCTCTCAAAGCTGCAACGTTCGCTAGAGGTAATGTGCAATCAAACCAACTACAGAGTAACCAATTGCAGCCCCCTGGCTGCTCTCAAAACATCATACCCAAGAGTTACCACTAATGAAGATACCTCACACCTGACACCCATTCAACAGTAGTGAAACCAACCACGCCACAAGTAGCGTTCGACCACAAGACAGCTTCAGTGCAGAGTACTGTTGTAGACTTGTCCCCGCAGAACTGACAACTGTACGGTTACGTCTACTTACATCTACTGTACTCCATACCATACAATACATCAACATTCATTAGTCATACCTCTTCTACTTTCCGAAAATGGAGTTTACCAGACCCTTGTTCTCCTTGGCAGTCTCAGCTGTCTTGTCCATGGCCTGGTTCCACTTCTGGTTGGCCTCCTTTCGCAGATCAGAGCCATGGTCCTTCACGTCGTCCCACTTCTCGGCAGCAGCCTTGTCGACATCGTTGGCAAACTTCTCGCCCTGAGTCTGGAACTCGTTCACAGATGACTTGAGGTTGGACCAGGTCTCGTTGGCAGCCTTGTCAAACTCCTCGGACTTGTTGGAGATGGTTCGGCCTAGCTCGTGGGCCTGGGCGGTAGCGTCGTTGGTGGCCCGGATGGTGTCCTGCTTCAGAGAATCCCAGTACGACTTGGCAGCGGCGTCGAGCTCGTGGCCCTTTTGAACAGCGGCATCGGCGAGCTCCCGGGACTTCTTCTGGGCGTCTTCGGCGGCCTTCTCGGTGTCGGACTTGAACGAGAACCACGACTTCTTGGCAGACTTGTCGAGCTCGTCAGCCTTGTCGGCAGCAGTCTTGGTCCACTGGTCCACAGTGTCGGCGGCGTCGTTGGTGGCCTTCTGGGTGTCCTTCTTGAGAGAGTCCCAGTGGGCCTTGGCTGCGGCATCAAGCTCGTTGCCCTTCTGCACAGCAGCATCGGAGTACTCGCCAACCTTGGCAGCAGCGTCGTTCTTGGCGCTCTCGGCATCAGACTTGAACGAGAACCACGACTTCTTGGCGGACTTGTCGAGCTCGTCAGCCTTGTCGGAGGCGGCGTTGGCGAGATCCTGAGCCTTCTGCGCAGCATCGTCCTTGGCCTTCTGGGCATCGGACTTTAGAGAGTTCCAGTTGTCTCGGGCGGCCTTGTCAGCCTGGGTGGCGGCATCCTGGGCACTCTGGCCCCACTCGTTGACCTTGTCGGCAGCGTCGTCCTTGGCCTTGGCGGCATCGGACTTGAGAGAGAACCAGCCTTCCTTGGCGGCCTTGTCGGCCTCGGCGGCCTTGTCGGAGGCAGCCTGGCCAAGCTCCTGGGCCTTGTCGGCGGCAGCCTGTCCGTACTGGTTGGTGGTCTTGACGGCGTCGTCCTTGGCCTTTTCGGCGTCGGACTTGAGACCAAACCAAGTGCTCTTGGCAGACTCGGCGGCTTCGTCGGCCTTGTTGGAGACGGTTCGGTGCAGCTCGTTGGCCTTGGCTTCGGCGTCGTCCTTGGCCTTGGCAGCGTCGTCCTTCAGGCCAAACCAGGTGCTCTTGGCAGACTTGTTGATCTCGTCAGCCTTGTCAGCCGCAGCCTGGGTAGCGTCGTCGATCTTGTTGGCAGCGGCGTCCTGGGCGTCCTGGACGTTGCCCTTGAGGTTGTTCCAGCCCTGGTTGGCCTCGGAGCTCACCTCGTCAGCCTTCTTGACGGCCTGGTCCTTGGCGTCCTCAGCCTGGGACTTGAATCCGAACCACGAGCTCTTGGCAGACTTCTTGGCCTGCTCGGCCTTGTCAGCCGCAGCCTGCGTGGCAGCATCGACTCTGTCGGCAGCAGCGTCCTGGGCATTCTGGACGTTACCCTTGACGTTGTTCCAGCCCTGTCGGGCCTCGGAGCTCACTTCGTCGGCCTTGTTGGAGATCTTTCGAGAAGCGTCGTCCTTGGCCTTCTCAGCGTCGGACTTGAGTCCAAACCACGACTTCTCGGCCTTGTTTTCGAGCTCATGGAGCTTCTGGTCGGCATCACCTCGAGCGGCCTTCCAGCCTCGGGCAAGCTCCTCGTTTTCGAGATCCGCGTCTCGCTGACCCTTGGCCCAAGCGCTGTCAGCAGTCTTGGCGGTCTTGGCAAAGGTGCCCTCGGTAGCCTTGGCCCACTCGTTGACCGAGTCGATGGCGTTGTCCTTGGCACTCTCAACCTGTTTTTGGAGAATGTTCTTGTTGCCGTCGACGGTATCTCGGACATCGGCAACCTTCTGGTCGAGCTTCTTGCCGTAGTACTCGCCGAGATGGTCGTTGGGGGCAGTCACGCCGACCTTGGTGCCAATGGTGTTGGCGTCTCGCTGAACAAGAAGCTTGGCCTTTTGGGCGTCGCCGTTGGCCTGGTACAGGTAGTAGGCACCTCCAGCGGCGGCAGCTCCAGCGATGATTTTCACAGCTTTGCTACTCATTGTTGTGTGTTTGAGAGGGGTAGTTGGTGTAACAAATCAGTGTCTAGTGCCTTGCTTGGCTTATATATACGGAAACCTCTGGACCACAGCCTTGGAGAGTCCGTGCCTATGTGGCGCATCTACATGTATGCGATATCTACCTCTGGAGTATATTACCTTCCGCATAGAGTATCTCACCTTCCAAAAGTGTGCTTATAGCAATCTTGATACAACTTTGTTTGCCTTGGTGCGTTTACATCATTGCTCTTGCAGCACGTGTAATTTGCCGTATAAGTAGACTGGCTGGGTCTTGAAAGGCAACTCTAAGACGTGCTTATCGACGTCTTTGGTGAGTACAACCGTCCGTCTTTCGCCTAGATCTCTGCTTTGTTTTCCGAGTTATGATCTCTCTCATATTCTGTGAAGTTGATGCAAGTTCTCGTTCAGGCAGCAACCAGCATAAGCGCACGCACAAAGGTTGCTTCTCCGCAGCGTTACGCTTCATCAGTTCGGATGATACCACTGCTTGTTTCTCAGACGTCAGCTAGCCGCGAAAGAAGCGAATTCTCTTGTTTCAATGACCTTATTCGAGGTTTCTGAATGATTTGACCGAGCAATGGGGCGTTTGGAAGTTTGGAAGAACTCAATTGGCTGAATAGTTGGTCAATTGGATCAATTGTTGGGTTATCTTGATCAGAGAGTCTGTATCTTTCGATTGGTATACATTTTATCAGGTTTGTACCCACTGTTCGGATTCTGGGTCAGACATGGAAACAGGTGACTGTCTCTTCCTGAACTTTACTTTTTGCAACAGAGACTTTTCATTTGGGAGATGGTGGAAATAAAAGTGTGCGTCAAGCGCTTAGATAGTGATTTGAGATGAAGCAAGTCTAGGGATGGCTTTCAGACACAGAGGACAGATTTATATAAGAATTGTTTCCTATTTCAGCACTAATTTCAGTGCCTATTTTTCTCATGTTCCTATGAATTGGTTTTCAGAAGAAAAAAAGAGTCTACAAGTTCTGGTTGGTTGGCTGTCTCGTTTACATTCAAACACTACCATTATACTTGATGAAGCATAGTTGTCTTCAGTCAACTCAACTTATATGGGAGATATTGGCTGAAAATGCAACCTATGAAGGTGTTTTCTGCAAGTCATTTTAAAACTCATTTCTCAGATGTCATATACTTCCATCAGTGTTCAAAATGAACGATATAATTGAGAACAGTATTTTTGCTGGCAAACAACTTGATCGCGTGAAGACACTGCAAAAGACAAACTACACTTCTGCATGGTGGGGCTACCTCTTCTAATGTAAGGGGAAAAAAATAAATTAAAATGCCAAAAACTAAAAAAAGTTACAACACAAAAATTCCCTTGATGGAAGTGCTGTATCGCTGTCTCCTTGAACCATACCTCTGAGAAGTTAGCCCAGTTATCTGCAACTCGTTACATCTGTTTCTGCTTGAAGGCGTTGCCATGGCAACCGCGTGTTGATGCCCTGCAACCTTAAAAAAGTACGCGTGCGTGTGAATAGCTTTTTATTTCTACCACTCTTCCAGTTCACCTTACTACAACAAGTCCGCTTTTTTCGCTAAGCATTGATTACCAGGTACCGTGAGTATTTGAAAGCACCCGCCAAGTGGCAAACAGTCGCGGCTTTGTGTCGATAATGCCCTTGCGACACTCTCGTTGTAACTTCCCACCACACGCGACGCGTGATGCTCTCAACTAATGCTAACATAGATGGCGAAGCAAAGTACCCTCTTTGCCTCATTTGGAACCGACGAAAACGTGCCACCTGCCAGGACCTCCAAGACAAAGTCCAAGGCATCAATGTTCGGTAGCGACGACGACGAGGATGTCAGCATCGTGATGTCTGATGTTGATTCAGGCAGCGACTTTGAAGATGACTTCGCTCCAAAGCCAAAGGCTGCTGCAAAGGCCAAGGCTGCCCCCAAACCAAAGGCCGCTGCTCCCAAGAAGGCCGCCTCCAAGCCTCTGCAAGAGATCGATACCCCCCAGGAGAGTGTGCCCACCCCCAAAGGCAAGTCTCCCAAGGCCAAGAAAGGCTCGGCTTCTGAGCAGTACCAGAAGCTAACACAGCTGGAGCATATCCTCAAACGTCCCGACACCTACATTGGTTCAGTTGAGGCTACTGCCTCGCCCATGTGGGTCTGGAACAACGACACCTCCGCCCTGGAACACAAGCTGGTTACCATCGTTCCCGGTCTCTACAAGATTTTCGACGAGATTCTGGTCAACGCCGCTGACAACAAGATCCGAGACCCCTCCATGGACAGTCTAGAGGTGACCATTGATGCTGACAAGAACGAAATCAGCGTCATGAACAACGGTCGTGGTATCCCTGTGGAGATTCACGAAAAGGAGAAGATCTACATTCCTGAGCTGATCTTCGGTAATCTTCTGACCTCTTCAAACTACGACGATAACGAGAAGAAGGTTGTTGGTGGTCGAAACGGTTTTGGTGCCAAGCTGTGTAACATTTTCTCAACCGAGTTCAAGCTGGAGACTGCCGACCAGAAGAATGGTAAGATCTACACCCAGACCTGGACTGGCAACATGTCCAAGGTCGAGAAGCCCAAGATCAAGGACCTCAAGACGAAGAAGGAGTACACAAAGGTCACTTTCAAGCCAGACCTTCGCCTATTTGGAATGGAGACCCTGGATGAAGACACCGTTGGTGTTCTCATGAGACGTGTCTACGATATCGCTGGTACAACCCGTGGTGTCAAGGTCAAACTCAACGGCCAGAGACTAAATCTCCGAGACTTCAAGGCTTATGTGGACCTCTACCTCAAGTCTCTCGTTCAGGACTCCCCTGAGGGAGAAGACGGCGCCCCTGCAAAGTCCAAGATTGTCCACGAGATTATCAACGATCGATGGGAAGTGGCCTTTGCTGTGTCAGATGGTACCTACAACAATGTGTCATTTGTTAACTCCATTGCCACTACTTCTGGAGGTACTCACGTCAACTACATTGCCGACCAGCTCGTTACCAAGCTCACAGCAACAGCAAAGCGTAAGTTGAAGGATGCCCAAGTCAAGCCTGCCCAGCTCAAGGCCAACATGTTCATTTTCATCAACTGTTTGATTGAGAACCCCGCCTTCACCTCCCAGACCAAGGAGCAGATGACTACCAAGGTCAGCTCTTTCGGTTCCAAGTGTGAGCTGTCTGATAAGTTCATCAAGAACGTCGTCAACAACACTGACATCATGGACAGAGTCCTGAACATTGCTGGTCGAAACGCTGATGCAGCTCTTAAGAAGACTGATGGTTCCTCTAAGAAGAAGCGAATCACCACCCTGGTAAAGCTTGAGGATGCCCAGTTGGCTGGAACTCGACGAGGTCACGAGTGCACTCTCATTCTCACTGAGGGTGACTCCGCCATGACTATGGCCAATGCCGGTCTTGCAGTTATTGGACGTGAAAGATATGGTGCCTTCCCCTTGCGTGGTAAGATGCTCAACGTCCGAGAAGCCTCCACTGATCAGATCATGAAGAATGCTGAGATCCAGGCTATCAAGGAGATTATTGGTTTGCAACACAAGAAGAACTACACTAGTACCAAAGATCTGCGTTATGGACATCTCATGATCATGACTGATCAGGATCACGATGGTTCCCATATCAAGGGCCTGTTGATCAACTTCCTGGAGACCATGTTTCCCGGTTTGCTCCAGATTCCCGGCTTTCTACTCGAGTTCATTACTCCCATTGTGAAGGTCATGATTATGCGAGGCAAGAAGATTATGAAAACCATCCCCTTCTACAACATGCCTGAGTATGAAGCGTGGAGAGATGTTGAAGGAAAGACTTGCACCTGGACCAGTAAGTACTTCAAGGGTCTGGGTACTACGCCCACTGCTGACGCTACCGAGTATTTCAAGGATCTGGATCGTCACATGAAGGAGTTCCATGCAGTCACTGCCGCCGATCGGCCATTTATTGAGCTGGCTTTCTCTAAGAAGAAGGCTGATGATCGAAAGGAGTGGCTGCGCAAGTTCAAGCCTGGAACTCATCTTGACCCTAACCTCACTCACATTCCTGTGGCTGACTTCATCAACAAGGAGCTCATTCTTTTCTCCATGGCTGATAACTTGCGATCGATTGCCTCTGTGTGCGATGGATTCAAGCCAGGTCAGCGAAAGGTGCTGTTTGGTTCTCTTAAGCGAAAGTTCACCGTGTCTATTCGAGTCGCTCAGCTTGTTGGTTACATCTCAGAGCATACAGGATACCATCACGGTGAAGCCTCTCTTGGTGCTACCATCATGGCAATGGCTCAGGATTTCGCTGGCAGCAACAACATCTACCTGATGAAGCCTGATGGTGGTTTCGGTTCGCGATCTCAGGGTGGTAAGGATGCTGCAGCTATGCGATATGCCCAGACTGAGCTCATGGATGTGACCAAGGCCATCTTCAACAAGGCTGACGAGGCCCTCTACACTTACATGATGGATGACGAGACATCTGTCGAGCCTGAGTTCTACCTCCCAGTCATCCCCATGCTTCTGGTCAACGGTTGCGATGGTATTGGAACCGGATGGAGTACTTCTATTCCCCCCTACAACCCGCGAGACATTGTTGCCAACCTGAGACGCCTGTTGTGCGATGAGCCTGTCGAGACTATGGTCCCTTGGTTCAGAGGATGGCATGGTGTTGTTGAGCCTAATGGAGAAGGCAAGTACAAGATCATGGGACTCATTGAGCAGGTCGACGAGACCACTCTCTGTATCAGCGAGCTGCCTGCTCGTATGTGGACGATTTCCATGAAGGAGTTCCTCCTGTCTTCTCTGATTGATGCCAAGAACGAGAAGGGTTGGATCGAGGACTTTACTGAGGATCATGGCTTCCGAGTGCGGTTCAACATCACTTTGAGCCCCAAGGAAATGGCCCTCAGTCGAGAGAAGGGCCTGCGTGAGCGGTTCAAGCTCGTGTCCTCCTTGTCAACCAGCAACATGGTCGCTTTTGACCCCGAAGGACGTATCAAGAAGTACGACTCCCCCGAGGCCATTCTCAAGGAGTACTTCCCAGTGCGTCTGGAATACTACCAGAAGCGTAAGGACCGTCTTGTTGCTGACTTTGAACAGCAGTTGGAGAAGCTGACTGCCCAGGCGCGTTTCATCAAGCTCATCATCGACAAGAAGCTTGTGATTAACAACAAGGGTCGAAAGATTCTTATTGTGGAGCTCAGCGACTTGAAGTTTCCCCGGTACGGCAAGAACGGTGAGCGGCTTTCTTCCGACGGCAAGGCGGCCATTGAGGAGGATGAGGAGGCCCCCTCGGATGAGGTGGCTGAGGATCTGGCTGAGGCCGAGGAGATTCACGGCAAAATTCCCACCAACGGCTACGACTATCTTCTGGGTATGGCTCTGTGGTCTCTTACCAAGGAACGATATGAGAAGCTGCTTCGAGAGCGAAATGGAAAGGAGGAGGAGCTCATCAACCTGCTCAAGAAGAGTGCCAAGGACATCTGGAACGACGATCTCGACACCTTCATGGAGGCTTACGAAAAGTTTGAGGACCAGGATGTTGAGAAGCAGCAGAAACTGGACAACTTTACTGGTGCCAAGAAGGGCAAGGCTGCTCCCAAGCGAAAGCGAGCAAAGAAGGCAGATGAGGACGATGAAGACTTTGTTGTTGGTGCCAAGAAGAAGAAGCCTACTGTCACTGCTGCTGCCAAGCGAGCTGCTTCAAAGTCTGCTTCAGTCTCTGCTGAGCCTGAAGACATCAAGATGGAGGATGCGCCTGTCGTCAGAGTCAAGTCTGAGCGGCCAAAGTCTCGCCTGTCCGATACTGCGACCTCGCCCAAGTTCAAGAACACCTTTGGAGCTATGGGCTCGACGTCCATCTTCGGTGAGAGTCCCGTCAAGACCTCCCCCAGCAAGCTCAACCGAATGGCTAGTGGAGGTCGACTCCAGTTTGGAAGTGGCACTCTTGACAGCGGTTTTGAGCTGCCCAAGAAGAAGCGACTGTCCATCTTTGGCTCTGTTGACTCAGACGACGATGATCTGGACATGGGAGGATCTATTGAGGAGGTTAAGGAGAAGCCTGCTCCCAAGGCTAAGGCTGCTCCCAAGGCCAAGGCTGCTCCCAAGGCTAAGGCACCGGTCAAGAAGGCTGCTCCCAAGGCTAAAAAGTCCATCTTCGATGACAGTGAGAGTGACGATGATCTTCAGAATGCTGGCTCCGCTACTCCTGACGAGCCTGCTTCTCCCGTTGTCGCCAAGCGGTCTCGGCGAGCTGCTTCTGCCAAGCCCAAGGCTGCCCCCGTCTATGTTGACTCTGATTCCGACGACGATCTTGAGATTATCGACGATGATGAGTCCATGTTTGTTGATGATGATGAGTAAGATACCGTATAATTTATAATTGGATAGGATGAAATGATTTAGAACTAGACTTGTTTACTCAAGGATATCGTTAGTTTGGAAACTATTTCAAGTGCGTAGTGTCACGATTTTTTAATGTTTTTCTAGGAATTGGTCTGGTAAATATATCTGAGTCGTATATGTGACCAATATTGAATGCATAAATGTGGGGCAGTCTGCTGAAAATTAACTTTACTTTCCCTCAGTAGGGTAACTAATGGGTGATGCCACCTTGATGAAAACAATCAGGACCTTTTGGTAATATTAATTGGAGTTGGTAAGCAATATTGACATTGAGAGCATATTTGGTGTTTCGAGTTTTCAGGTATGGGCTAGCCAAATATCACTATCTGGAGTTGAAGTAGATTTACGGTCCATCTCATCTAAACTCTCGTCAACTAACTTAGTTGACTTGTTCCCACTTGACAGTTGACACTTTCTGAAAGAGAATGCTGTTTCAATGGATAGGATGAATTGTTTCACATGTGCACTCCGATGAGTCATGTGAAATTATCTATTCTGAACATCTCCAATGTGCTTCTGGGGCCCCATTATCTCTTGTGAAATCGTCCCATGATGTCTTGAGGCCAAACCTTGAACGGAGAATGAACTCAAGAGTGTGGTAAAGGGCCTGGCTGTAGAGGCAGTACATGTAAGACACTTATGGCAAAGATGAAGACACTTGGACAAAAGATATGTGTAACTCGAATCACTGCAACTTTTGACCATCTGAATTGAGAATCAACGTGCTCAAATTCGCTCAGTAATTGGCCCCAATTTGACCGGCTTCTGCATGCTACTTCATTGGGGCCCCACAGTGACATAATTTTCTCATTTTCATTTTTATTTTCATTTTCATTTTCCTTTTTCCTTTTTCCACTTCTCGTTCCAATGTCATGTATGCCCAAGACACAGCCAGGTCTCTCTCTTACTTACGGTAAAAGAAAATCTCAAAAATGCAGCCTCAACTTGCAACCACTATGCCTGAAATTACACGCACGTCTTATGCGGGGATCGCCAAGTGGGCTGGTATATGGGCAAACGGTATGTGGTTTACGCGTGCAAGTGTATTTTCAGGACTTGAGATTGTGTGCGGAAACACGCCAAAAACGGCCTTTTTACGCCCCCAAAGCCTGACAGTCGCGTCTCGAAGCTGTCAGATGAGTCTCCGAAGGGTGAAACTGCTCAGGCGGCAGAGGTTGCCTCCAAAAAACGTGGCAGGCAGCCAGGACCCCCCCCGGACCAGCCCATAACCGAACGGCTGCGGCAGCACGTGTCTTTTCGCCTCCTGTTCGCTGATCTGGCAGTACGCTTGCACTTATCCTGCTGGCATGCACGATGGACGCTGCAGAATTTACCCAATTTGCCGACAGTGAAAAATAGACGAGCAGCAATATTGGAGATCTACGGATCAGCCGTATAGGGTAGTGCGAGACTGTTGCGACGTCCAACGGGTGGGAAAGCGTGTTTGCGGACACTCCAGCTGTTTCTGGCCACTCCCAGACCCCCAGAGTCGCCCCTGAGAAGCCCCTACTTTGTACAGTGTACATGATATTGGCACTAGATGCTGCGTGTCGACTGCGCTAGTTCTGTCTGGACTTTTGATTTTTGATTTTTGATTTTTGATTTTTTTTTTTGATGGAGACGACTGGCTATAGGGTTCAACAGGGACGGATATAGTCAAGGAGGTGGTGGCGGGTAGAAGAGCGAATCTGAGCCGATAACCACCTGCTGCACCCACAGAGGCCCCAAAACAATGCACGCCAAGGGTCTCGCTCTAGTAGACTGCGGCCTCAAATATCTTTTAGCCAGAACGTACACGTATTGCCCCATTTCTGCCCAAAATATCTTTCCCCCCCCTCCCATCTCCAGACAGAGTTCACGAACGATATTGACACTGCGATTTACACTGCATAGCGATTTCTCCTGCAGACTGTGCCAAAAATTAGCAAGACGAAGGCCAGCTTAACTACGCAACACGAGAGGATTTGGGGATGGTGAGTACTACAGGACGAGGCGGAGACGGCTCCAGAACGTAACTGCCGCACAACGCGCTGCCAACGGCCGATTCTCGCATTTCTAGCACACAACTGACTCCAGAACGACGCACCTATCATGATCCCGGACTTGTCGTCCACGGCCCAGATAGCCATTCCGACATCTTTCGAGGCGCCGCCAGTACGTCTAGAGGCGCCAATCAAGGTGGAAAAGGAGAAGAAAACGGACGATTCAAAGACTCCGAGCGAATATGCCCTGCATATACTGTTTACACAGGTGAGTACGAAACGAGCACCACAAAGGCTCGATCAGGTGTCTGGAAAGGCTCGGATTCAACGTGTGACCGTTGGGAATCGAATGGCGGCAAAATTTCACGTCTAGCTGGCCAGAGGAGTCGAGGAATGTACATTGAGTGCACATGGCTTGTGGGGCTTCATTGGACCAGCCAGTTCAGCTACGACCGAGCCAGACGAGCAGACATGGGCCGTTTCTGTTTGCGACGCACCATTCAGTGTCATTTTTCTTGTTTCGTCTGTCTAGCTACGTTTTGCCCTTACAGAGCCGTCTGCAGCGACTCCGATATCAGAATATCACCTCAACACCAACTAACGCAGTTTGTACGATATGCCGAAAGAAAACTAAATCTGTGCATTTCCACGCCCGACGCGGACCCCAACATCACCGAAATTCTGGGAGAAGGAGCCGATCCGGCCTTTGACAAAATCATCGTCTCCCTGGGGTACATTGCACGACGGGAACCCAAGCCAGTCATTGACAGTGTCATGTTCTGGCGCAAATCAAAGAGCGAGGTCGCGGTCAACTCCGCCAACGCTGCACACACGGCAGCTGCCTCGGCTTCGGCTGTTACAGGTCACTCCCGTCAGAATTCACGCACAAGTGACTCTGGAGTGGGCGGACCAGGAGGATTTGGAAGTGCCCAGCTTCAGGAACACGCCAGCAGTGCCCGCGAGGCTGCTCTGGTAGCCGACAAGAAGTCTCTCATCAGCATCTACATTCTATGTCGTGTTTTGATCGAGGTTGTGAAACAGACAGATACAGACTCGCTGGGAGAGGATTTGAGAGACAAGCTGGAGGAGATTGTGTTCAAACAGCTGCGGACCACAGACCCCGCTGTGCTGGCGACGAGTCCAGTGAGACACGCAAACTGGAATCTGTTTGCCCAGCTTTTGGGCCAGATGAGTAACACCAACTTTGTCAGCGTGACAGATCGGTTTTTGGGCGATTTGGGCCGAGCAGGGGAACCCAACACAAAGGAAAAGGAAACACAGTTGGAGCTCGTGATTCACGGCATGTGCCACTTGCAGCTCAAAATCTATCCCATGGATCAGCTGGACGAGAGTGCCGACTTTCTGCAATCTCTGGGACACTTTTTCATGCGCACAGGTTCACCCCGAATCAAGCATGCTTACATGGACGTTTTCAACCGGCTTCTATTGCCTGTGGTGTCAGTGGGCACTGTGGAGCTTAACCACCCAGTATGGGTTCAGGCCATTTCGGAAATCTATCCAAAGGTTGTTGCTGCAATTCCAAAGACCAGCAAACAAGGCAACGGAGGCCCAGCCATTGTGGCTGCCACCACGTTACTGACAGTGTCTCCAGCTGAGTATTTTGCTCAAAACTGGACCGTCATGCTGGATATCATCATGTCTCGGTACAAGGAGAAGCAGTCCCGTGGCCACATGGCCCTATGCTTAGCCCGGCTGCTTTGGGTCTACGTGTTTCGGTGCTCCGAGTCACTCAACCACACCACCAAGCGGCTGGAAGGCATCACACGGCAGATGTTCCCTGCAGGCTCTGGTAGCTCCAAAAAGGGATGGGCCAATCTCGACCCAGCCATCTTGCACCCAACTATCCAGGTGCTGCGCTTCATGGGCTTCTCCAACCCCTCATACACCATTGACCAGATTCTCTTCCAGCTCATGCATACTCAACTGCTGGAGGGTTCTGCGTCAGTGGGTCTGGAGAGTCTGTCCCCTGAACGGCTCATCATCGGTATGAAGGCCTACATGTTCATGCTGCACGACTACGAGCAGGACCAGAAGCCTCCATTTCTTACAGACGAAGTCTTGCATCACGTGGTCCACTCCCACTCATACATCGAGGGTCCCTTCCACCGACCCAAGACCAAGCTGCTGGAGGAGTTTCATGACACATTTTCTCAAATTCTGGGCAAGCTCTTCTACCTCTGCGACACATACTTTAGCACGAACAAGGAGGACGAGGTGCAAAAGGGCCGGTCCTACCAGCTTCCTAGTGCCAAGACCCCCATTGCTGTGTCTTTCCACTTTGGAGCCAACGACAGCACCACTCTGAACCGAGGCGCATTCTTGGATCTGCTTTGCTACACAATTGAGTGCATCCCGTGGTGTCCTCCTTCCAACCTCAAGTTTTCAAAACTGCTGGAGATGCTCTGCCGCAACTGTCTTGCTGTGGCTCCAGTGTCCATGGCTGCTTCCAATGCTCTCAAGAAGTTTGTGGTTCAGGGCAAGGAGGGCAAGGCGGTGATTGAGGTGTTTGCCAAGTTCATGTTCTCATTTGAACAGCAGCACTTTACAAGTACCGAGTTCCCTGCGACTGCTACTGACAGATTCGAGTCTCTACTCAAGTTGTACGTCACTCTGCTGCAACTGTGGCTTGACACCATCAAGGAGAAGATCACCAACAAGGAGGAGGACCAGGTGGATTTCAACTCTGTTTGGGGTGTGGTTGAGGAAGTTGAGAGTACGGGACTGTTCTTCCTGTGCTCTCAGAGCAGAAACATTCGGCATCTGGCTCTCAAGATTCTGCGACTCACCGTCTCTTTCGACGAGGTCCTGTCTGGCAGCAGCTCTGGCAGCCGGGTCATCTCTCTGCTTGACTCCACGTCTGCCAACGATCTTCTGGAAAAAGCCAACCCTCCCATTGAGCTCAACAACCCCGAGAAGACTCGGCTGAGCAAGCTGACCAGCAAGAACAAGGCATCACTGGCACAGCTTTCTGATTCAGACTACGGAGTTGACACCTCAATATGGCTCAAGGTATTTCCGTGCTTCATGCAACAGTGCTTTGTGGCCTACCCCATGCCCGTGGCTCTGTTCCGAAACATTGTGTGTCTTCGACTGGTCCAGATGCACGATGCGGTGGTGCTGTTTGCCGAGCAACAGACCACAGGCCCCCACTCTTTCTCTCTGCGCCATCCCATGCGAAACCAGGCTGAGATGCTCATCGAGCAGTGGCAGATCTATCTGATCGTGGCTTGCTGCACTCTGACTCTGACTGACGACAAGACCAACTTCAATCAGGCAGGCGAGATGCCCACCAACCCCAACCACAACCGAAAGCGGTCCGTGCCTCGTGTGCCTGCTGTCCAGCACCAGAAGATTACCTCTGCCAAGAGTGTGTTTCGAATGGTCATTCCTCTGATGACGGTGGACCATCCCCTGATTCGAGACTCCATCATTGCCGGCTTGAGTTGCATCAACGTCAACATCTACGCCTCTCTACTGGAGTGTCTGCAGGCCTGTGTGGGTAACTGGAAGGAGGAGAGAAGGCGGATCAGACAGTTGAGCCACCACCGAAGAACGTCGTCTGAGGTTTCCAACCCGGACACTCTCATCATTGAGGTGACCAGAATTCTCCGACTGACTGCCCACTTTGTGCAGAACGACGAGATTCTGAAGGACGAGTGGATTCTGGAGTTTCTCAGTCTGTACATCAAGGACATGAAAGCCTTCCTGTCTCTGCCAGAGGTCCAGGTGGAGTGGGACTACCAGAGACTACGACGGTACTTCTGCGGCTTCCTGGAGACGGTCTATTTGGGCATCATCAAAACCCCCAACCCTGCTCGATGGCTGCCGTTCGAAGGACGTATTTCGTGCTTCACAGTCATCGAGGAGTGGTGTGGACATGGCCAGCACTGGGCTCTCAGCAAGGACAGAGAGATGCAGATGCGAAGAGTGGTTTTGGGACGTACACGGGAGTCCAAGGATCAGAGCATGATCGTGGCCAGCATGGAGCTGGAGCGACGTAAACTGGAGATTGCTGCGCTGTCATGCATGGCTGTCTTATGCTCTGGACCTGCTGTTCAGGCTGTGGAGAGTAATGGCGAAACTCGAGCCGTGCTGGCTTTCAACATCACTGGTCTTATGAAGTGGATTGATGCCATTCTGAGCTCCCCCGGGGAGCAGATGAAACGAATTGGAACCCTGGCGCTGAGGAATTTGCTGGTCAACAATGCCGACCAGACAGCCATTACTGATGAGGCCGTGGCTCACTGTTTCCAGGACCACGAGGACCCAGCTCAAAACCACTGCTACTTCCACACTGTCTGTGATGTCATTCTGTCTGACCCAACATACCCAGTCAAGATCCATCAACTCCTGGTTCTGGCTCTGTTCAAGGTGGGAGACTCAGACCGGCCGACTCGGTGTTTGGCGATCAAGCTCTTGGCTTTCTTGGAGCGTCAGTACTTTGCCACCTCTGTGGTAAGAGAGTTCCAGATTTCTGTGTGCGACACCACTCAGGCCGTCTACAAGAAGGCTCTGTTTGACCTGTCCACTCGCTACGCCCAGGATCATGCCAACAAGGCCTACTACGTCTTTTCTGAGCTCACTCGATACTTCCATAACGTGTCACCCAGCTCTCGACGAGACATTTTGGCTGCTGTTCTGCCTTGGGTGCAGGCCCTCGAGCTGAAGCTGGATCCTACCAATGTCCTCTGTCCCAGCTCATACATGGTTGTCGTCAACTTGCTCGAGATCACAGCACGGTTCTCGCAGGTTATTCCCCACGAGGTCCAGGCCCTGTGGATTGCTCTTGGCAACTCTTCTCAGCATGTCGGCAATGTTGACCTCATCCTGGACTTTGTGATGAAGGAGTCCATTCGTCGACGAGATCCTGCTTTTGTGGAGTGCTGCCGACAGATTGTGGTTTATCTCAGCATGACCACAGCCTCTGGACAGAGCAAGATTTGGGACACCCTCTTTGCCCATCTCTCTCCCAGATCCATGATTCCTCAGTACCCACACGAGGAGGCTCCTTACGATGTCGACGAGGGTCTGTATGTGGCTGACTTGCTGCAAGTGTTCCCTCGACCTGCGAAGGAGTCGGGATTCTCCGATGGCCAGCTGGCACTGATCTTTTTGGTGGATCTCATCACTTCGCCGTCCGAGAAGCTTCAGGCGGCCATTCCTCTGTTGCTGCAGGTCTGCTTTGTGCTCCTGGATCATTACCACACTCTTGTCCACACTCAGTCGCGAGAGATGCTGGTGCATGTGATTCAGGCGTTTGTGGACCCATCCGACGAGGAGGAGAAGATCGTGGAGCTTCTACAGGCCGACTCTACTCTGTGGGCTTATGATGACATGAACAGCGACAAGAATGGAGCCAAGACGCCACTGAAGATGAAGGAACTCATTCGACAGCTGCTCGAGCTCTTCGGCAACGTTGCTCCCGATCTGCAGTCTGAATGGGCTCGACTCTCACTGTCTTGGGCCACCACTTGTCCTGTTCGTCATGTTGCATGTCGGTCTTTCCAGCTTTTCAGAACTCTCGTTCAGGACTTGGACCAGACCATGCTCGGAGATATGCTCGCCAGACTGTCCAACACTGTGTCTGATGAGCTGCCCGACATTCAGGGCTTCTCCATGCAGATTCTGATGACTCTTCACTCTCTTACAGAGCGTCTGGATGCGTCACAGTTGGAGGCTTCACCTCAGCTCTTTTGGGCCACCGTTGCTTGTTTGTCTACTGTCCACGAGGCCGAATTCAGCGAGTGTCTTGCGGTGCTCGAAAAGTACCTTCTTGTGGTCGACATTTCTCGTCCAGAAGTTCAGCAGAGAATCATTGCCGCCTTCCCTCCTGGATGGCGGGTGGCGGCTGATGAGCTCAACGAGCAGGGCAAGTATGCTGGCATTCAGGGTCTGAAGCGGTTTGAGCCTCTGTCTGATGCTGTTGGCATTGGCAAGTTTGAGGGACTCCAGAGAACCATTTTGGTCGGTCTCAAGTCGTGCAACTCGTACGATCTCTCGCTCAAGGTGCTCAACATGCTCAACAAGCTGCCTGACTCGGTTCTTGTTGGTTCCGGGCAGTCCAGACTGATGTTTGGTCTGCTGAGCAACTTGCCGTCTTTCCTTAATGCTCTGGACGACTCGGAGGAGCCTCTTAGTGCCGAGATTGTCACTGCTGCCGAGCAGCTTCAAGCCATGGCTGGAGAGGCTCCCGAACAGGCTGGCTTGCTTCGAATTCTGGATTCTCTGTGCAAGAAAAAGTTTAGAACCAAGCTCGACTTCCTTCGCCAGTCTGTTCAGATCATCAGCAACAACTTCTTCCCCGATGGTGAGGCTCATGCTCTCGTTTTCCTTCTGGGATTGCTGGGCAACAAGATTGACTGGATTCGCAAAGAAGTTCTCGATGTGCTCAGACTCATGCTCCCCATGGTCAACATGAAGCTTCCCGAGTTTGCAGGCATTGGAGCCGACCTCATCAGTCCCTTGCTGCGGCTTCTGCAGACCGACTATGCAGAGCAGGCGCTGGGTGTTCTGGACGAGGCAGTTTGCATTTCTGGCTCTCAGATGGACAAACATGTTCTGCGCATGTCCTTGGGCAACAGGAGCATGAGAAAGGAGTACGAGCGGTACATTACACTGTTTGGTATTCCTGACGAGTCAGGATGGGCCATCCCCTGGCCCACTCTGAGCCACACCCTGACAAGACACAACGTCAATGCTGTCTTCAACACATGCCAGGTCACCAACTCTTCTCTCAACTCTGTGCCTTCCTCTCCAGCCGAAGAATTCCGATTCCACCAGGAGGACAACTTCTACGAGGAAGACAACATGTCTTTGAGCCGCATGGACTCTACCTCGGTGCAAGAGGAGCCCGATGGATCTCTGTCTAACATGTGGCAGGCCCTGGACAACTTGGACTCGTTCTTTGCCAAGACTTCAATCCAACAGGATCCCGACTCTCATCTACATCCTCACAGACACAACCACAACATTTCTGTCACCGATACAGAGATGAGTGGAGACACTGCCGATCATGGTGACTACGTCCCTCAACTGTATGACAAGAAGGTGTCCATCATTCTCAACAGATCGCTGCAGCGTACACCATCGTCGACTTCCTTCAAGACCACTCTTGCCGACTCGTTTGCCAATTCAGGACAGAATGGCTACCCCTACGGCGGCCTGGGAGGCATCTCCCCTGGCCAATCTCCCGGTGGACACTCTACCAATGATGACACTCGTCTGCGTCGGCACAACAAGCAGTCCACCATGGGCAACTCTAGTGACTTTGACAGCGATCTAGGCACCTTCAACTCCAACGACTCCAACAGACTCAGGCCAGAGTTTTCTCCCAGACAGGATCTTGCTCCCAGCACTGGTTTGGCTCCTGCCTCTCACATGAGAAACTTGTCTTATGACCAGGGTCCCGAGACTCTGGAGCCCCCGGCTGTCAAGCCCATGGTCCGGAAGGGCAGCACCTCAGCCGAGAGCTCATTCCGGCTGGAGAGTCTTCTCCGAGGAGCGTCAATGGGCCGAAAGAGCACCAAGACCAAGAAGACAGATAGCCAGCACAAGAAGAAGGCTTCCGTCGCTAGTGAAATGACATCTTCTCCCAAGGTGGCTCTCAAGCAGAAGGAAAACAAATGGGGACCTTTCTCTCCTACAGCTTCCTCCAGCCCAGTCCAGCAGCCCACCCCACCTCCAGCTCCATCTCGGCCTTATAGACCGCAGAGGGAGGACGCCAGCTCTTTCCAGTTCCCTCCTCCATCTTAGGTAAGAACTGAGCTGACCAAGTTAAATTAAAAGCATATATAAATTATTCGCATTCCTTTTAAGTATACTTTGAGATGTACGGTATATATGTAGAGCATTGTCACAGTAGATCGTCAACCAAGAGTTGAAGGTACGGGAAAAGTTCCACTTAAAAATGAATGATAATAGATTATGAAAAAGAAAATAATGTCGCCAAAATGTATCTCTGCTTAGATAGTTTTCCCCCCAACATCGACCATATGGTTGATACAAAAACAAAAAAATATTACAGAGGACGACAGGACTCGAACCCGCAGCCTTTGGAGGACGTCGTTCTAATAGAACCGAAATCCAATGCGCTACCATTACGCCACGTCCTCGAATATGAGTGTAAAAAAACACTGTTTTATTTATTCTGAAAAATTAGCAAAAGTCACGTGACCTTTTCAGTTAAACTGGACCAATGACTCTGAAAACAGCACAAGAGGTTCATAACGCTGTCATTAGCCATTGTGTGAATTATTATAAACTTTGGCGGGCCAAAAAACTGTTTTTCGGCCACCTGATGACCAGGGACCTCCAAAACTAAAACGGCATTATAATGGATATATTGAAGCCATGACAAGAATTAAAGCTCTGGAAACATTTATTAACCAACAATAACACAGCTCAGACTTCACAATATTCTCTAGCAGCACTTTCTTAAGAAAAATCTGAAGTCACGTGACCCAGAATTTAAGTTGCAGATGGCGGCGTATTTTTAATTTCAGAAAATGCGCCGATGGTTTAGTGGTAAAATCCATCGTTGCCATCGATGGGCCCCCGGTTCAATTCCGGGTCGGCGCAATTCTTGGTTACGGCCATATCCTGGTGAAAATACGGCTTCCCGTCCGATCAGCCATAGTCAAGCACCAGAGAGCCTAGTTAGTATTGTAGTGGGAGACCATACGAGAATCCTGGGTGCTGTAATCTTTTTGCTTGGTATCTATTTGTCCAACCAGCAGAGTCTATTTCTTTTTATATTCTAAAGGTATATGCCCATTCTACCCTCGTTCCAGTACAATCACATTCTTTCACACTGTTCAATCATTGCTCTCAATGTATAATATTTAAATAGTTACAGTTGGTTAGTACTGTTGTAGTGCTGTATTCAGCTTATAGCCAAAGTTGTTCCCAGGAAAGGTCACGTCGTACCGCGTTGGAGTATCCCTCAAAGTACTGAACCCATGTAGACAGAGTGTCCTCGACGGGTTCAGGTTCAGGTTCAGGTTGCGATGGTCGCAATTCCACTTCTTCCTTGATAAAGAAATCAAGCAGATTTTTGGTCTTTTGCATCTTGGAAGGCTGAGGTTGACTTGATGGTTGACTTGAGGGTTGACTGGATGATAGTTGATCCTCATCGTCATTCTTGGTCTTCATCTTCTTGACTACTCCTTGAGAGAACTCGCCTGGTCGTTTCAATGTATCTGGAACCAGCTTGTGGCTCAGGGCAGCCAAGAACTCGCCATGTTTGGCATGAATAGAGGCAATCTCACGGTCACCGAGATCATCATCCAGTGGGAAGGCCAGTTCGTGCACCGGTGGCATGAACTCCCACACTTGGTCCCTCTTGCCTGTGGCTTCGTTGTAGATGAAGTCCTTTCGTAGCTGGACTCCTAGCGAGGTGAGAGACTCAGCCAAGGTGCTAAGCTGCTCTGAAGTGACCATCTTCGTCTGGGAACTGAGGGCGTCAAAATAGAGCCCAAGGTCATCCAGAAGGGCACTTTTAGGCACCATGATTCTAAGCTCAGCAGGCATGTTGGCGTGGATATCTGCCAGACGGAGTCTCATACCCTGGGTCTGTTGCTGCAAATTGTAGTCTGTGGTCGGGGGCTCCGTCAGCTTGCCGCTAGACATGCCAAAGACCAGACTGAACTTGGCCAGCGGGTAAGAGCAATACAGATCTCTAGCCTCATGCACTTTGTCAGCTTGACTGTAGAAATCGTACCAATCAGCCATATCAAGAGCACCCTTGAGAGCAGCACGCTTTCCTCCAATTCCCACACAGCTCAGGTAAACCGAGAACGCTCCAAACATGAGCTTTTGCCATTCTCCACACCGTCCTGCTTTATGATCAATCTGCTCAACATGTTGCTTGTGAGCGTCCTTGTTTGGTGCACAGTTTGAATTGAACAGAGACGTGACCACGTTGGTCCAGAGAGCAGATTGATCCTTATTTGACGGCCCAGACCCTGCCATAACCTTTCCATCTCCATCTCCAAACTGCAGAATGTTGATGGCTTGGCGGACATCTCCATCGCAAGAATCACTGATTTCAGACAAAAAACGGTTCTGCTTGGACGTGAGTGAGGTAAGGCCCAGCTCTCGTCGGTAGATGTTCTGCATGATTCGCAGGGTCTGATTCTGAGCCAGCTTCTTGTAATTAACCACTCGACAGTGAGGTCGTAGTTTGTACAACAAACCGTGAAGGTTGTTGGCGATGCAAATGATGGGTCGACATATCAGAGCTGGCTGGGTGTCTCCCTTCTTTTTCCACTTTTTCTTTCGCTCAGCCCACATGGTTTCTCTCTGGTCACGCTCTGCAAACTTTACCAGACGGTCAATAAACACCGGGTCAGCTCCATCAATTTCGTCAAGAATCACGCAGTTAGGCTTGTCTTTGGATGTCACTGAATGGGAGCGCATAGGCGCCAATACACCTCTTCTGAAGGCCTCGGTGGTTCTGTCATCTGACGCATTCATCTCGATGGGAGAGAATCCCAAATGTCGAGCCAGAACAGCACATGCGGTAGTTTTGCCAGTTCCAGGCTCTCCATGGACCAACAGAATGCGCTTTTGTGGTCGCTCCGTGCTTGAAACATCCTTGGGCTCATTCCAGCTGAGTTTAGGCTGGGTACCGTCCTTGTTCAGCCTGGCCTCCTTCTGCTTCTTCCACTTTTCCTGCTGTCGAGTTTTGAACTTGATGGCTTCAGACGGAGTGTGGAAGATGAACGAGTTCCACTCGGACAGCCAGTAGAGCACGTCCTTGTGTCTATCGGCGTGTCCAAGAAGATCCAGTAACTTGTTGGGACGCAGCTTCTCCACCCACAGGTTGGGGTCCTTGGCACCGATTCCTAGCGTACGTGAGTCCAGATCCACGTCGGATCTCTCAGCTCGGGTTCGGGTGTCGGTGATTTCAATTGCTGGGATTCTTGCTTGAGCTCGGATCTTGGCTTTCATGGCCAGAACGTCAACTCCGTAGTGGTTCTTGAGATTCTCCTCCTCCTGTTGCATGTTTCGCAAGCGAGTAGTCTTGATGAACTTTTTGTTGCGTCGAATGGTCCGTCCATCGTACAAGGTAGCAATTCGTCGTGTGCTCGAGGGTGCAGGGGCGTTTGAAGAGTCCTCATGTGGCAGCTGTTGGGTCTCAAGCTGTTGCGACTGTTGAGTCGAAGCACCGCCACCAAGAAGCTCTTGGATATCCATATCTTCATCTGATTCGGCTCCGGGTGACGGGAATCGTCCTTCGTAGTTTTCTCCGGTCTGTTCTGACAGATCTGGAAGTCGAGGTGAATCAGGTCTAGGCACCTCTACGCGTTCTGAGGATGAAGGCATGGCTAGAGGTACCTGAGTAGACATGCTGAGCAGCTCCTGAATGTCCAGATCTTCATCGAAATCGTCCAGGCCAGGCGTCGGAGATCCTGTGGTATGACGTTCTTGTTGGAGGTCAACTTCTTGGCTGGGTGATCGCGTTCCCACCTTTTGCAGTTCGTCAAGAGCCGAAGGGGAACGACTTGGCGACTTGCTTGTATCTATGTTGCTGACATGATCCTTGTCGGTATCCTGCACCAGCTCTTTGCCGAACAGTCCTCCACTCCAGTCCAGTTCCATCGACATTTTTCTTGGTGTGTATGTTTTATGATTTGGGTGTAAATTAAAATCAGAAATGACGCGTTACGTGTTGGAGAAAACGTGCATTGCATAATTCAGACTGTTATCAGAAAGGGAAGAACTACACGTACCAGACAGCTTATAGGGACGACAGACTGAATATAAACTGGTATACGAACTGTCTGAGAGTGTCTGGAAAAAGCCGTATCTTCCATCTCTGAACATGAAATTTTCCATCACGTTGAATTTAATCCCTATTGGAAGAGATTTTGAACGAATGCAGTCAGAGACTGTTAGAAGTTACAGTATGTTGTAAACAGCTGCGAGACACCGTAACCAATGAAGTACAACTTGTTGAAGAAAAGACTGGCCAGAGGAAGGATCCTGCCACAAATAAACACTTTCAAGAACAAGTGTGCGACCATCAAAGTCACTCAAACCAACCCCCAAATTCTGTTTTTACACACACTCCATTCGGTGAATTAATTCTGTCAAGACAAAACAACCTAACAACTTAATTTTAACTGGAGTCATGGGGAAATACCTAAATTGAGATGAGGGTGTGGTTCTTCTTTTACAACATGCCAAGTGTTGTGCGAGAGCATGTACTATATAAACCAAGAGTTCCGCAAATGACATACAAACACTTACAGTCTACTTTCCGATCTGCAAAAGTCGACTCCCCTGAATAACCACCGGTACTCTGCACCTGAGCAAGATGGAGCACGCCCCCTTGCACCCCTCACGTTACCACCCCTGTTCAGCCCCCTACAGTACCCATGATATCATTCGGATGGCTGTCGTAAGTAATTTTTTACAAATTTACAAACTACACAACACCCCTTCCTAACACAGGCTTCCGCTCTCCTGTCGTACCCCGTCAAATTCAACCGAGCGCTCTGCAAATGGACTGATACCCACCACCCTACACCCACATCAACCAAGCCAGCTCTACTGTGCCCTCCTTCTCACGCCACCCATGCTGTAGACTCCTTTCTCGCAGCTGCCGTCAGAGGTAGAGGAAAGTACAGTAACCAGACCGATATCAACCGGAAGCTCCATCGCCTTTTGTCAGCCGCACAATCTGAAACTCGCGGCCAAATCACCTACAGAAACCTGGAGTCGCCCATGGCCCTGTGGAGATACGCGTTACAAATGTGCTGTGATAGGGTGTCTAGTCGGGTCAAAAAGTACAGAACCGCTGTTTTGTGCAGACAGCTCTGTATTCGACTTGACAACATGATCACCAAGATGCCGTCAAGGTTTCCCATTTTACTGAAACGTGAGTATATCGTGGTGTGAAGCCCACCGAAGTGTTATTGGATGCATGGCAAGCTGGAAACAATCTTGCTGTGCAAGGTACGATACGGTACTCGTTTGTCGACGAAATTATTTTGACTGTTGCTTAACTATTTACGGCTAACACAGCGTGTTTTGAAGAGCTCGTTACAAGGCTCGTGGCAGACATTCGCACGGCCCAAGAGGAAAGGCTGTTGGTGTGCTATATCTTCTCACTGCTGGTTCCACTGCAAGCAGCCATCGGTGAAGATGCCGGGTTTGTTACGCCCACGCTCATGGCCAGTCTTAAGACGGCGTCCAGATGGGTCGCGGCGTACTTTTGACTTTTGCTTATTCTGCCTCTCCCTGCTCTCGCTCCCGCACAGGCTTGAAGTATGGGTGTGCCATGGCCTCCTTGGCCGTCAGCCGCTCCTGGTGGTCGTATCTGAGCAGGTTATCCAATAAATCTATCGCCTCTGCAGAAATGTAGGCCTCGTTGTCAACGTTGACAAACTTGGTCCATGGGCGGACAGGGTAGGTTCCAATGTCGTCGTACTCGGCGCCGAGCTCGATGTTGTATTTCTCCATGTAATCCCACAGCTTCTCAGTGCCCAAAACGCGAGCAATCTTGACTAGCTGGTCTGTGTTGGATGTTCCGTGGAAGAAGGGCTCCTTCTTGAAAATCATGGACGCAAACATGGCGCCATAGGACCACAGGTCGAGCGAGTAGTCGTAGAGCTGGAAGTCGACCAGCAGTTCTGGCCCCTTGAAGTATCTCGACGCGACTCGCACGTTGTACGCGGTGCCCGCGTGGTAAAACTCGGCCAGACCCCAATCGATCAGCCGCAGCTTTCGTTTTTCGTGGTCAATCATGACATTGTGGGGTTTCACATCTCGGTGCATGATGCCCTTGGAGTGCGAGTAGTCGACGGCTTTGAGGAGCTCGTACATGTAGTAACGAATGTCGTAGTCGGTGAACTGCGGGTACAGCGCTCGGAAGTCGAGGTTTTGCACGTGCTCAAAGATAAAGGCCGGCATCTTGCTCTGGGGGTCGCGGACGGTCTCCACTAACGAAATGATGTTGGGCCCACCTGCGAGATTTTGCAGAATCTTGACTTCTCGCTTAATCTTCTTGCGTTTGACGGGCTTGAGAGCCTTGATAACCACAAGCTCTTTGGACACGATGTTGATGCCCTCAAACACCTCGGAGTATTTGCCACGCCCGATTTTCTTGATGATTTCGTAATTGTCCTGCTGGCCCCACTTGAGCACCAGCTTGTCGTAATCCCAGTAGGACGGGTGCATGCGGTCGTTGACGTCGGCGTAGACCCGAGCCACCGGGTCGGCAACAATGTCTGAATCTACTTCCATGGTGTGCTGATTGATGGATACGTCGATACTGTGGCACGTATAATTGAACTGGGGGCGCAAATAATTCGTCTATTGCGAGGTGGTTGGTTGGGAGGAAAATCGAACTTTATTTGCCATGGGCACTAGGCACATTAATCTTAAGCCGACTATTAGATCAGCCCGAAGATTAAAACAAAAAAAAGAAAGAGACAAGCCTGCCAAGAAAATATCAACAACCATGGAGTCTCTCGTCAACAAGTACATGGTGGCTGCTTCGGCCCGTGAAGACGCGGGCGATGCCAGCGAAATGGCAGAACGTGAGTATCCACTTCGGCTTTCCTTCCCCCAATTCCCCCGCCACTAACTCAGTCATCACCTCCGACCAGGCCAAACTGGTGGATCTGGTCCAACTGCTGGGCGAGTTTCTCGTGGACGACGAAAACGAAACCCGGCGATCGGCCATCCAGTGCATCGCCGACACTCTCAAGAGTCTGCCAGCGGACAAGCTCACCAAACAGCAACTGACGGTGGTAGTGGAGTTTCTCAGCGAACGGCTGGCCGACGAGCCTGTGACTGCCCAGGTGCTCGATGCCATGGCTGCGGTGGTTGCCATGACAGCCATCAGCTCGCTGGGCATCAAAAACATCATTGAGAGCATCGTCAAGTACTACGTTCCTTCCAAACATGTCCAGGTGGTGCGATACAAGGCCTACCAGCTGCTCCACTATCTGACTCAGCACAAGGCGCAGTCTCTCAGGTCCACCCCAGCGGCCCAGGAGGCTTTCATCAAGTGCTTTCTCACGGCAACAAGCGGCGAAAAGGACCCCAGAAACCTGCTTGAGTCGTTCCAGACCAACACCTGGATCCACCAGAACCTCAAGGTGCCCGAAAAGGACGTCGAAGAGCTCTTTGACGCCACCTTTTGCTACTTCCCCATCACCTTCCGACCGCCCAAAAACGACCCCTACAAAATCACAGCCGAAGACCTCAAGTTGGCGCTGCGAAATGCCCTGTCTAGTGGCAAGGACTTCGAGAAGCTCGTCTTCCCCGCATTGCTGGAGAAACTGACGTCCTCTTCTCTCTCTGTCAAGGGAGACACCCTCGACACCATCGCCTCGTGTCTCACTGGATACGGACCCGACATTACTGCAAAGCATTGGAAGGAGGTCTGGGACGGCACAAAATTCGAGGTTTTGCATGGAAGTGAGCCTGAGCTGGCAGCAAAGACCCTTACTGTGCTCAAACGACTGGCCGAGCAGCTCAGCAAGTACGGCGACCAGTCGCAGCTGGAAGACTACCTGAAGGAAGTCAAGAAGGACTGCATGGAGAAACTTAATGATCCCACCAACAGATTGTCTCAGCAGGCTGCCCAAATTATCGCCTCCGTGTCGCTAGCCAGTACAGAGGTTGCACAGGTGCTTACTCCCCCCGCACTTGCAGCTGTGCTTGCCGCATGCAACGAGGCACCCATGCCTACACTTACAGCAGGATGTGAGGTCGTAGTCATCTTCCTCAGAGGTGTTCCCTCCGATGTCGCTCCAGACCCAGAACATCCTCTGTTTGAATTTAAAGATCGAATTTTCGATCTGCTCGCCAAGGCTCTGCTGTCTTCGCCCGAGTCTGAGTCCGCGCTTCGAATTCTGGCCATTCGTGGCTTCTCGGCGGCCGTCAAAATTCCTGAATACCTCTCTTCAAACGACACAGAACTGATTGTGCGATATCTCGACGACGTCGTTGTCTCAGACAGCAGTACCAAGACCCTGGAGGCTGCGGTAGACGCGCTTGTTCTTATCGCCGGCATCCCCACCAACGCCACTACAATTCAACAGGTTGCATTCCCTGCTCTACTATCCGAGCTGCCAGCTCTGGACTCCACAAAAGAAGACAAGGCCCGAATTCTCTTCATTCTCTCGGTTCTCGCAAAAATGTCGCAGTCCAAGTCGCTCATTGAAATGTTGCAGGTTCGACTTTTAGGAAAGGTCGATGAAGTGGTGGGCAACGGAAGCACAGAGCTTTACCCTATCCTACTTTTGCAGACTCTACTTACTGCACTTCGCGAGCAGGAGACCAATGATTCCAAATTCGATTCGTCTCCTTACCTGAAGTCTACCTTCCCCAGGCTGTTTGGCAGAACATTCAATGCAAGCTACAGCGGTGATAGCATCCTTGGCGCACCTCAAGTCACCGAGGCAGCCGGCCGGGTCATGACCTGTATCATTCGACAGGTGCCTCAGAACAAGCAGGAACCCATCCTCACTGCTCTGTTTTCTTTCTTCTTCAACGGCTCCCCCTCCGAGTTGTTCCCCGGCACCGTTGACCCCAAAAACCCGCTAAACATTCTAGACAAGCCCATTCCGGCCATGGCTCTGCTGACCGCCTGTACGGCCCCTCTGAACAAAGACCTCTCCATTCCCAAATTGCAGGATCCATTTGTGTTGCTGAGATCAGTGGTTGCCACTGTGTCAGAGTCCACATCATCCCAGGAGCGACGAAACTACCTGCGCTTTGCTGGTCTCCTTGCCAACAAGTGGGTAGACCCCAAGGTAGCCCCCCAGGCTGTGGCATTTGTTTCCGAGCTTTTCACCCAGTCTGCTGCCTCTCTGGAGGCTGCTTGCTGGATCATCAAGGGCTGGCTCCTCAAGGCCGACAACGCCGCTTTCAAGTTTGTGGACCAGCTGGTGGAGATGCTCCATGGTAGCAACGGCACAGCAGCAGCTAGATCATTCGATATTCTGCTTGGCGATGACGAGCTGTTCACCAAGGCGAACGGACTTGTCGTGCGACTTCTATTCAAGCAGCGACTCTTCTCTACCGTGGTACCAAAGCTGGTTGACGGGTTCAACAACGCATCTTCAGCATCAGTAAAGGTCAACTACGTCGTGGCCCTATCCAACATTGTCAACTCCATCCCCAGCAGCATTGTGTCGCCAGCACTCCAGGACATTATCACTCTTGTGGTTGACTCGCTGTCAGTGGACGACTCTCGGGTCAAGACTGCAGGCATTGACACCATCCTTGCTACTATTGGCGAGTCTCCAGAAACAATTGCGGCCTACCTGGACTCTCTCGTTCCCAGTCTACTCAATGTCTGTGCCGAGTCTCCTGCTCCAGTGAAAATCAAGGCTCTGAACTGTCTGGGTGCCTTTGCCACTGCCGTGGATCTCCCTAAAATCGTTCCTTTCAAGAACCGGATCATTTCGGCTCTCACTGTGCTTTTGGACCACCCCAAGCGAGACGTGAGACGAGCCACTGTCGACACTCGACAGGCCTACTTTGAGCTGGGTATCACCAAGTCGTAATAGGTAAAGACTGAGCTATAGAGTAATTGTACAGTAGTATTTCTATTAGAAACGAATGAATACTTTGTCAAGATTATTTAAACATCTTGGAAACCTCCAGCCATACCTTTTTGGCTTGGCTATACTCAAGGTTGACTCGAAGATGATACAAGAGACCCAGAGCTCCATGCTTAGGATCGTACTGTTTGAGCACCTCCGACGATAGAGCTTCTTTGAGAGCAGAAGGAATGTGCAGGTTTGAGAGCCAGGGAACACTCTTGATTCGATTTGATACCTTTCCTGGAATTTTAGACCCAATCTCCTTCAAGCTATCTCTGAACCCAGCCATCTGCACAACATCTTCATTTTCGTAGACACCTCCGGGAGGAATGTAGTACTTATCATATTGATCATCCTGATTGGCTGCCTCTCGTCGAGGGGGTCGGTATCGCTCGTTGACATCCAGATACTTGGCCCAGTTGTTGTTTTTCAACAAATGGGGATCGTGATGGTGGGTGAAGTCAGGCGAGTAGAAGAGAGGAAACTTGACTTGAAGTCGAAAGTTCTCGAAACTTCGGAGAAAGTGCCAGGGTTCATCAGCCAACAGAGGCACAAAAGGAATGGCGTTTTCGTTGGTACAAGGCTCACTCTCAGGACACTTGAAGATTCCACCGACAAAAGTCTCGGGCCAGTAGACTGGGACTTCTCTGTCCATGAACTTGTGTCGTCTCACGACCTTGAAGGTTCCGTTTTTGAACTTCCAGTCTTCCCACAGATGATCACTGGACGTGTTTTCGAACGAGTAAGTCTGACGGAAGTTGGTGCATCCAGCACTTCCCTCGTTGGTGTAGTCATAGGTCTTTCCGTTCTGGCACACAGTGAGCGCCATTCGGTCCGGCTTTTGACCACTGAGATCTTTTTCACACCACACTCGGACTCCACTGTAGGGAGCCATGAAGTTGGTCATGGGCTGGCAGTCCTTGAAGGTCTCATCGTAGTAGTACGAGGAGGGGAAAGAGGCAGCTGCAACGCTGGCAAGAAGCACGATACGCATGTTTGTTGGTGTTGAGTGATCAGAGCGGTTTTGAGCAGGTCCTCACCGCTTATATGTTTGGGCTACGTTATGGCCATGACTTGCAAAATTATGGCAAGGTGAGATTGTCTGCATGGAGCGATGAGTTTGTAGTTGAAGCCATAAAGTACGAGGTCAAGTAAAATCAAGTGTGTTTATGTTGAGGTAGAGTGCTGGGTATGGTACCATAATGTAGACTAAAATACGCTGTGGAAGTGTGGTAATGGTAACAATAGAACCAGTAACTATCTGAATATCTTCCTAACTCCATACCATCTTAATATTTACCACTTTTGCCGTTGTTTTTTGGTCCCTTTTCTGTTTCGTTTTCCTGATACGATGCTTAAAACTCTACTTGGCATGGCAACTACCGCAGCTAAAGCTAAGAAAAAGCTCACTGCAGCGACAACCTGAAATTGAGTTTTCCAAACCGTGCACTGCTCAGAATTCCTAGCAGCACCACAGCAGCATCAACGCCATGGATCTAGCACTTTTGGGATCAGATACAGACCGGCTGACGTCGGATGGGCGATGGACCGCGGCAAATCTCGCCGTCTACGAGGACCCGTCGTCCTTCGAGGCCTGGGAGTACCTGGTAAACACGACTGAAACGGTGGCTGGAGAAGGAAGCATATACGAGCCAGCGTGCAAGGTCATGGAGCACTTTCTGGCCAAGTATCCGCTGTTGTTTGGATACTGGAAGAAGTACAGCGACTACGTCAAGCGCACGGGAGGCATAGAAATGGCGCTGCAGGTGTGCCGAAAGAGCATCGAGGCTTTTCCCCAAAGCGTTGATCTCTGGACCGACTACCTGTCGATGGCGATTGAGAACAAGGAGGACCAAGACGCGATGCGCGATCTCATCCACGAGGGCGCCGAGGCCTGTGGACGAGACTTTCTCAGTCATCCGTTCTGGGACAAGGCCCTGGAGTACGAAGCTGCCCAGGCTGCCAGCACAGGCGCCATGGGAGACCACAAGCTGGACCTGCTCAAACAGATCATTCTGTACCCGCTGCATCAGTACGCGCGGTACTGGGAGGAGTTCACCAAGACAGCCGCAGGAAGACCGGTGGCCAAGGTGCTGTACGAGGGCATGACAGAAGAGGTGGAGTCCACGGAGGCGGCGGTAGAGCTGCTCAAGGAAAAGGTGTTTGCACGCACCCAGCAGCGAACCATGGATAAGTGGAAGTACGAGAGCGCCATCAACCGCAACTACTTCCACGTGGCTCCTCTGGACGACGAGCAGCTGACTCTATGGAACGACTATCTGGACTACGAGGAGGGAGTGGTCGAGAGCGAGTCGACAGGAGTGCCATTTACAAACAAATTTGCGCTGGACGGCGTGGACTTTTTGTACAAGCGAGCGCTGGTCCCGGGAGCTGCCCTGGACTCTCTTTGGCTCAGATACACTCGTTGGTTGACCAATAACATCCCTGCCAATGTCAGAATGGCCTACAGACTAGCTTCTACTGTGTTTGTGCCTACCAGCCGTCCACAGATTCGCTTCAACTATGCTCTGTACGAGGAGTCGCTCGGCAACTCCGACCAGGCCCAGAGCATCTTTTCCAGCGTGGTTTACTCTGCGTTGGGCCAGAAACTGTCTCGCTCCCTGCTGCAAGAGGTGCTCATCCAGTACCTGCAGTTCTACAGACGTCAGCACGGACTGGCAGACACAGTCAAGTATTGCCAAGATATGCTGACAATCCTCGGGGAGGAGGAAGATGAACATGCAACCAAGAGAAGAAAAACGACCAAGAAGCCGAAACAGGGCTTGGTCTGTGCGGAAGACGCGCTTTTGACGGCGTTCAAAAAGCACAAGTGCCCAGCCTCGCACGTCAGTCCCGTGCTGGTAGTGGAGATGGCCAAGCTGGTGCGTATGGCCAACCCCTCGGCCAACTGGAGATCTGTGTTTGAGCACTACCGAGCAAAGTGTCTGGACAGCACATATTACTGGACCAACAACTTTCAGTTTGAGCTGGACAGCTTAAAGCACCCGCTCGTGAGTCCCAATCCCCCAAACGAGGTGTCCCTGGACAACCTTATGAAATTTAACGAGGCTCTGCGCAGTCAGAGTCAGGTTCCCATTCCCGTCATCACAGATATCATGCGAACCACGCTATCTGCCACACAGGACTATGGCAGTCACAAGCGTATCCAGGGCTACGTGATGCTGGATCCCGAAGTCAACGGCTCCCTGTATTGCCAGACTTGGCTGAAAAAGAAGCTGGCGTCAGATGGCCGGCTCACAACCACCAACAGACGGCTCAAGGCCGAGGCCGGCCATCCAGGATTCGAGTTTGAGCAGGGCACCAACTTTGATGCCACCTGTCAGCGATACATTAAAGAGCAGAAGGACGCCAGTGGGCATAGTGTTGCATAGATAGGGGCCGATAGCAGACACATGATTTATTTACCCTAATCACCAATCATGTGCTTCTTTGGATCCCCACACTGCGATGGTTGTGTTGAGCTCTACATCTTTTGGGTCTCCTTCCGGCATCCTGAGATCATGTGGTGTCTATAACATCCATTGACCAAGTTATTGACTCAGCTGCATATAGTTGTAAAATAGATAATAATTGATATGCGCTGTAAATATAAATAGTTTCATGTACAAAACATGGCACACAACTAGTTTCAAAAAAGAACTCCATGGTCGCTCGGGTTAGTATACACGTTATCTCTAAATACTATCAGATTGTCTTCCGATCAACCGGATACCTTCTCTGATTTTACACTGTTGGGTCACACCCGGGTTGCCATACACCTCAATCTTGTGCAACAAGCCACAGTTTTCGCTCAGGAGCTCCACACTCCTGTCATTGATTCCACGACAGAACCCGATATCCAGTTCTTCCAGTCCAGGTAACCTCTTGGCAGCAGATTCAATTGTTTCCAGACTGATCTCAGCGAGGGAGTTGAGGTTCAGTGTTCGCAGAGTTGCCCCAGAGTGCTCTACAATCAGGTTGACAGCATTATCACCCAGCGCAATGCATCTGCGCAGACACAGCTTCACCAGACCAGAACTGTCCCATTGGTAAAAAAGAGCAGCAATTCCCTCATCAGTCAGCTGATCAAGATTTGTCAGAGAGAGCGTCTGAAGATGGGGACAAAAGGGTCGGATTCCTTCGATGAGAATGCGATCTGTGAGACCGGAACATCCGTCCAGAACCAGCTCTTTCAACTGGGGACCCACATTACTGCACAGAGCAATGATCACATCGTCAGTAACCACATCCTCGGCTTGAGGGTAGCAGATTTCGACCTTTTCGAGGTCACTCAGCGTCAAAGCAGCCATTTCGTATCCCATGGAGTCCGTGACTCCCTCCAAACGGTACATGTTGAGCACCTTGAGATTGGGACAATGCTGACACATGAACACCACGTTTTCAGACGATATTCGGTGTGAGTTTCTGATAGTCAGACTGGTCAATCGAGGTCCCACGAGGGTAAAGAAATCATCCCAGGTTTTGCCAGAAATCAGGAACGCACCATCAATGTACAACTCGGTCAGAGACGTCAATTTCTCTCCAAAGTATAGGAGTACATCGGCAGACAATCTTCCACACATTCCCAGAGTCAGGGATTCCAGTCGAGGGCAAAACGCTCCAATCATACGAAGAGAATCTGAGTCAATGTCTGAACAGTCCCAGAACTCCAGTTTGGTCAAAGAGGCATCCAAAAAGAATTTCATGGTGTCGCTGTTGAGTCTTCTGTTTCTGCTGAGAATTCGAGAAATTTTGTTCTTGTTCTCCTGACCAATTTCTCCTAGTGCTTCCACATCGTCAATGTGGGTTGAAATCAGAGAGATGCACAGGTCCTGCAACTTGGGAACAATGGTGTACTGTTTCTGGTCGAGAAGTGCCTCTGCTTGCTTCTTTCTTTGTTTTCGCAGACTGTGGTCTTTCTTTTTCTGAGCCTTCTCCTTTGCAACTTCCTCCATGGTACAGTCATGGCACAGCAATCCCATGGCAGTGGGATCACGTGGAGCCGCTCTGGAGAATGCAGTCACCACAAACAGGTTGCCACATGTCGCACACGTGTCGTTCTGACCGGGGTTCTTCTTACCCTTATTTTCACCCTCGTCCTCGGTGGCATCTGGATCTGATTCCGAGACGTCAGAGTCCCCAAAGTCTCGTCGACGTTTTCGACGTGCCAGAGCTCTGATTCGGGCCACATCCGGGTCATTTTCGTCTGCTGACGAGTCCGACGAGTCTGAAGTGTTTCCAGAGATGGTGATGATTCCATTTTCGTCCTCTTGGAGCGCTTGAAGCTCCTGGTCTGGCTGCTCTCGTTCTCGTCTTCTGGTGATTCCCTGCTCCTTGAGAAACTCTGTCAGCGCGGAGTTGGGACCTCGCACCTCGCTGGTTTCGCCTGCGCCCGCTGTGGTGGCCTGTCTGTGTCGGTACCGTCTCATTTCGTCGCTTGTGTCGGGTTCTGAAGATCCGATCGAAAATTGCACTTCTTAGCCTCACTCCGAGTGGCAACCCATTTACCTGCAGAAATTATGCACAGCATGCAAAACCTACGATGACGGTTGTAGATAGCGCCACCGAGAATCAGTTGGGGCGAAAATTGGCGAAAAGGTGTTTTTTTTTTGTTGAATGAAGTTTTGAATGGTCAGAGTGAAGTCACAAGCCATGGTTGTTTCGAAAACATCGCAAATGACGTTATAAGTCTTTTTTATCACTGAGATGCTTGGAGATTGAGAACCCTACTGATCCTAGCAACTCAACCCGAAAGACCGAATCTGTAACATCAGTATCACGAGAGGTGTGTCTTGTTTGAAATGCGATTCTGAATGAAGCAACATCTTTGATTCTTTTCTGACAGCTGTAAACTGTTTTTTTTTACGGTTGGAAATGGCTATTGACGGTACAGTAACTTACGGCTTTGGATGCGGCAAAACTGTGTGTTAATGACACTGACCAAATGGGAATTTGATTGAAGAAAACCAAAGGAAGTGGATCGAAATTCGAAATGAAGAACTTCATCTATATAGAGACATGGCTTTGAGAAATTGGTACAAAATCAAAAAACCAGATGCAGCACCCAGAGATTTGCCGTGACCACATCCATCAGTTACCGTAATCAATAGTCTACAACGTGCAGTATCACTCACTCTAGCTATTCAGATATGCAAACCCTCAGTTGGTCATTATCAGCTGATTACAGTAGATGTCATAAGATGATGAAATGAAATGAAGCCATAGAAACAGAGAAGAACCAACATTACACCACTTCATTCGGCTCTTACCTGAAAGCTGAACTGGACTAAAATGATCAGGGCCAACTTTTTAACGACAACATTCGTCAGACCAATGTCTGCTTTTCCAAAATCATAAAAAATATTCAGCTTGGTATTGACTGGTGTCACTGGTTTTTTAACCCCTTTATTTTTTTGACGTGACTACACAGGTGCCTCACCAAAAGTGGGGAGAATGGCATGTTGTGAAAGTTGGATATTTACAACCAAAAGCAACACTGTTTGGACGACGACGATCAATAAAACAGCCAGAGACTGCCTCACTTTTCTTCTTTGGAACCGTACCACTGCTACAAACATCTTTCGGACCACTTTGGCCCCGAATTGGTCTCAGCACACAGTCAACTGCCGACTTGCTAATCGAAATGACACCTATCACTACATGGGTGACGTCACGCGCGAGGCAAACTTTTTGAGGCACCCCCCAGGCAGACAACCCCAGACAGACATGCCTACACTACATGGGCCCTTGTTGGCTTCTGCACCACAGGACAACATGATGTGAGAGCGAGCAAATATCTCCAACCTCATCTCATGACCTCCAACTGCGCCCAGTGGATCCTTCCCTCCCCGCAACGCAGTCGCATTTTCAGCCATACTGGCAGTGCCCGCACACAGCCCATTGCAAACTCCGCCTCTCAACAGTCAGCATTCCGGCCCCAAGATGTCTCAACTCTGAAACTAGCACAAAACCATGGACAGGCTTGCTATGCATGCGTCTTGCCGCATGCGTATCGATACATACGGCGGTACGGTTGCCCTGGCCAGAGCTGCTGGTATTGAATGCACGAAATGCGGCTCCGAAACGGCCGTTATACGTCGGTATCGGAGGCTCTCGACTCTCAACAATCTCCTTCTGCTGTGTACCCTACCACTCGGTAGCCAGGCTATAATATATCCCTGTTTGTTGCCTCTGAACGACACACTGGCTGGCAAACCTTGTTATCCCAAAATCGGCCCCCAAGAAAATCCTAACAGCGATGGATTCCAACACCACGCAAATAGACTGGCTTGAAAAGTCGCATGCTCCACTATCCGCATAAAACACCCAGATTGAGACTTTAATCTCCCCAAAAAACGGTTCAGGATGCTCAATTATGGCATACAATCACGGAAAACCCGAAAGTTAATGTGGTTCGGCCAGACGTCCAAAACGCAACATGTCTACGGGCACATGGGCAGAATTGGGCATCTACTTACATGAACGCAGTCGGACGAGCCGTCTGAATCCAGCCAGACCACGCCTGTCACTCCCACACCCCTACATGGAGAGCTGTATGGTTCCGATTGCAAAACTCCGAGGTCGAAAATTTATTCCCAAACAAACATTTCAACGGTGGCCCCTTTAAGGCCGGATAGCCGATGTTAGAGCAGAAGGGGAAAAAGTGCGACAGCGAGTCTAGTGCAAACAGGGTTCCATATTGTCCATCGTGCGCGTGACATGAATCAAGGAGATGTGTGGCGCAGGCTTTTGTGTTTATTCTTGATCTATCCCCGTCCAGTTCGTGCTGGACACTTGGGTTCTCTTGTTTCAGACCCCGTTATCTGCTTTTGTCTGACGTTTGGATCCTCCTGGGGCCTATGCGGTCCGGTAGATTAGCCCCCTGCATGGCAAATAGAGCAACGTGGGTGATGAGAAAAAAGTCTTGGCACTGCACGGGACGAAAGAAAGGAAAGAAGCACGCGAGTGGACCTGGAGAAAATAAGTGATGACGTGTAGCTGTTGCTATCCGGATTTCAGCCGGATTTTTCGCTATTCAGCGTCACCAAGCGTGCAATATCGCCGCGTCCGATCACTTGAGACTGCCCACCGCAGCCCCTTGCTTATCTGGCTGCTCATTCCAGTCCCCACTGTGGAGCCTTGCTGGAAGGCTTTATGGGGTCTAGGTTTTTGACTTTGGTCTAGAGTCTAGTGTTAAAGTCACACCGCAGTTAGGCTACAATTTGCAGACTAGCCGTGGTATGAGGCAAGTGGGGTTGGGAGGGTACTGGGATTCAAGAAAGAAATCTAAGCGGGTGGCGGGAGTAAAGAAGCATGCGTTCGACTCGTATTCGTGTGCCGAGTGCAATGATCTCACTTGCTTCGCCACCGCTAAGCCAGGGCCAAAGCCACAGCCACAGCCCCCACCTCAGAAGAGCTGCTGTTATGGTTCGCGTGTCTTAGGTTTATGACTTTCAAAGACTGAGAGATACGAGAACCCAGGTTTAGGCGCACTCCATGTCCATATTATTGGAGATACACAACGGCCTTTTCGTTGCCTGAGACTACGGCCGCAGTCGGTGTTTCGCATGTCTTTCGAACTTTGCGTCTGGCTTTTTTTATTTCGCTGCCATTATTCCCACTATTTCTCATTCGGCCTGCATAGATCCCCTCGGGCCCGTTACTGCCGCTCTATCAGAAGCAGAAACGTTAACCTAGGCTGATCAAGGAGGTTTGGACTTTTGGCATCGTTTAGATGAAGCCGATTATTATGGAGTCCGCCAACGCTTCTTCAACGGCGTTGCGTCGCCGGTATGTTTTTCTCATTTCGGAGGCTAGTGGCTGTCGCTTTCTTTCGCCATCTTTTACGCTTCCTCTCTCTCTCTCTCAGTTGTCACACGACCAAATAAGACTGTTTTTTTTTTCTCTTTCGTTTTTCACTTTTGGCCCGATTTTCCTTGTCTCTGCAAAGTTGAGTTTGGTCTAGCAGCACTTGGCCTCATGGAAGGATGCGTTTGACGATGGCCCGATAGCTCGATATCGAGCGATCCAAAAGCGCCAGCGACACACGGCCAAGACGGGAGAAATCCAAACGGATTTTGAAGGGTGCACCGAGAGCTGTCTGTGGCTATTTGTGACGGATATAAGCCGCAGTGTCGTCCTCTGATTTCTGTTGTCTCCACCGGAAAACCTTCTGTCAACCGTGCGTCAATGAAAGACCCCTTGTATGCAGCTTTCCAGGCTGACCTCTTTTCGGATACCGATATATAGTGCACGAACGGACGTGTCTTGTAGAGTAGATACAGGGAGTTATTTGAGGTGGAAATTGGAAACCAAAGTTCGGCAAAACAGACACACCGCACCAGCATAGACTACGGGAAACACTGCATCATACAACAGCGGCTCACGACGATAAACACACCATTCATTCGATCCACACGCTAGCAGCATTCATTTGCCTCCATCACATTCATCACATTCATCACATTCATCACATTCATCACATTCATCACATTTCATTCATCGCATTCGCCATCATCTCTCTTTTCTTGTCCTTGAACCAACATGCTGGACATTGAAAAACAGACACATCGTGGCCGCCGGTCAAACTCGGTACACTCGCCAAACCGAAACCCATCAAAGTTGCAGTCTTTCAAGTCGCTTGGCATCAAAATCACCCAATGTGTGCTGATTCATCCTCTGAGGACGCTCAGATCGTCGCTCATGGGTAAACTGGTGCTCATCGTGCTGGCATGCATAGCCTTTGGCTCTCTTCTCAATTTCACAGACCGAATTCCAGACAGTCTGAAAACAAGAGTCAACACTCTGGCCTATCAGTCCGATACCGGTGTGCTGATGGAGGGTCAGCCACCAGCTGGGCAAGCTACTCTCACTCCTACTCCCACTCCCGAGCCCATCAAGGTGACGCCAGTGACGAAAATGAAGTTCAAAGATAACGAGCGAGAATTCAAGCCAGAATACGCCTACAAGAAGGCTCTGGACTCATCTTCGGACTACGAATTTCAGTGGAAAGACTGGGTGGATATGACGGATCTTGTCAGCTATTACAGCGCTCTCGAGTACCAAAGAAAGGAGCTAGGACTCGAAAAGATGCCTCATTTGCACATTACTGGTCCTCCAAGTGAAATCACGCCCGAGGGCCACTTTGCCCGTCTCGGTATGATCTACCTGGATAGTACCATGCCTACGCCAAGGAGACTGCTCTATCTCACAGACAAGGTTGTCAAGCGAGACCTGGGCTACAACGACAACATCAGAGACAGAGCCTCTCCGGTGGCTCAAAGCAACCTGCAGAGAAGAGACGACACTGCTGGCGATAAGGCGACCGACACGCCTGAACAGAGTCCAGGTTCTGCACCAATTGCTCGTCTGGAGCTCGTGGAATCCGACCCTAGAGAAGAAGACGATTACGATGACGACGACAACGGAACTATCTTTGTGCACACGAAAAAGACCCACGAAGAGCTACAGGCAGCCGTGGATCTTGAGGATGCTCAGCGAAGTCACCTGAGACCTCTGAAGCAGACTCGGTGGCCAGCAATAGACAGACAGCATCTGGAGCTGCCACGACGCATGTTTGAGTGGGACGTGAACGAGGAGATTGCCGCGGGAATGGACGAGACAGCAGCTCCCGAGCAGCAGGCTCACTCGGAGTTTGTTGGAACGCAGTGGAAGCACATTGTCAAGTCCGGCAAGCATTTCTCCGAGGCCTGGGTCAACGGTGACACCAAGGGAGCCGGAGTTCACTTTGACTGGCGTTTCTTCCGCGAGTTTAAGACCGTGGAACAAAAACAGGAAACTCTGCACAGGATGCTGAGAGCGTGGCTTGATTTCACCGACAGAGAAGGAATCATCACGTGGCTGGCCCATGGAACTCTCCTGGGCTGGTATTGGAATGGTATGAGTATGCCCTGGGACTTTGATGGCGATGTGCAGATGCCCATTCGTGAGTTTGACCGTTTTGCTCGACTCTACAACCAGACCTTGGTGGTTCAGAGTCTCGAAGACGGAGGAGGAAGGTACTACGTGGACGTGGGACCAACGTACGTTGAGCGTCTGCGTGGAAACGGAAAAAACGTGATTGACGCCCGGTTCATTGACGTGGACACTGGCATGTACATTGATATCACTGGTCTCGCATACGCCGAGCAGCAGGAGAAGTTCCACTGCAAGAACTGGCACCGATACACCCTGGAGGACGTTTCTCCGCTCAGACGGACTCTGTTCGAGGGCAAGCCGGCCTATGTTCCACGCAACTTCCAGAAGATTCTCAACTTTGAGTACAAGAAGAACCCCCTGCACAATGACCGATTCCAGGGAGCGTTTTTCTCCAAACACATGCGTCTCTGGGTCGACCAGAAGCAGTGTGAGAATCTGCAGATTGGGCCCGACGGTGTCACCGATCAGGAGAAGATCGACCGCTGGTCTTTGCGATCCACTGGAGATGTTTCAGTTTTTGGCGCCTGTTACCGACCAGAGTTTTTGGCCGAGTATTATGCCACCAAGGACCTGACCAAGGCCCACCAGGACGAAATGAAGGCTATCGAGCTGGGATCTGCCACTTGGGAATTCATCAAGGACGAGTTCAAAAGGCCCTAGACTCATTATTTATTCGCTGTAATGCAATTTGTTGTTTTTATTCTGTTACAGTAGTTTGAAGCATCTGAGCCAATATGGCACTGACCTGTTCTCCAAACCGAAACAATGACAAGTGTAATTTTGCCTTATGATTTAATTCCTCTTTGACGTCATTCTTGATTCAGAAAGAGAAAATCTATAGATGATTGCAATTCCTAGAAAGGAATAAAAAAAAGCTACCCACAAAAAGTACGTTGACTCGGCTCGACCCGGAGTTGTAGATCCCTAAGGGTCCCTGATGATCTGCGCCAATTTGGGATTGGCTAAGTTTTGGAAGGGTCTGACCTTTGGTTTTTGGAGAGATTCAGGAAGATATAAAGATGGCATTACGTTTGCGACAAGACCCAGGAGATTTATTGCCAGACAACCATCTACGAAAATTATGGTTGTCTTAGAGTTTGCTCGTCTGTTGGTACGGTATTTAGTATGTTGGTACGGTATTTGCAGTCTAGTCTAGTTTCTCCAAAAGTAGGCTGGTTTGGAAGACGATTATCAGTGCTTTCAAAAGAGACGCTGACATCAAAAACACTTGATATTCTGACTAGATATTCTGACTAGATGTAGGTGTGTTTCTTGTCACGTTGAGAGTATTGTCGTTGCCCTTCTGGTGCTATGGTACCGAGCCGTACTTGCTGCTCGTTTCGCATAAACTTGTTTCAGCCAAAGGTTACATTCCTCACAGTCTTTTTTTTTTCTCTCTAAAAAATGCAGTCAGTATTTTCTCAGGGTCATGATGTAATTCTACAGACACACGTGGTCCATGGAGGTGGACATGAGGATGCACAATCACACAGTAGAACCAAATGAAGATGGACACAATAGCAAAAAGTCATAGCAGCAACTACCACAAACGGCCTCCCCCGCCATTGCACCCCTCCTCCCCCTCCAAACCCCCCAGACAAAATTTTCACACTAGCGTATGTATAGCATGTACACTCCTGTAGGTCCCTCGACTATCTACTTGAGTCATTGGTGTATTCAGAAATTGGGTTTGGGAAATAAGATTTTTGCCGGCAGAAAGCATGCTGTCTGGAACCACCAAGGTGTCACTTGGAAGAGAAGAGGACGATAGCCGGACGACTCATTGCCCGCCAGTCACCTGTTTCGGCCCATATCTGCGACTCCAAGCACGCATACAAACAGCCCCGCTCGCCACGCGTCCGCAGACACCAATTACGGCATTTTTCGCCCCTCGGAAACCACTTGTTTCCTCTTCAACCCACGTTGCACCGCACTCAGGCAGGAACATAGCTATCCTCCGTTATACGTTAACTTACGGCTTTCACACGACCTAGTTTCTGAATAGCTTTGCAGCTAGCTAGTGACTGATTTGGGCAGATTGCAAACGACTCTTTTTTTCAGACTCGGACCGCTCAAGACTCGCGTTCTTCCATTCTCTCGTTTCCAGTGACACAGACACACGTTGACTTCCAACCCACACGCCCCACCACGAACCACAAAGCCCATCGGTTCTCAAACAGGCTTGTTCACCGGCACCAAGGCTCGCTGAACGAAAAAAAAAAAACCACTCCTAGCCTCTCACTCACCCCAACACGACCCCTGAACCTGGGACCCTCACACACCGATGACTTCCTTGAGCGACAAAAAACTGGAGGAGGACCTCGCGTGCTACTGCTGCGACCTGAGCGACTGCTCGGAAACCAGCGACTGCGACAGCTGCGACGAGACAGATTCCAAAAAGAGAACGAGGTCCCAGCCATCAACACAGACATCCGACACTTCTGTGCCTATACTTAAACGTCAGCGAACAACCCGTGTGAAGAACGAACACGCTGACTGCGTCGAGTGTCTGGACGGACCTGAGCCTCCCTCAGATGAAGACTGCCCTTGCGACGATGGGTGCGAAGTGCTGACTCTCTCGAACCAACAAGAGTTTGAGAGCTATATCAAGTCTGTGCTGGCTGTGGACTGGGCAGACGTTGGCCAGGAGACACAACAGTCTCAACAGCCAGTTCAACTACAGCAACCCCAGCTGCAACAACCCCAGCAGCAACCACAGCACCTCGCGCAGCATACCCTTCCTAGCCAGGAAATGTACCCGCCAGTGACTAACATGAATGCTCCCAGAAGTACCGCAACCAACGCACCTCTGGCAGACATCCACTCTCGTTTGCACGAGAGAATCCCAGAGCATCTGTTGCAACACACCCACTGTGACTTTGATGGGGTGTCCGACATGGACAACTTTCTGTCACATTTGAAAAATGAGCATCTCACTGTCCCCGAAACGTTTCCCTTTCAGCTTTGTCAGACACACCCTGACCATGCCCATCAGCATGGACATCAGAACCAAAATCAACACCAGCACCAGCACCAGCATCAGCACCCACATGTGCATCAGCAGGGTCACGTTCACCAACATAACGAACATGGCATTCACGGCCACACTCACATGCATCAGCCCATGAGCCAACCCATGAGCCAACCCATGGCCCAGTCTATGAACCAGCCTATGAACCAGCCCATGGGTGTACCTGTGACTCAGCAGGGCCAGGGCCAAAGCCAAAACCACGGCAACGTCAACGTCAGCTCTCTTCGTTCGACACTGAGCATTCCACAGCCCTACTTGTCGCCGTCGAAAATTCTGCAATGCCACTGGGGTAACTGTAACTACAACACGGACTCGCCCGACGACCTGGACTGCCACTTTGTCAACGCCCACAAGTACGACCTCAACAAGTACTCGCGCCATCAGAGCATCTGTGCCAACGCTATGAAGGTGTTTCCTCAAGAAAAGCGACCGCCAGTTGGCATTTCGCCCTTCTTGTGCGAGTGGAACCACTGTCACTTTAGCAGCAACGACCTCACCGAGTTCGTCTCCCACCTGATGGAGTCGCACCAGCTTCATACCTTTGAACATACATGTGCAAGCAATAACCACTACCCCGGTAGCTTTCTGGAAAACATCTCCACCATGCTACCTCTGACCAGCACTCCTTCCTCAGAGGGCTCTCCCCTCGGTTACACCCCGCCTAGCAGCACCTTTGAAGGTGACTTCGAGTCGCCAAAGTACGGACATGTGCATCACCCCACTCCCTCTACTAGCTCTACAACAAGCCCAGGCGTGGGCAGCTCTTCCAGCGCTGCCAGTGCATCTACGAGTGCATCCACTCCGGCTGCAGTATCCACGCCTGCCACTGCTCCTGCCACTGCTGCTACCGTACACACCTGTCAGTGGGTCACGTCCAACGATCCCAAGCATGTCTGCAAGATGACTTTCAGCTCAGCCAAAGACCTGTCAGACCATGTGGTTGAGGACCACATTGGATCGCGAAAACCCGAGTATTCGTGTAGCTGGGATGGCTGTGACAGATGCGACAGGCCTTTTACCCAACGCCAGAAGGTTGTGCGTCATCTGCAGACCCACACCAAGCACAGACCTCATCAGTGCCCCGTGTGTCACTACAGGTTTGCTGAGGAGTCTGTGCTCAAACAACACATGCGAATCCACAGTGGCGAGAAACCATTCCAGTGTCAGATTTGCCACAAGACGTTTGCTGCCAGCACTGCGCTTTCGGTTCATATGCGAATCCACACTGGCGAGAAACCACTAGTCTGTAAGTGGCCAGGATGCGGTAAGCGGTTTTCAGAGTCTTCTAATCTCACCAAGCACATGAAGACCCATACGCTTGAAAAGCCGTTTGCCTGCCCTCATCCAGGATGCGACAAGAGGTTTGGTCGAAATGACCAGCTGCAACGGCACGTCAAGACGCATGAAGTGAAGGAGGAGCCCGAGTGGGCGTCTGGATGGCAGCAGACTGTGGTCTAGACTAAAAGTTGACGATAGTCGACACTAACAGCTATTTATATAGAATTAACAAAAATATTTATGCGATAGATTTAATACAAGCGCAATCGAGAAAGAATCTAGTCTTTGGTTGAGCAAGGCAATTTTAGAGCATTGACAAGCCACTGGTTGGCAAGCCACTACAGGGAGTACTTTTATCATTCCTATCAAGCATTCATCGTTACTATTCATTAATCATTACTTCGTTTGTTCAGGCCATGGATGTGGTTACATCACTGTCTATACAAGATAATCTCAGACTGTTTAAAGTATCTTCTGGCATCCTCGTCAATGAGAACGAGGGACAGAAAAGTACGAGCCGAGAACTTCTTGTTGACATCTCTCATGGTGGGGGAGAGGTCGAATCCACCGAGGAACAGTCGAATGGGAATGGTTTCTCCTCTAACGGGGGCTCCATCCATAATTTCGAACCGCACCAAAGTCTCGGACTCGTTGACCTGGTTTGGTGGCGCACCCACCGTCTCCCTGCGGATGATGCTCAGCTCCATGTGTTTGATTTTGAGACGCACCAGCAGGAAGTATATCCGCCCGACAATGACATCCTTCAAGTGGTACCGACTCTTGGAGTACTCGAACTCGATATGCAGACAGTCCTCGATGCCGACGTCCATCTTGATGGTGGAGGTTGAGTCAGGGTTTTGTCGGTACGAGTAGACCCACACATCCTTTTCTCGTGTGACGTCGTTCATTCGGCGCACCACGGTGGCACGCACAAAGTACCGCAGACGCACGTTGAGGCCATTGTAGCTTTCAAACTGCTTCTCCACGTTCTTGAACTCGAACTCGAACGTCTCAGGGTGGCGCATCTCGCCTGGAGCTGCCAATTCCTGGCCCATGGACAGAAATGCCTCTCCTTCAGGCTGGGTGGCATTGCCGCCTCCGCGATCGTTCTTGGTCTCAATGCAGCCAATGAATTGCACCTTGATACCCGAGTGCTCCAGCCGCTTGCCGTCCTTGGGTCGAATGGTGACGGTTCCCTTGACTGACTCTCCGTCCTGGTAGAGCGGCACTTTTTTGCCCTTGTCTGAGCGCACCTCCACCAGCTCGCGGGAGTCCTCACCCTCCAGGCGAATCTCAATATCTAGAGGCGACTTGAAGAAAAGTGACATGCTGATTGATAAGAGACAATGTGGTGATAGATGCGACGTGGATGCTGTACGCCATGTGGGTTGGTGTTGTCCGTTCGAGTTTGGCTGGTGGCGGTTACTGGGACTTTTGGTGTTGAAACCTAAAAGCCATGTCTTGTTAGAGTGGGTTATGGATGAGATGACGGAAGGCAAGAGTGAACTCAGATAAGCAGCTGGGTTGAATGAATGAGAAAATGTGACATTGTTGGTGTAGTGACAAGCTGACTGAATTCTAGCCTTTTCAGGGTCCAAAATGGCAGGTTAATAGACTGCCCCTAATTGGCTGTGGGGCAAGTGTCACGTGTTTTAATTGAGGTTCAGACAGTGACTACTAACAACAAACTTGACAATACCGTACCGTTTGTATGAGTCTACTGGGGTTTTTGGCCAGAAAGATATATCCCTATTAGCGCAAATCGTGGACCGTTTGAAGTCCCTTTTGATCCTTTACAAGTGGTTGCTTATACATGTGTATTTTCCCAAGAGCCATGTCCCACTGAAAACTAAGTTTTGCTGCGGTTCCAAAATAATTTCAGCCAAACATCTCCAAAACCAAACCCGCGAAATCCGAAAATTATTAAATTTCAGAGTAAACAGCATATTGCCATTTAGCAGCCCCATCTGTACACTTTTATCTTTTCTGGAATGAGGCTACCGTCGAGCCCTTTTTCATCATCTTTTTTCCCAACACCCCACTGCTGACTGCGTCCTAGATGCACAATATTTGTGGGGAAATCGGTCCTTGTGCGGAGGCAGAAAAAGGCGGCCCACAGTGCTCAACAAAAGAGAAGAAAAAACGCGGGAAAAGAGACAACCAGAAAGAAGAGAAAAAAAAGACAAGCTTGGCCATCAACCACCAATCCTTGCAGCTTAACGGCGGCTAGGATTCTGAATACACTCAAGCGCCGGCTAATGCTGGCAAGTGGTGATAAAAGACCTTGGGAGGATTTTTCTCGAACCAAAGCAGTTACACAAAGTCACGGAGACTGTATATATACCTCCCGGGGAGTTCCATTCCAGATCCCATTTAGTTAGGGCTCGTTCTGGTCGTCCAGTTCGGTCAGTTGGCCACACTCGCCCAATGCCTTCGTTAACCGACAACTCTAATAAGCTCAAATCCGGGGAGAGTGCAAGACCATAAATAACACGGCTTCCGTCACAACTAACAGACTCGACACTCTACACACTCACACCATGTTGGCAAAATTGGCTTCCCGAACAGCTCGCCACAGTCATGGTCTCAGACGACATCACGTGCGTCCCTTTCACAGCACTCTCTGGCCCCAAGCCGTGATCCCCTTCAACCTGGCGGATATCGGTGAGGGCATCAAGGAGTGCGAGGTGATTCAGTGGTTTGTGGAGCCTGGAGCGCGTATCAACGAGTTTGACCAGATCTGCGAGGTCCAGAGTGACAAGGCCAGTGTTGAAATCACCTCTCGTTACGCCGGCGTTGTCAAGAAGCTGCATTACGATGCCGGTGACATGGCCCTGGTTGGCAAGCCTCTTGTCGATATCGACACTGGCGAAGGTGGCGAGGGCAGTGAGCCTGCTGCTGCTGCTGCTGCTGCCGCCGCTCCTGCTGCCGCCACTCCCGCTCCTGCTGCCTCTACCACTGCACCTGCCTCGCCCGTGGCCTCTGTCGTCGCTTCAAGTGTCGTCGCCGACCACCTCAAGGCACTGGCTACTCCTGCCGTCAGACGACTCACCCGAGAGCTCAACATTGACATTGTCAGCATCACAGGCACCGGAAAGGGTGGACGAGTCATGAAGGAAGATGTGCTCAACTATGGCAAGACTGAGGCTGCCAGCCCCCAGGTCGCTGCTGCAACCCAATCTGGTGCTTCTGACCGCCTGGTTGCTCTCTCACCCACCCAGAGCGGCATGTTCAAGGCCATGACCAACTCCCTGGCCATCCCTCACTTCCTCTACACTGATGAGGTTTGCATCGACAAGCTGATGGAGCTGCGAGCATCTGTGAACGCTCTTCTGGCCAAGTCTCCTTCTGACGGAATCTCCAAGATCTCTTTCATGCCCTTCTTCATCAAGGCTCTATCCCTGGCTCTTAAGGACTACCCTGTGGTCAACGCAAAGGTTGACGTTAGCGGCCCCAAGCCCCAGCTTCTCATGCGGGACTACCACAACATCTCCATCGCCATGGACACCCCCAACGGTCTGCTTGTGCCCACCATTAAGAACGTGCAGGACAAGACCATTGTGGAGATTGCTGCTGACCTACAGCGACTGCAGGCTCTCGGATCTGCTGGTAAGCTGTCTCGTGATGACCTCACAGGTGGTACCATCTCAATCTCTAACATTGGCAACGTGGGAGGCACCTACCTGAGTCCTGTTGTAGTGTCTGGCCAGGTGGCTATTGTTGGTCTGGGTAAGGCTCGAAAGCTGCCTCGATACAACGATGCTGGCGAGGTTGTGCCTGAGCAGATTATCAACGCTTCGTGGTCCGGTGATCACCGAGTCCTGGATGGTATGACCATGGCATTGATGGCTGATAAGTGGAAGGCTTATGTTGTTGACCCCAAGGTTATGCTTCTTCAGCTGAGGTAAGCCTAGCCAACTACAGCTCTTTGCCCACGATGATACTGTAGCTCATTCAAAATTGTTAATGCATTCAAATACTTGTACAAAGCTCTTCACCTGTACGTGGACGGGCATCTTCATGTGCGGTTACATGTGAGATGCATAAGGAAGCACGACTTTCCTATGTCCAAATCGATAACCGAACCATGTGTCTTCCAAAGAAATTTTGCGGCAACGAGGGCAATAATTCCTACTTTTGATGGGCTCTAAGAGCAATGGTAATATTTTGGGATTTCCCATAGAGTGTTTGATTTTGATTTGATATGAAAATTTCGGGTATGTTTCAATAACCGAGTTTCGGCGGATAATGGCGACAAAGAGCCACACGGCTTTTGAGAAATGAGCAAACCGGCCATTGGCTGAGATACAGGACTTGTCATTGATTCAAGAAAAGAACATGTTTGCATTTCCTAGCTGACATGAAAGTAGAAGTGCTGATAGTTAATGACAGCCTGATGTGGTACCACTGTACGTGTGTATTGTGGCACTTGGCTTATTACAGAGCGCGCGTTTGAAAACATACAGTACAACTAAAAATTATTACAACTCCTTGAATATGGCTCCTACGAGTTGGCTTAAGAATTGTGGGATCTTAAGACACACAGGCCTAGCTAATTGTACCCTTCATGTCTTTCTTTTGATACTACCGTAGCAAAAGCATCATGTATACCAAATGATGCTTATAACCACAGCAGTAATAAGCTTCGTGCAAGGCGGCCTCACGCTCACCTCCTAAAGACACAAACCCAACACCCGCGATGCGCCACCAAATTACACATGGGATGCCAGGGATAAAAAAACACCAACTGTGGAGCCTAGAGATACCAGAGATGCAAAGAACGTACTACAATTACACAGTCGCTGGGGAAAACAACTGGTGGTCAATCCCCCGGAGATTGACACTGCTCCTGCCACCTCACCAAACCCCTCCAGACGAGTCAAATTGTCCCTAATGCGTACTTCCACACTCTTATTTTAGTTCAAACGCAACCAATATACCACACACAAAGAATCGAAATAACATAAATACCCAACGATACCCCCCTTTGGTCGGTATCCAGCAAGACTACACCACGAGCCCTTGTCAGTGTTCTCCCCGGATCATTGGCATGTTTTTGAAATCAGCATAACGGACTGCGGTCTACCCCCGGCACTATTGTACCCACAATCGTGTCACCTCTCTGCGCTCACGGCTGAATCGACCTGGATCAGTCTCTCTTCCACTAACATCTTACAGATCTAGTATCTTACTATTGTGAGTATTTCCGAGTTGGCAGAAGGTGCCTCAAGCGACAGTTCCACTACTCAACAGCTGAGACACAATCATTGTGAGGAATCCTGATCAGTTTCCTTACTTTGTCTGTGCCTCGCGTCATCTCCGCAAACTTCTGATCATTGTCTGCGGTTATGACAAGCTGCTACTTTCCCCCCTCTCCAACCCATCTAACCCAGATTTACGGTACAGGCCTAAGACGTGAACAGGCAGTTGGAGGTGCAGCCCCTAGAGTGGAGGGGTAGAAAGGGAGGAACCAGAGGTGCTGTCTTGCTCATCAAGATAGCTCCAATCTCTGCTCAGACGATTCACAGCTGTAACTGATGATGATGAGTGGAGGCGTAACTAGGCTGCCGTGTTTCTATGGCCAAAGCAACGTGTTTACATGTTTTACGTGGGCCCCGCCAGAAAGTAGGGTAACTCACTCAATGATACCAGAATAGATATCCAGACCAATGACATTCTTCTTTACTCCCCACAGGCGTGTTTTGTAGTAACCTTCTAAGTATTACCGGTAAGAGCCCTGAGCTTGTAGTTGGTGAAACTGGTAACTACCCTTTATGGGATTACAACTCAAGGTAACCCAGTGGTAACTTCACACGGTGTACTATCCTCCGACCTCTAACAGTACCAAGTGCCGTGGTATACTGTGTTTCATTCTATGTTAGAGACATTCTTCACTGCTGAGCTCAACAGGCGAATCTCTGTTAGCCATCTCAACTGACATCTCAGAAAAGCTTAGAACCGTTTGTTATACGGAGTGAAATACCCAAGTACCGAGGTATCGTTGAAGCTGCCTCATAATGAGGAAAATCTTCTCAATTCAAAGTTGTTTGGTTCAATAGCTACCGTATCTTGCACCTATTGACAATTTTCACTGCTCTGTTTTCAACCTCCCAGCACTGTTAAGCATGGATGTTCATGTTCCCAAAGCATGTCTCTAAGTACAACCCAGTTGTCCTGAGGCAGAAGTATCACCGAGATACAAAAATAAACATCTGAAAGTGATTCGAATATACCCACTCTGCAGCTTCTAAAAATGCCAATTCTGCAGCAAAAAAAAGCCATGGTCGAGAACTCATCCAGTGTTATCAACCTCCTCCATCTTCTATAGTATCACCAACTCCCAGATCTTAAACCCTAATGTCATGCAGAATAACAGAGCCTGACTGCATAATTATTTTCTAGACACCACAACATACACTCACAACACACAATAATGGAGGGGAATTTCAACAGCGAAGAGGAAAAGTCGTTTGCTGAGCTCGTGCTCACAAGCTACCCATTCCAGTACGAGGGCAAGAAGAACAAACTGGCCAAGACCATCACGGAATTCCGATTCGTGCTCCCCGACAAAATCAACATGTTTGACCGACTGTTCCAGGATCTCATAGGAACAGCAAGTGTCCAGGAAGTGCAAGAACTCTTCCCCCCGAAGAATGTTTCTGACCTGCTCAAGCTCGTCGCGCTCATTGAGTCTGGTACATCTGAAGAAACTAAACAGGATCAGCTTAAGCAGGTCAGCTTGCTGTACTACATTGTGCTGGATCTGGGCAAGGAGGTTGCCGATGGCTACGCCAAGGAGGTTGTAATGCCTGAAAGCTATCAGCACTTTATCGGAGGATGCCATGCGCTGGACAGGGGCGAGATTGAGACTGCAGTTTCAGAGCTCATTTACCCAGGCACAGCTTCCACCTACCCAGACGTGGTGGTGGCATCAATCGACGCTGTGGCTCGCTTCAACAAGAATAGACATCTTGGAGACGTCCTTGTGTGCAAGTACTTTACGTCTTCTGTCCCCCACTGCGTGTCTGCCTCTTCAACCGACATTTACGTGGCTGCTCTCGGTCGTCTGAACCCCATGGCGGCCCTCACATATATCCGAGCCATGACTCAGGACGCCCACGAGCCGTTGTTCCAATGTCTCGTAACTAGCTGCATTGATAAGGACAACAAGGGTGGTGTTTGGAAGCTGTCCAACCTGCCTTTCACTAGACGGGAAGATGTGCTCTTCAGCGAGGCCCTCCGGGCCGTTTGCCACGACGAGAGTCTCATTGATGATGTTCTGGTAACCCGATCGCTCCATCTCGGTGACATTCGACAGGCCAAGGATCTTGTCCGAGACGCCACAGCTCAGAAAGGTGGAAATGAGAGATGGTTGGAGATTGAGGATGGGCTCGCTAGAGTTGCCTAAAAAGTTGGGTTGCACGATGATTCACAGAAATCGGCCGAGTTGGACGATTCATCAGACCCGTCCTGGTGGTGGGATTGATGACCACTCAGGTCTTAGTCTGGTCAGCCAGCGCCGTCCAAGTGGCTTTCTGACCATAGGTATATAAGTTATTGATTGTTATTTAGAAGTGTTGTTTTGGATCGACTAGAAAGAGCAAGTAGAAAGTGATTGCGATACGTCTATCTCATTCTTCAATATCACAATGCTCATTAAACAGTACAGTGACTTTTGAGTGGATGAAATAATAACGTTCTCACGTGACTCGGGATCGTGTAGTGCAGAAGCACGCATATCAAGGACACCTCCAGCACTCATACTACAACACCAGCAAATGAGATTCCAGGTGGTTCTTTTGTTGCTAGCTACGCTTGCAGTGGCCTCTGTCGGAGATCGTTCCGAGGAGTTCCGCACCTGCGTTTCTCACTGCATCAGACACACGTGTAAGCAAATGGGATACGTGCCCCCATTACACCACCGACTGTTGCTCTGGGACTGTCCTCAGGAGTGTGACTACCGATGTCAGCAGATTGTGACATTTGCGCGGATGAACTCTGGCCAGGGTGTCGTTCAATTCCACGGCAAATGGCCCTTTTTCCGATTCTTCGGCATTCAGGAGCTGGCAAGTGTGATCTTTTCCATGGCCAACTTTGTGCCTCATTACAAGGGCTACGTCATGCTCAAAAACCTCAACAAGCGCAAGCCCAACTCTCTGATCCCCTACTACATTGGCTTTGCTTTTGTCGGCATGAACAGCTGGGTATGGAGTTCTGTTTTCCACACCCGAGATTTCCCTGTCACTGAAAAGCTCGATTACTTTTCTGCTGGTCTTAGCGTTCTCTATGGCTTTTTCTTTGCTACCGTGCGAATCTTTCGACTGGATAAGCCTTCCAACAAGAGCATTCGTCTCGTTCTCACGGTTATCTGCACAGCCCTCTACCTGGCGCACGTTTCGTACCTTTCCTTCATCAAGTTCGATTACGGCTACAATATGATGGCCAATGTGATTGTGGGAGCACTGCAGCTTATCATGTGGAGTGTGTACTCGTTCAGCCAGTTCGCCAAGACCAGACAACTGTGGTCCCTCATGCCCTTCGGCCTGTGTGTCACCATTTCTGCCGCAATGGGTCTGGAGCTATTTGACTTCCCGCCCTACATGTTCATGGTCGATGCCCATTCGCTCTGGCACGCTGCAACAGTGGTGCCTTGCTTCTTGTGGTACACGTGGATGCGAAAGGACTTGCAGTATGAGGAAAGAGGAGAAAAGGTTGAGTGAGGGTACAAGAGGGTCTAAAGACCTGGTCTCGAGACCTGGAGAAGTACTGTATAATATAACCAATAGAACTATATGTATTGTGTAATTGCGGTGGCTACGTGAGGAGAGAAAATCTTGCTTTGTAATGTATATTACTCTAGATCTGTTGAAAACCAATAAATATGTTGAATGTGGGATGTGCTGCTAACTCCGAGAACTTAGTCCTCAAGGGCAGGAGGCTCGCAAGTGCAGAACAGGTTGAGGTCGCCGAAAGTGTCGTCAACTCGGGCAACAGAAGGCCAGAACTTCTTGGATCGGAGAGACTCAACGGGGTAAGCAGCCTGCTCACGAGTGTAGGGTCGGTTCCACTCGGCAGAAAGCAGATCGTGCTGAGGATGGGGAGCGTTCTTAAGAACGTTGTTGTCCCTGGGAACCTTGCCCTCCTCGACGTCTCGGATCTCCTGTCGGATGGCAATGAGAGCATCACAGAATCGGTCGAGCTCGGCAAGAGACTCAGACTCGGTGGGCTCGACCATGAGGGTGTTGGCAACGGGCCAAGACATGGTAGGACCGTGGAAGGAGTAGTCCTGGAGTCGCTTGGCAATATCGATGGACTCGATGCCAGAGGTGGCCTTGAAGGGTCGCATGTCCAGAATAAACTCGTGGGCACATCGGTCGGCAGAGTTGGTGTACAGGATGGGGTAGTGGTCCTGGAGTCGAGCCTTCATGTAGTTGGCGTTGAGGAGCGCAATCTCGGTGGCTCGGAGGAGACCAGTGGCACCCATGAGCTTGATGTAAGCCCAAGAGATGGGGAGAATGGAAGCAGAGCCAAAGGGAGCGGCAGATACGGGCTGGATAGACTGGTCGGTGGAAAGACCAGTGACCTCAGACATCTCCACAACGGGATGAGCAGGCAGGAAAGGAGCAAGGTGCTCCTTGACACCAATGGGGCCCATACCGGGACCTCCGCCACCGTGGGGGATGCAGAAGGTCTTGTGCAGGTTGAGATGGCAGACATCAGCACCCATCTCACCGGGAGAAGTGAGACCAATCTGGGCGTTCATGTTGGCACCATCCATGTAGACCTGGCCGCCGTTGTTGTGAACAATGTCGATGGCATCCTTCACACCGGGCTCGAAGACACCAAAGGTGGAGGGGTAGGTGACCATGAAGGCAGCAAGGTTGTCCTTGTGCTTCTCGGCCTTGGCCTTGAGATCAACGAGATCAAGCTCGCCCTCCTTGGTGCACTTGACGGCAACAACCTTCATGCCAGACATGACGGCAGAAGCAGGGTTGGTACCGTGGGCAGAGACGGGGATAAGACAGATGTTTCGGTGACCCTGTCCCTTGGAATCAAGGTAAGCTCGGATGACTCGGAGACCAGTGTACTCACCCTGGGCACCAGAGTTGGGCTGCAGAGACATTCGGTCGAAGCCGGTGATGTCAGCAAGATCCTTCTCAAGCTCCTGGAGAAGCTCAGCGTAGCCCTTGGCCTGGTCAAGAGGAGCAAAGGGGTGCAGAGCTCCAAACTCGGGCCAGGTGATGGGAGCCATCTGGGTGGTGGCGTTGAGCTTCATGGTGCAAGAACCAAGAGGAATCATGGCATCAGCAAGAGACAGATCCTTGGACTGGAGGTGCTTCATGTATCGGAGGAGCTCAGTCTCGGAGTGGTACTTGTTGAAGACATCGTGCTGCAGGAACTTGCCGGTTCGGGCAAGAGCGGCGGGGATGGCAGTGTTGGCGGTGGAGGCAGCCTTCTCGAGCTGCTCGGCAGACACACCAAAGACACCGGCAAGGTCAACGAGATCCTTGTGGGTGACAGACTCGTCAAGAGTGACGGAGACGTGAGACTCATCGGCATAGTAGAGGTTGATCTCGGCGTCGGCAGCCTTCTTGACCACGCTCTTGGCGTCCTTGACCTTGATTGTGATGGTGTCAAAGTAAGCCTTGTTGGTGATCTCACCGTTGCCGGTGGACTCAATGGCAGCGGCAAGGATGGCAGTGAGCTTGTGGACTCGCTCGGCAATGGCCTTGAGACCCTCGGGGCCGTGGTAGACGGCGTAGAAGGCAGACATGTTGGCGAGAAGAGCCTGGGCAGTGCAGATGTTAGAGGTGGCCTTCTCTCGTCGAATGTGCTGCTCTCGGGTTTGCAGAGCAAGTCGGTAGGCGTCGCCGCCGAGTCGATCCTTGGACTTACCGATCAGTCGACCGGGCATCTTTCGCTGCTGGCCATCGGCGACAGCAAAGTAGGCGGCATGCGGACCACCGTAGCCCATGGGGACACCGAATCGCTGGGAAGATCCAAGCACAATGTCGGCGCCAAACTCAGAGGGGGCCTTCAGGACGGTGAGAGCGAGCAGGTCAGCGGCCACACAGAGGAGGGCTCCAGAGTCGTGGACGGTCTTGCTGATGGCATCGTAGTCTGTGATGGTACCGTCAGTGCCGGGGTACTGGACAAGAACACCGCAGACGTCGCCAAGAGTGTCCTTGGACAGAGCGTTGACATCAGCGACCTTGACGTTGACGTCGAGGCACTCAGATCGGGACTGGATGACAGCAATGGTCTGGGGATGGACGTTCTTGTCGACGAGGAAGGTGCTCTTCTTGCCTCGGTGGGCGTTGAAAGACATGGTCACGGCCTCGGAGGCGGCGGTACCCTCATCCAGGAGGGACGCGTTGGCCACAGCCATTCCGGTGAGCTCAGTGATGACGGTCTGGTAGTTGAGGAGAGACTCAAGTCGGCCCTGGGAGATCTCGGGCTGGTAGGGTGTGTAGGAGGTGTACCAGAGGGGGTTCTCCAGCACGTTTCGCTGGATCACAGGGGGAACAATGGTCCCCGTGTATCCCTTTCCAATGTACGATCGGTAGACCTTGTTCTTGGAAGCGATCTCCTGGAGTCGGGCGGTGAGCTCAGACTCGGAGAAGCCGTCCTTGGGCTCCACGTTGAGGGGCCGCTTGATGAGCACGTTGGGGGGAACGACATCCTTGACGAAGGCGTCGCAAGAGGCCTCGGGCTTGTACTTGAGGGTGGTGAGCATTTTAACCACATCGGGGCTCTCGCTGCCGACGTGACGTCGCAGATATGTGTCCAGGGGCTTTGTGGCCTTGGCCAGGTTGCTCTGGAGGCGCACGGTGACGGGCCGCAGGCTAGGTCGGGATCTAGCAATGGCTCGAAGCATGTTTTGGGGGGGGAGGAAGTTTTTTGTACTGAGAACGAAACGGATCTTCGAGGATATATATCCAGCAGTTAAAGTTTGACTCAGTGATTTCACCGAGTAAGGGAGAGGAGTCACAATCGCGACGACGCGAGGTTCGGTAGGAGTGAAAAGCAGGTACATGGGGTCATTGTGGATGGTTCAGTGCGATAATGGCCGTGTATTCGTCGCCACGTGTCCCGAACCGCCATTACTTCGACCTCTAGTCGTTATCTGACTTGCTTCAACAAGGTTACAACGGGCAAAGTATCTCGAAAGTTTCAGATATGTGAAAGAGCAGCTAAAAATTAAGACGGTGTTTGTTGTGTGTTCTTTTGGGGTCCCATTGCCCCCGCCCGACTAGTGTCTCCGCACGCGAGCGCCGTCTCTGGGCAGGCTCAGTCAGCTTGTAGCCGCACATGCACCCCGGAAAAGATTGCATGCAAACCCCGTACTCAGTGACGCACTGAGTCTGGGCCGAGGTGCAGATACTGGAGAGAGAGGGTTACGGGTCACTGTTGTGACATATCAACGATTTTTTTTCTGCAGAGTGTGCATTGAGGCTACCTCGAGGTGTGTTGGGGAAAGAGAAGAATAAGAGGGGTTGCAGACGTGTCACGACACTGTTCTTTGTGACGCCTCGCCCTCCAGCTATCACAGCTCTTCTGTCGTGACTGCTATCCACAGAGCATTAGCACTCTACAGTGTGTGAGTGTCTATGGTGTGCAGCGATTGAGCGATCAGACATTCCACACGTGACTGGCCAGTTGAATAAAAAAAATATATAAAAAATATTTTACAAGGTTATCGAATAAGGTTCTTCAAGAGCTCCCAAACCTGTAATAGCCGATGAAAATGAGAATGGAAACGAGAAAGGAAGAGAACAAATGTGAGTGTAACTGGATCAATACTGACGCTAAAGCGATTCTTGAAACAAGAAAACGATTGCATTTTTTGTTACATTCAGCTAGTGATGGCTTTGGAACACGTGTTTTTTATTGTGTCCGTTTCGCTTGATTCGGACAATAACCCCTTTCATGAGCACCGAGTTCAACACTGCATTCCTGTTATTGACACAGTGCCCAACCCCCAGTCTCTTAGCCCCACACACAACACTCTCGGGAGCTGTTCATACAGTGATCATCAAATCGTTATATTGTACATCTATAAATATCGTCCATCTTCGACATGTCGCTACTCGTTGCCCTCCAACGACCTCTTCACCCTCTCGGGATCATCCTCGGCGATGGATCCTCGCTTGAGACCGCAGATGGGCTCTCTGTTCTCAGACGCTGCAACTACGCTGGGTAAGGACGAAGTCGTAGTGGGCGTGGGCGTGGGCGCGGCAGAGACGGCAGGGGTGGTTTCAAACCTGTACTGCTTGTTCATACGCAGCACCATTCTCTCGTAGTAGCGGCTCAGGACCTCCACCTTTGGCACAATCCTGTAGTCCACCCGAACCAGAAACTCCACTTCCAGCAGGTTCAGTTCGGCCTTTGAGATACCTCCCACCCGAGCATAATGGCCGTTGGTTCGGAACGAGTCGCACAGGCCCTTGGAGCCAACCATGCACGTGGTAATGAGAAAACGATGCACAGTCAGCGAGTTGATGTTGAAGGTGGCGAAAGTGCGACACAGGAAATCAATATAATAGATGACTGTTAGCAAAATGGACTTTTCGAGCGAGCAGAACCGCACGATACGCACCAGGTAGTCTTTCACGGAGATTCCTGGCGGAGATCGAGAATGGAATCTGGTCAGCTGCTGAGGGTCAAACGGGAGCGCGTCGTTGACTGCCACCAGCTCCTCTAGCATGGAAGACACCAACACAATCAGGTCTTCGATCGGGCTCTCGAAAAAGTTGGTAGGCACGACACGTGGACTGGCAGGATGCGGAACTTCGGTTTGCGCTTGTCGAGGTATTGGTATGGAGTGCGACTGCAGGGATTGTGATTGGACCGTGTCCGACGGGTCGTTGATTGTAGTTGTGGCTGTGTGTGTGTGTGACGTTTCGGTTTCGTTGTCGGTGGTGGACATTGACGAGGACGAAGATATCGACTCCTGCGGTTCGGAAGACTGCGTTTGTGGAGCTTCAACGTGGTTGGGCACCATCGCTGTGGACGCTGTTTGTGTTTGCGCCACCACGGGCTGTGTGGCAAGCTCTTGGGACCCCTGTGGTTGTGCTGTGAGACTCTCTCGTTCTGTCGGTTGGCTGTCGCCCTTATCCCACCTCCTCCGAAACGGGGACGGTTCGCCGTAGGCCATCATGTCCGGCATCATGTGTCGGTTGGCCGGTGGTAGTTGTTGTGGTACGTCGCCTAGCGAGAGGGTCTGTGCATGAGCGATTTGGCGATGTTGGTTGCCCGTATCGAAAAATCAAAAAAAAAATGAAATTTAAAGTGTTGCAAAAAAGATGAAATAAGTGGAGAGTGGTAAGAGACAAAAGTACGCAAGACGGAGAATGGGTTGCAACAGGCAGCGGGGCGTGCAAATTGGCTTATGTAATCGCGTTGTGGCGGCCGCAGTCGCTTGTTCTTTTTTTCTTCAGCAATTTCTCTCACCGTGCGTCCTCCCACGGCTATATATATATATATATATACATGTGTGTTTGTAAAAGTGTCTATAGGCGCCCTCGCAGCTGCGTGTCTATGCCAGCCACACTAACCACCCAACCGCACAGTCCCAAACTCCACACATTAGACCCACGTGCAACAAGGTTCCGATCTCTCTCTGTTGTGCAATTCCTAGAAAAAAGTACTCCTCTCCCGAACCAAATCAAAAACAAAATACCCAACTCGCACACACACACACACACACACACACACGCACACACACACATATATGTATTGCCAGATAAGATAAGGTGTTCAGAGAGACAGTGTGTGTGTTGCACAGCTGCTGTAGTGACCTTGGGGACGACGATGGAGGTCCAGGAAAGTTGCTCTCAAACTGAAACAGCCCTACATTTTATATTTATTATTTTTCTCTCTTTTCTCTCTTTTCAGGGACAACGTGGGGTTGGGCTTAGTCAGTTTGGAGTCCAGATGCCTTTAGTCTGGAGTCCTCGTGCCATTGGTTAGCCCTATCTTATGTTGCCATATCTTCAGAGGTCCCTATGACACACGTGCACTCTCTTCTGATTCTAAGTTATGCGGTTTTGGATAGCTACCGTGGCCCAGTCTTTTCCTTTTTTTTTGTCCTTTTTCTTTTTCTTTTTGGTTATTATCGAGATTATACCTTTCGAACCAGACAGGTTACAGCACTGTAATTACTGCATACATGCATAAATGCAGATTTGGAGGCTGATCAGAGCAAGGCCCCACACTGCGAAAAAGGGGAGAGATAGATTGGAAAACGCTGCCTCTATAGGTAGACGGGTTGTATTGCAGAGGCCGCACTAGTTTAACGGTTTTTGAACCTTGGTGCTGGCGATATGGTGCTTTGTACGGCAATCAACGTTCTCTGGGTTCTTGGGTTCTTCAGTCGAGACTCAGTTGAGACTCAGTTGAGACAGATCCGTGGAACTTTGACGGTCTCCAGAGGCGGTCCCACTATGAGCAATCACAATCCACGGACTGAGGCCGGTCTAATGTTGTCGAATCGCACCGGTCCCGGTCTCGTATCGCTCTGTATTGCTGCAACAGGTCTGTATTTTTGTTGGGATTCACCCCTCCAACCCCCAGTCAACATCTGTTTCCTTGGAATAAAAAAAATTTTACATGTTAGGCGACTCCATCTGTAGATGGTGTGCATTGAAAAGACCATGTGACCGCCGCATACGTGCAACTGTTACAGGGGGGAAATCAACGTGGGTGCAGAGCGTTGCGTTTGCGCCAGGTTATTATTCGAAGCTCATCTGTTTCGGAAAAGTTCGGTGTCGGTGTCGGTCCGGCTTCATCCAAGAATTGAATTGAATTGAATTGAATTCGACGACTTTATCTTCCATCGAAACTTACTCCAGTTATGGCAGTGAAAACGGACATTGGAGAAACCCTTTGAAAAAGATGAAAACTCATTTGTTTTCAAGATATAGAGCAGTAATGGCACGTTTGTTGGGCTTTCACCCCGGTATTGCCACCCATAGCCTTGCACCCTGTCGTATGGCCATCTTATGCCTCAGCTGATGGAGGTCAACTACTTACAGACCCACACGCACGTGGGTAGAGTTTGGAGGTGCACGTAAAACTGCCTATTTGAGCCCATCCGGCCTGAAAGTCCGTCTGTGGGCTCGCAATCTGACACCGATCTCAACTCTGGCTTCCAACGCAGCTTTTCTGTCTATTTTCAGCCTTTTCGAAGAGCGTTCATCTCCACCCCCCCTGTTGCCCTGGTTCCTTTTTGACGCATGGACAAACAGCTATAATACATTACAGACTCTGTAGCTTAATGTTGAATCTCCTGGACTGAAAAAGAAAAGTTGCATCTACACGGCCAGATTGAATCATACAGCTCTTGTTGAAAGTGTCAGAAAAACGGTCGCCCGCATTTTGCACGCGTCTCTCCAAAACGACCCGAGGCATGTGGGGTGGTTCTATTCTGAGCGACTCGGCTGCGTTTCCCCATTGGGGAATAATTCCCAAACAGGACCGACCCTAGCCCCCATGTCTCGTATTCTCTTAAGCATGGCCCATCTTCCAGACCTGTCACGTGCACTTGTCCTCCACACAATGCTCCACTACGGAAAAGTCGTGTGTATCGGAGACTCCCTGACGGAGCTGGCGTTCGATCCGCAGCAGTTTGGGCTCGGATCCGCGCTCAGCCACTACTTTCGACGCCGCGCAGACGTTTACAACCGAGGAGTCTGCGGATACAACAGCACCTGGCTCGGGCAGCAGGTGGACCGGGTTTGCGAGGAGTTTCGGAACGACAACGTGGTGCTGGTGGTTTTGTGGCTCGGCACCAACGACAGTGTCATGCCCGGCAACACGCACCATGTGCTGGAGTCGGAGTTCTTCAGCAACCTCCGACAGTACACCGCCAAGCTGGTTTCTGCCTTCCCAGAGACAAACCTCCTGCTGCTGACCCCTACGCCCATCAACATGACCATGTTGCAGCAGAGCAATCTCAGTGAGTCTGGCAAGGCTAGAACCCCCGAGCTGGCGCTGCAGTACGCCCAAATCGTGCGTCGCTTCTACAATGAGTGCCAGCCTGACCCCCACGTGAGATGCGTTGATCTGTACGGTCTGCTGGACGGATGCTCAGATAAAGATCTGTACACAGACGGCGTTCATCTCAATTCGGCTGGCTACAGAGAGATTTGGAACGCTGTCAATGCGGTACTGGACGACTGGATCAGCCTCCCCCTAGTTGAGCCCCACTGGACAGTCAAGTCTGGCGAGCACATTGAGCGGCGCGAGAGTGCCCCTGAGTTTGGATAGTCAGGCTGCTGTTCTCATGTGGCGGTACGATCTTCACTTGCCCACCTCTCAGGACTAAACTAGACACACGCGTCACGGCGATCTCCCACCCTCCGCTCCCAGTGGGTAAACAGCAGGCCCCATACCGAAAAAATTGCTGGTTCGATTGTTTCACTGCTGCTCAGCTGTTCCACCTACTCCCAAGACTCCTTCCTTATACGTCACCGTGCAAAAAAGACATTACCATAACAAAGCTCAGAAAGCTTTGGACCTGGCTGTCATCATCTTAGCTAACATTCCCAGCACAGGCAGACACTATTGATATTCCTATACCCACTTTTACAACTTTTGCATACGCTCCTTTCTGCATTCCATTGCATTCACTCGTTGGCATCTTTCTGTCCGTACAACTTATTGGCTGCTGTTTCAGCAGGTCCTTTTCCTAAATTGAATCCAATCGGTCATGTAATGTGCTGAACCACGGATCTGGCATAGATATTATTGCATTTTACTAAAAATATTAGATAGATAGACATAGTTGAGATTTAGCTGTCAAGAGTCTCCACTGTACTACTCTTAGCCCAGTCTGTTGCATCTTCTTTCGATACATGCATCGAGTGTAAGGAAATGACATTTCGGCTGAGCAACAGCTTGTCACAAAACTTTTACTCACAGACGAATCTATCATGGTTAGCACAGCCCCTGGACTGTTCCTGGCTCTTGAAGTCTCAGCTGTAGGTCATCCCCCTTACATATGCAGCCTTGGCTGGGATGAGAGAAAGTGAAACGGACTTGAAACGGCGGAATGAACAACCAAATTCACCCTCAAAAGCTGGAATATATATGTTAGAGGGCCTAGTAGAACAAAAGTCTCGACTTACTTCTACTAAAACGCCATGAAATTACGAATACTATCGCTGCTCTTGATGCTGATAACTGCTGGGTGCGTTTCTGCAGCTGTAGTGACAGCCACGAGATTCGAGACCGTTTCGACGACTAGTTCTGGTTCTAAAGTTGATTCTTCTACAGACGTGCACCAAAAGATCTTTTCAAAAGGTATGAAAGCTGCAGGGTCGGCTTTGACGTCGTCTTCTAGAGCCCAGATTCTACCAACAGGTACCCCGCCTTTGTTTGGCGCAGTATCAAATTCGATCATCTCGAATAACAAGGTCCTTTCAGTCCCTTCAGCGACACTTTACCCTTTCAAAGAGAAGACTGCCAACACTACCAGCTCCTCGTCTGTGGCCTTTGTTGGAAACGCTGGTACAACTATAGCTATCGACTTGCTGGTTCTAGTCGTGGCTGTCTCCCTGGCCCTTTTCATTTAACTACTCCCTATAACTAACATCTCTTTATATCATTCTTCAAGCTTGTAAATGGACGGTACTTCCTACAGTACAAGTCTTACAACTGTACTTTGCCTTATACCTTCTTGTTCTACTGTCTCCTAAAACTATACCAACCTCGTGGTACTCAAGCAACGAGTCTGACTATTGCTAAGTGAGACTTTGTGTCAATCTCTTCGATACTTACGTTACTGGACTACAATCGGGCGCTTTTCTTTCTGAAAGAGACAGTCTTGGCCGGGCTCTTGAGGGTTTAGTAGGAGCTACAGAAACATTAGAGATGTCTTCCAACAGAGCTAAGAGGCTCTCAACAGCTTTAGACTGTCTACTGTACCAGATGGGAGCTGAACTGGGACTTCTGGATATGTGCCCTGAATGGCCCTAAATGCCCTGATTGCCCTGAAATAGTGATGTTGCTGCTGGAGTTCTAGCCTGTGGAGTTGCTACACCAAGTGACGTCGAACAGATAAAACTACAAACCCAACTATTTCTGCTCGTACGTACAAACTCCTACGAATGCACTTTAATGAACCAGAGACGCGTCGAAAGGGATAGCGACGTTTAGCTATAGCACAACAAAGAAGACATCCCTGTTTTGATCACCCCAAGCGCTTATGCTTATATTGGTAAAGTACGAAAAAGTGTCGTTCTCATTCTTCGGGGTTAGACACTCTGATGTTTTCCCAACAATGCAATGCATAGTAAAGAGTGAAAGACTTGTGGAAACATCATCTACAGCAAGTGCAGTGCCATGGTAGGATCCACCCCCCAACATGTAGCTTGTAATATTATTGATTTCGCTAAAGAATGGTTTGTTTACCCCACATGTGCGGCTAGTGTGTGTGACGTAGTCTACCCACTCTCTCCGCTTCAATCCAGACAGGCCTAATATAACTATCACGTTAACCTTCTTGGAGTTTTATTGGTTGGGGAGATGCGGGTGAAATAATTGGAGAAAGCGCAAAAGCTGTCTTTTCGCTAGCAATTTGCACAGTTGTCGTCCTGTCGTCCGTTTATTCCCATATTTGCCGTTTTGCACCTTCTCCAGAGCCCCAAACTCGCTCAGTTGCTGTTGCCACCATTGCAATAACCGCATGTGTGTATAGGCATCAAAGCCAATGTTTAATTAAGACGCGTTTTCGAAGCTCCAAAAAAAAACACAGTCAGCTGGACAACAGTCTACCAGACACACAACGGTCAGAGGCCGTGTGAGTACCAAACACACCCAAGCGGATCCAACACTGTCGCGACACCGACACTAACACAGACTCTTGTTTTTTTTTACTTACAACTCTCATGAAATATGGCAAGCAAAAACTCGCAAACTCCAACGCCACCGATAGCCTGAGCACCCTGGACCGTGGTGTGGTGCTCAGAAAGGACATATTCGGCCGCAACCTGCTTCACAACGCCTGTCTTTCCGGCAACGCCTACGCCGTGCAGCAGCTTCTGGCCAACCCCAACATCGATGTCACCGCAGTCGAAACTGAATCAGGATCCAGCGCCCTACATCTCGCTCTGGGTGCTGGCTCTCTGCACTGCGCCCAGCTGCTCATTCGACACTCGCGAGAACTGCTTCGTCTAAAGGATCGGGATGGCTGTCCTGCGTTCGAGATGGCGCTCTACTACCATAAGTGGCACGTCAGAAACGGCCTGGAGCTGCCGTCGGAGTACTTTTCCTTTGGAAGTAACACAAACCACACCCTCGGTTTCCCCGACTCAGACGACCGACAGACGCCAGAAACCGTCAAGGTGGCAAGAGCCCAACAGGACTCGGTCCGAGCAGCCCTGGCTCCCGTAAGAGTCACAGACTGTGTGATTGGAGGCTACCACACTGCGATCCTCACCTCAGATGACAACGCCAACCTCTACGTTTGTGGCGTGTCTTCTCGAGGCCGACTCGGACTCGGAGAAGTGTCTACTCAGTTCACCCCCTCCTTGGTCACAGCCCTGGCCTCAGAAAAAGTGATCTCTGTGGGTGTGGGACGAGACCATACAGCTTGTGTCACGTCCAAGGGACTAGTGTACTCCTGGGGATGCAATAAAGACTCACAGCTTGGTTACCACACCACTGGTGATGAACATGTGCAGTTGGTACCCCGTCGGGTTAACGGACAGTCTCTCAAGAAGGGTCACATCACACATGTCACCTGTTCCAACGTACACACCGTATGTTGGAGACAAGGCACCTCGGACATGTACGTTTGGGGCCGAAATCTTGGTCAGATGGGCATGACCCAGGGTCAGCTTTGTGACATGCCTACAATGGTGGCGTTGGTCCCCGGAAAGATCTCGGCCGTCTGCGCCTCTGACCACTACACCGCCTGCATCGTTGATGACACTTATATTCAAGTGTACATGAACGGAGGCCATTTCAGAGTGTTCTTGCCGGCCCCTGGTCAGGACTCCGCTGCTTCTGGCTTCGACGTATTCAAGCCACGAATGAGTGTCAACAGACCTTCACAACTCTACTCCTCGGCTAGTGGGCCCACCATCTGTGTCTCTTCCCTGGGACATGTTTACGAGCTCCCACTTCAGCGATTCCTGCATGTCAAGCCAGCTTTGGTGGCCAAACAGATGCCTGTGACGGCTTTGTGGGTTCCACGAAGAGACTTCATGGTTGCTACACATGCCGCAGTTGCTGATGACGGCTCGGTGATCATATGTACCTCTTCTGGCAGTGCATGGAAGCGAGAGAGGAAGGAGAGGCCTGGCAGCGTGAGTTTGAAGGAGTACAAGTTTAGTCGTATCCCCAAGGTGACTAACACGTACAAGGTGGCATGTGACCCTCTGTTCCGGTCATTTGCTGCCCTCCGTTACTCTACCCAAGTGGAACAAATTGAGGTGGACTACCAGAGCTTAGAGTTGGATGCAGTGCCAGAGAACCTCAAGAAGTCACTTACCTACCTAACTCTTGACGAGAGGCCTATTCTGGAGACTGAGGACCTACCTAACATGATCTCTCTGAACTGGTTAGCTGAGTCTTTGGATGAGGGCTTTGAGGACGCAGTGGAGAAGAAGATATTGGAGATGACTTCAGCAGATCCAGACCGTGCATATGACCTTGAGATGACATGTGAGGCAAGTACAATCAGACTGCCGGTGCATAGCTACATGCTGAGAACTCCGGAGCTTAAAGAAGCTGTCAGCAAACCGCTGAAGTGTTCTTTGTTGGCTCTGGTCGTGCTCCATCATTATCTCTACAACGACAATGTGTTGTCAGTATGGAACCTAGGCAGTACTGTCCCCCGCCAGCTTATCGAAGCCAAGGGGGAGCTGCTAAACTTGGCCAAGGAATGTGATCTGGCCTCTCTGGTTTGCAAGTTGTCCTTTGGTGAGACAGTTAACCAGCTGGAACTCGATATGGCCAATGTCCTGGAGGAGCCAGGTGACGTTGAACTACTTTTGGACGGAGGATCAGTTCCAGCACACCGATTCATCCTGTGCAAGAGAAGCTCTTTCTTCGACGCGCTTTTGTCATCCAGATGGGCCAACAAGGCAACTACTATCGACTTGAGACATATGCCTATTGTCCCCTTCAAGCTGTGTCTATCTTACATGTACACCAACAGCATGGAGACACTGTTTGATGAGTATGAGAGCAAAAGCCATATGGCGAAAGAATTCATTGCCCACGTTTCTTCCGTCCTCTTCGTGGCGGATGAGCTCTTCCTGACGCCTCTGAAGGAGTTTTGTGAGCTCGTTCTCTCGGAACTCGCTACAGTCAAGAATGTTGCCCATTTGCTGTATCTAGCTTCTTCTTACAACTGCTCAAAGCTGAAAGAATACCTTTTGGGCTACATCTGCGTGAACATGGTGTGTCTCATTGAGGGAGGGTTCCTCAATAGCTTATTGGAGGATCCTGAGCTGTTTCTGGATATCGACAAACATTACCGACTCCTAACTGGACGGAACAGTCCGTCTTTCGATTGGGTCGCATCGTTCCTTACTGACTTTGACGGCCACAACGAGTCTCTGTGCGCTGTGGCGCCTGGAATATTTGCTCACAATCAGCAAACCACCAAGCAGTCATTTGCCACATTGCACAGGAACTCCAAGAGCGAAGAGACTCGGCCAAGTGTGTCCCCCATGTCGTCGCCCGACTTACGACCACACAATGATGATGTCTTCGAGTTTGAGTTAGATGAGTGTCCTGCAGTTCTGAGTAAGAAGCGAGAGAAGAGGGAAGAGAGGTCTGAGCGAGGGGAGCGAAGAGGATCGCACCAGGAGGAAAGACGAGCTTCTTTTGCACGTGTGCCCTATTCTTCATCACCTCAGGCATATGGCAAGTCCCCCATGTCATACGGCTCTCCTCTGTCGGTGTCGCCTAACACTCTGGAACGCCGGCGGTCTTCTTTTGCCACTGCTGCCTCGGGCGTGCCTCTGACTCCAAGCGAGATCAGATTCAATCTGAAGCAACAGATCCAGAAGGACTCCGACGCCGTTTACTGGCCTACACTTGGCAAGGGTAAGGTAGAGGAGGTTGGAAGCCCTGCTAGCTTTCATACTGCTGTCCAGTCGAGTCCAGTGGTAGCCACTCCCGCCGCAGCTTCGTCAACAACTCCTTCTACCCCTTGGAGCTCCAAGAAGTCTCAACCCATGCCTACACCTACACCACCGGCCTCTTCATCTCTTTCGGATCTCTTTTCGGTGACTCCTCCTTCCCAGCCCAAGCTGTCCCAAAAGGAGCGACGACGCCTACAAAAGCAGCAGAAGGAGGATGCAATTGCTGCCGAGAAGGCCAAGGAGAAGACTGCAGCTGAGGGTCCTTGGAAAGTAAAGAAGAAGGCGCCTGCACCCGTGTTTGGTGCCTTTGAGGACTCTACTCCCAGCCAGACTCCTTCCAAGACGTCGGCTAGATCTACTCCCAGCAGAACTCCTTCACGGACATCTGCCAGAACTCCTTCCATTCCAGCTACGCCTTCAATAGCTGACATATACTCTCCTTCCCAGCTTTCACTGGCTGAAATCCGAGAACGACAAGAGAGGAACACCCAGAAAGCCAAGAATGTGAAGACCATTGAGGAGATTCAGCAGGAAGAGACCTTCCAAAAGTGGTGGGATGCCGAAGTGGCTCGTAACCAGCGGTCAGAAAGCCCCCAGAGCCAGTCAGAGTCTGGTGAGGGACGGAAGAAGAAGAAGAAGGGGGCTCACAAGAAGCATAGACCGAGAGAGCAGATCAAGGCATGAACATTTTCAAGTTTCGCGACGATCAACACATCATAATATTTATTTTTGTATATAGACTAGAATTTGATTGATACACATTACAAAACGGAATAGACAGTTGAAATTGGAGAATGGTATAATGTGGGGATGAATCTTATTTCTGAGTTTTAGTTTATCTACGTGATACTGCTCTATATGGGCTAATCAAGATGGGCATAGAATGCCAATTGAATCGGCAGCCTTTCTTGGATCCTGATTATGTTATTGGCTCCTTCAAAGAGCCTCCTGCTCTTCCAGACCGACATGTTCCAGGGTCATGTACTACTGAGTACTTAGGTCACATGACCACATCAGGGTAATAACCTTATTTATGATCCTAGGCTTTGCACCGGGTAACTACCAACCCTAGGTTTGGGAAGTATAAAGGGAAGAAAAGTTTTCCCTCATTTATTCCTATCCTCATAACAATTCAACAGTGTGTTTCAACACAAGCATCTTTGAGATACCCGGGGTTTCGGTGCAGCCCCAAGTTCGAGTTAATTCGTGAGTACACTCTTGGACACTATCACAGCACTATTATGATGATCCAACAAACCAATTCAAACTAGAGTATGTGAAGCAATTTATGATCACAACGTTTTTGCATGTCAGTCTGACACACCTCTCTTCAAGATTTGAGATTCTCGTGGATTAATTCTAACCCAGATGATACCGTGACCTACTTTTTCTCTCCATTGGGGGCAGTGCTTAATTGCTTCTGTCCTACTATTTATTCTGACGACATCTATTTATTCCCCAACGATCCCCGTGCACTCGCCTCTCCCGCACATTTAAAAGGTATGTTTCTCCCCCCGCACATGTTTCAAAGTGATGATTACTACTTTAAGTTGGAATTACCGACTGAATGTACTCTTTTCCGTGTTAGATAACAAGTTGCTGCTTTACTGATTTTCTAAGAAGAATATCTTTCTTTTTTCTCCCTTACTAACTCCAGGTATGTTGCTCCATCGGCTCATCATTCAAATGATGACTCATAGCACTGGGCACCGACATATAATGAGTGACATGCTTTTTAGAAGGCCTAGAAAACCTTCGTAACCTGAACACTCTCTCATATTGCCTACGTGTCAACCCGACATGTACTAACGACAGTTAATACATTCCTCTTTTTTTTTATCCCAACACCCTAAAACGTGAGTACAATCCTTCTACCAGGTCAACATGATGATTACCTAGATGACGAGTCATATCGGGGCTTCCCCATGACGATACAACTTTTTTATACCATTCATGCCTATCTGAAACATCATGATAAATGACATTGTTCCAAAAACAAATCTAACCATAGTATACCTGCCATTTGGCTATTGTTACCGTATTTTGTACATTGTACCATACCAAACCGGTTAGAGTGATGATTTCAGAAAAATGACAAGCATATGTCCGACCTCTTTATGGAGAAGAATTTTCTTGCGTCTGACTAACCTCCCTTAATTGGTGAGTATAAGAGTTTTCCAACTCTTGGATGATGATCTACCACAATCACGACGGTCTACTGTGCCCCGAAAGGGCCTTGATGATAATCTGCCTGTGACAAGGCGTGGAACTGATATTTCTAGATATATGTGGTTATTCTAGAGTCTGTACTAACAACAGGTGTGCTATTAATGGCTAAGAAAACAGAAATACAAAAGAATAAAAACTTGCACCAAAAACTGTGACGTAATTTTGAGAGAGTAGAGAAATTTGAGTAGAGAGAGTTATCAACTGTATGCGAACAAAAGGATATGAGGCCTTTACAGGTTTAGAAAAGGAGCTATCTGCTATTTTTTTGTACGTACATACTGAAGGTCGTTTGAACGACCTTCAATAAAACCAAAAGGAACTAAATCAACTATCCAATCATCTCCTATCGCGTTGCCAGCCTTGAAATTGTACTTTACATATTTTTCGTACAACATGTTAGTAGTTTATGATATTTCAGCCCCCACTTTAATTTTTTGCAGTTGAAGCAAGTGCTCAATTGGTTTCAAATCAGCAGTGCCAATATTATACCCAATCTATTAGTTTACATTTTTTACCGATAGTACGGATATGGGTAGCGCGAGGTGTCTAGTTCAAGCGCCGCGCCACGCTCATCATCACGTTTCGTTTTTCTCACTCTCTAGACAGTCTCCTCGAAAGCAGACTCGATGGGCTTCTCAAGGAAGGCAGCATGGCCAAGAATGAGGAAACCGGAAGATCCCACAATCCAAAGGATGGTGGAGATGGGGGAGGCGAAGAAACCCAGGGGGATTGCCACGATCATCAGGCCAGTGTACAGGTTGGACGAAGTCAGGGTGGTGAAGCCGAGGTTCAGATCAGAGCCACCGAGGAAGGAGATTCCGTACAGACCAAGGAAGACAAAGGCAATGACGAAGAGAAGCAGCCAGTTGGTGAGAAGGGAGTACAGAGACAGCAGGCCAAAGATGATGGCGTAGTTAGTGCTGAAGTATCCAAGGTTGAAGTTGATTCGGGCCTGGGCCTCTCCCCAGGTGGGGGGCTTGGAGATTCGTCGGTAGTCGAAGAAGTCAGTTGGCGACTTGAGGTTGGCGAATCGGTTTTGGAGAGAGGCTCCCTCGGACTGCGTTAGTTCTGCCACCTGAGTATCTCAAAAGGACCACCAAACACACGCGTGTTGTGAGACATGGAGGATATGCACAGCGTGAGTATGAGGAGACATCGCCATGAACGCGCGAGATGTTGTAGTTTCATTTTGCCCCGCGTGTACTACCGTTTGTTTTTGTACCCCTGTCTGCATCGTGACCCATGTCACTGGGTAATACTCACTCTTAGTCGCTCGAAGTTGAACCGTTCAGAAAGGCCAGCCAGCTGCGTTAGTATGGAATAGGAAGGCCGTGGTTTGTGTTACTCACCGAACTGGAGCCTATTCGAGATGTGATAGCGTCCATTATTGGTGTCTGACGTGATTACCGTGACAATAGTGTAGAGGCACCCTGTGAATGGAGAATGTTTTTCTATGCATGCCACACGATACGTGTCCGTGTCAGGGTTAGGGTTGGGTGAAAGCGGCGGAGCAGAAGATAACCACAATATATGGTTGTCAAGAGTTTTCTGCGTGTGTGTGTTGTGGATTTGTGGATATCGATACTGATGAAGAAACGGTTTGTGGCTACAAGGGGAGGTTTTTCTTCATGTTTTGCTCCAACTAGTTCAGAAAAAACGGTACATTCTTCAACAACCCTGATGCAACTTTTGCTATCGCCGCCTACAGTTTTTGGTTAATCTATGCAGCTCTATCCACGACAATATCAGTGTCTAAATTTCTCCCAAATAGGTCACGTGTTGTCCAGCCGAAATGAAATATTACCCGGCTGTAAATTAGGTTTTTTTCATCATTTTTTTGTTCAAAGGGAAATGGGGCAGGTGTTACGTATCGGACAAGTCCATGAGGTGATAGTCAGATGGCTCAAGAACCTATCTCATGAGCAGCTGTATTTCTCTCGTCTTTTTGAGAAAAAAAACGTGAATATTCTAGAACTGTCCGATTATCTAAAGTGCCCCGATCGGTTGCTGATGCCCGTTTCGCTCCTCCCAATGACAGATTTATGCACCATGTTAAGTTAGCCCTCGTTGTCTTTCTGGATATCTCCCACTTTCTCTTTCGCCACTATTCATAGTAATGTCATTTGTTTACTACAAATTCAAGTCTCAGAAGGAGCCGTCAAAGGTGGTCTTCGACGGAACCTCCATCTCTGTATTTGACCTCAAGCGAGAGATTATCACATCCAACAAGCTGGACAAGTCCGCGGACCAGTTCGATTTGGCCATCGTCAACCCAGACACAAAAGATGAGTACAGAGACGATAACGAGCTCATTGCGCGATCTAGTTCGGTGCTCGCTCGACGACTGCCCAGTCGTCCAGGAAAGGGAGAGGCTGCTCGTTACGTGAACGGAGCGCCTCCAGTGTCGAGATACAGAAGAGACGAACCAGTGGTGCCCGAGGTCACTGGAAACGCTGGGGAAGCCGGAGGAGAAGACGACCTCATCAACGCCATGTTTGCTGCGCAGGGAGAGCAGTGGAAGGAGACACAGAAGCAGATGGCTTACCAGACACCTGTGTACAACCGTCCAGCCGCCAACGGAAAACCTCTTTCAGCCAACGCCAACAACCCCCAGGCCGCTGCCGCCCAGGCCCAGTACGGCGATACTCCCCCAGAGGGATACATGTGTCACAAGTGCGGTAAGAAGGACCATTTCATCTGGAACTGTCCGACCAACTCTGACCCCAACTGGGAGGGAATGCGAATGCGACGAACCACGGGTATCCCCAAGAGTTTCCTCAAGACCATCGCCAAGCCCAACATGAACGAGGACGATCTTGACGGCAAGTCGGCTGTGCTCATCAACGAAGACGGAGAGTACGTGGTTCAGGTTGCAGACCAAAAGTCTTGGGAGAAGCAAAAGGCACGGGCTCGACATGCTGTTGAGGATACCAAGGCCAAGCGAAAGACAGACATTGACCCCGAGCTCGTCTGTCCTCTCACCAAGAAGCTATTTGACCATCCAGTCACCACGCCCTGCTGCAGCACCACTTACTCCGAGGACGCTCTTCAGCAGGCCCTCCTGGACGGCGACTTTGTGTGCCCCAAGTGTGGAGCAGAGGAGATTCTGCTGGATCAGCTCCACCCCGACAAGGAGATGGAGAAGAAGGTGAAGGAACACATCAAGAAGGAGCAGGCCAAGAACGAGCCGGAGGAGCCTGCCAGCAAGAAGGTCAAGACAGGTGATGACCAGCCTCCTGCTAACGCACCTTCTGCCCCTGCTGGCGGTATGCCCCAGATGCCCTTCATCCCACCCCAGATGATGCCTTTCTTCATGCAACAGATGGAGCAGATGCGAAAGATGGGTATGCCTGTGCCTCCTATGCCCAACATGCCAGCAGCAGCGCCTGCATTCGTGGCCAACCCCAATGGAGTCACCAACGGTCAGTTCATGGAGAAGGGTGCTCGTCGACAGCAGATGAACAACAAGAGAAAGAGATAGGGCTGAGGATGGTTTGCATAGCTCTACGGAGCAGAAATTATATATTAATGGAGTTTTGGGAATAGCCGCCCGTTGTAGTGTATTGTGAATAAGTCCAGATATAATGAATAAATTTATAAAAAAATGAATTGAAATGAAAATATCTACTGGTGAATTTCGTCTGCTTTTCCCTGCATATTAATTTTCATTATCTAAGAGGTTTCTTTATCGTGCATTGAGTGGTTCGCTGTTTTTTTTATGTGAGAAGTATAGAGTGTGCATGCCTATATATTTGTAGACAACAGTGTAATTTATGGAAGAAAGAAAAAGAGGGATTCAACTTTTTTTCTTCTAATAAAACATGAGCATAGCTCAATTGATTAAATTGTCGTTCTATCACCCCAAAGCCCCTAGAAAAATGTATTTTCAGCCGTTTATTACAGATTTGACCCCCTAAAAATGGCCTGGACATTGTCACCCACCATTCACTGTACTGAACCAGAAATGAAGAAAAATGTCGTCTCTTGCCGCTATAATTAACAAGAACTGTTTACAGCACCTACATAATCATCAAATCCATATCGATCTCCATTGTCTATAATCTATAATATATCAGTTCTAACATTTACTGCTTCTGGCCATCGTTAAACTCGATAACGGCGTACTTTCCAGACCAGCACCAGCCGAGAGGGTTCTTGTTGCCCTGGGCAACCCACTCCTTCTCGAGCTCCTTGTCCTGACCGGGCTTGAGACCAACAACAACGTCAGCCTTGCAAGTTCGGAAGGAGAGAATGTGGACGTCATGGACGCCAAGGGGTCCAAGAGCAGTGTGGAAAGAGGTGTCTCGGGCCCACTCAGCGTCACAGGTGAGCTTTCGGTAGTTGAGATCACCCTTGAGAATGACAAGGGCAGAGTCCTTCAGGTCCTCCCAGACCTCGGCGCCACCGTCAAGACCCTTGGGGTTAATCTCCCAGAAGAAGTGAGGGGTGGTCCAGAAGGGGTGGGTTCGGACGGACAGAGATCCGTCGTCAAGGTAACCCTGGAGCTTGGAGACAAAGTAGTCAATGTGCTCTCGACCCTCGGGGAAGAACTCAGGGTCCTTGAGGTAGTTGATGGTCTTGACGAGATCGTTGGGGAGAACGTCAGACACGAACCAGGGAAGGTTCTTGGGGTGGAGAATGACGTTCTTGGCGAGCTTGGAGTCGAGCAGGAAGAGCACGAGGGAAAGATCAGCGTAGAGCTCGAAACCACCGTTGTCGAGAATGATGTCGACTCGAGAGCCGTCGTTGACCTGGGAGTCGGCGTAAAGCACATCCCAGGCCTGCTGGGTGTGGTTGACGAGAATCTTCTCCTCGTTCTTCTTTCGGACATCAGCACCCTGGAGGTTCTTGATCTCGTCGAGAGACATGGTGGTCAGCAGAGACAGATCAGTGGCGTTACCCCACAGAGAGATATCGGAGAACTCCTTGAAGAGCTCGCTGAGGGTCTTCTCATCGGAGACACCCTCGAGCTGCTTGGCGAGAGCCTCGTATCGGGTAGCGAGCTCGGCGACACCAACAGAGGAGGCCTTGAAGGCGTCCTCCTTCTGTCGGCCAAAGATGTCGTACGACTTCCAGTTCTTGGTCTCGTCGAAGAAGACCTGGAGCTGTCGGTAGAGGTAGCACTCGACAAAGACCCATCCTCCCTGAAGCCACGAGGTGGGGTTCTCCTTGAGGAGTCTGTTGTAGATGGGGATATCGCCGGAGACGTTGGGGAACTCCTTGAGAGGCTTGTCGTGCTCGACGTCGTGCTTCAAGGCGGTGATCTGCTCGAGGACCTTCTTGAGCTCGTCTCGCTTCTCGCCCTCGGGCTGCTCACCGACGGTCTTGTGGACATCGTCAATGACACCAGTGAGGATGTGGGGCCATCGATCTCGGGACGAGGTGTAGGCAAAGGAGTTTTTGTCGTTGTTGAGGTAGACTTGGGGGTGTTCGTAAGACATGGTTGTAGTTAATTGTGGGTGTCAATTCAGTCTTTCGGGGCGTTGGCTTTATATATAAATAATTATAGCAGCGCAAAATACACAGTGTAACCTTGTTGGGCTCTGAGTGAGTATATGACTTCATCTCACCTGCAACATGCACACTTTGGATAAAGTTGACAACGTGGAAGAATAGAACCGCAAGTAGAGGCATTAAACAGGTCTCAGAGTGGACATGTAAGGGCTCCGAGACTTCCAGAGACGAGCAATGGGTTATTTGAGCTCAGTGCAACAATTGACTTATCAAATGACACAAAAACAGATGCTCAATCAGTCGTCTCTGACTTGTTTCCTCTTAAGCTGAGTGTATACACGTAAATAGGCTTTGGTAGAATGATATAGAACGTTACGGTAGTGAAGTCTAGGGATGAGCAATGTAGATAGGCGAGGGATTATGTACCTGGCGATTATATCTGTACGCATTATACGGTGCCGTACTAGACACATATGTAGCTAGTGACAGGACTTTCTGTTGGGCACACACTACCGGTATAGTCTCTACAGTTTAGCCTAGTAGAACCCGTTGGACCCGTTCAATACACTTTTCGAACTCTTTCTCCTGGCGTTGAAGCCTTTTCTCTTTTTTCCATTGAACAGGGGCTTTCTTCCGTCTGTCTCACTTTCACCAGAAAAGACACCGATAACATGTATGGATATATGTGAGCGCACACTAATGTCGGTAAGTACGCTATTTGCGGTATCGGACTCTGAAAAGGGCTTTATCTTTGGTACTGTGAACGTACCTTCAAGGAGCCATTTCTGGCTAAGACATGTCCATCTTCAGCAGATGGTAATGTATACTAACACGACGAGCAAGGAAATCACCAACAATGACATGAGGACTGTGATATCATACCATTGCCTCATCCAGCACAGCTAGACTAACTGCTCCCTTCCAAATTCCCTTCTGACCGCCGAGATGCCGAATTCGTCCCTGGATCGACCTACATGTGCTGTAAACATGCAGGAGCAAAGTGACGTCATGAGTATGGTCTCAAAGAAAACCTGGAATGTGGTGCTACACGTGTCAGAATACGCGTCTTCGGCGTCAATTCACTGAGCTATATAGGTTCTTATTCACTATATGTACATGTAAAACTCGTTGTCGTCTCTCTCTGTTTGTATCTTGTAGTTTTTATGTCTCGAGGAAATCGACTAAAACTGAGCTGGCTTAGTCAGCATAAAAGTTGGACTTGAATTAATAATGTTTCTGGCATTCCTGACAACGTCTTCTGTTCCAAATACAGCAGCTTTCTTCTCCCAGTTGTTCATTTCGTCTGATGAAATCCATAGTCTTACATCCTCGCCACTCAATCTTTGGTGATGTTTGAAAAACTTTATCAGCTTTTTTCGTTAGAATTAAGGAGCAGCTTTAGCAGACACACATAACAGGTAGAACCGTTTGGAGATCAATATTTCAACAATTTTCAAAGAGAAATAAACGGAACGGCTGAAGCATACACGCACACAGCCTTTGTAACACTCACAAAAGCCTGTATCTGTTCCTGATCAAACACTGTAGTGTGTACCAGCAAACTGCGTAGCTTCAGGACCTCATACTGTCAAACCCCTGATCCAGACATAATAGACGAAACCAGATTGATTTAAACTCCAAATATACAGACCAGAATTGTAACATACAGCACGGAACAATAGCTTGACTCTCAGCCATTCACCTATTCTACACGTGACTTTATGACTGCCTCTCTAATGTTGCATATGCATAAACTAATTCCAGTAGTTTCAGACATCCCCACCACCATCTACAGCAACTACAACCATGACAGACAGAACGCTGAAAGAGGAATTCCAACATGCTCTGGGTCTGATTGACGGCGTGAAAAACTCGAGCCACCCTTTTGTGTCTGAAGAGTACCAATTGCAAGTCAAGGAGGTGCTCGAGTCGCTGGACAAGTGCTCCAAATGGGTCGAACAGCTGGGCATATTTTCCGACAACGAGACCTGGGAAGATGTCAAGACCAACGAAATCGTCTATCTGACCATTCCGTACCACAGAGCTCTGATTCTGGAGCGAGTGCGTGTCCAGGGAGCCGAGGATCGCAAGAATCTGGTCTTCCACCAGGTCATGAGCTACAGAGACTACCTCCGACAATTGGACAACTACACGTTGCTTCCAAAGACACACAGCAACCGACTGGAGGCATTTCTGCGCGGCGAGCTAAATCTCGACAACTATGCCGCCAAAGTCAAGGCTCTGGCCGACAACCTGCGCCCCTCAGATGCGGCTGTTTTCCGAGCTGAAAAAATTGCAAAGCACAAGGCAGAGAAGGAGCTAGAAGCACAACTGGCCAAGCTGCAGGAGATTGAAAACAGGGCAGATGACGACGAGAGTGGATTTGTGGACGAGGATGTGGTTCGAAACCTGCGCAAGGAGCAGCTGAAGCTGTACACACTGAGGTCTCTCAACACGTTGGAGATGCTGAGCATGGAGGTCCAAATGCTGGCTAGAGCACCCTCCGTGCCCCAGGAGCCTATCGATCTCATTCAGAAAGCCAAGGACGAGCGTGAGCGAGAGAGAGGAGAAGCTGAGACCAGCACAAGTACTGGATACACTGACAAGCTGGAGAAGAACCCCCTTACAGAGCAGGGCAGACCTATTCTGAATGCCATGGGCAAGATCAACAGACCATTCAAGCTAGTTAGCACTCGCCAGCAGGTGCAGGGCAAGGTTCGTGGAACTGGCCAGTATCTGCCCACAATGAGTGTGGAGGAGTACCTGGAGGAGGAACAAAAACGAGGAGGTATTATCGAGGGAGGAGGCGAGATTCCCAGCACCGAGAAAGACGACAACGACATGGACGAAGATGCTGCCGACAGAGAGACTTACAAGGCCAGAGACTGGGATAAGTTTGTGGAGGCCAACCCCCGAGGTTCTGGTAATACCATGAACATGGGATAGATGAATGAGATAGAGCAAGGTAAGGCTAGGGCTATGGAGCAAGTAGATAACCTGATTCGTTGTGAGCTGAACCCCGCTCAAAAAGAACAAAAACTAATCGTCCAATCATATCAGCTGCTTTCATAACATGCAAAAGTGGCACAATAAAAAAACCAGTGTAGTAATGAATGTTACTGTAACTCAGCCCAAATGTCAAATGTAGATCCCCGCTTAACTTTCATTTTCGCTGATGTGTGATACGAGACAGGTGCATATATCTGCATATGATCACATTCAGATGCATTTCAACATGCTACATGTGTTTGAGATGTGGAGATACAGATATGCGAATCCGTCGTGACCAACTTGCGGATACTTCTACTGCTCACTGCTATCTATCCACACCGTCCACAACCGAGAAATACTGGCCTCAAGCCACAAACCTTTCAAAAGCCACACGAGATAACGAAAGCCACTCGTAGGAAGCCACATCCCAGAAGCCACAATGGCAAATCACAGACACTGCCGGATACTACTTAATGCGCCACGAGTACAGTCCTCTTGCGGGACACGAAATGGTTGATCTTGGACCCCAAGCCTACGGAACAGACAACGACATTCACCAGTCGCGCAGTGTTTCTGTCGTGTCTTCTGACCCTTCCACCCACGACAAGAAGAATTACGAAACAGAAATCAATGAAGTGGCTTCTGTGACAAGTGGTTCTGTGGAAGCAGAAACTGTTCAGAAAGGCTCCACTGGATGGCGCACACGAGCAGCCAAAGTGCTATGGGACTCTGCAGACAAATCCCCAGCTGAGAAACGTCTGATGCTGAAACTGGACTGCTTCCTGCTCTCGTCAGTCATGCTGGGATACTTCATCAAGACCCTCAACCAGATGAATATCAACACAGCATACATCAATGGCTTGAAGGAAGACTTTGGTATGAATGGCTCTCAACTCAATTACCTGCAAACACTGTGGACAGTGGGGTACATTGTGGGGCAGATTCCCTCTAATCAGATTTTGCAGCGAGTAAGTGCGCGGTACTATCTGGGAGGACTTGAGCTGATATGGATGGCTCTTACTCTCCTCACTCTAACATGCACCAACATCCATTCTTTGTACGCCCTGAGATTCTTCGTGGGTCTCACAGAGAGTGGCTTCTTCCCCGGAGTAGAGTACCTTCTGGGCTCTTGGTACAATCGAGACGAACTCACCAAACGATCATCTTTGTTTGCCGTATCAGGAGTGGCTGCTGGAATGGTCACAGGATACCTTCAGACAGCAATCCTCCATGGACTCGAACACACCGCCATTGCATCCTGGAAGTGGCTATTTGTGTTTGATGGTATCATTTCTTTACCTGTAGCATTGTACACAATGCTCGTGAACCCCAATACCCCAGATACGACTACAAGCTGGTACTTGACGAAACAGGATATTGCTGTTGCTAAAGAACGACGAAGAAGGGTGGGAGATAACCATGTCAAGGAACCGCTAAAGGTAGTGCTGAAACGGACATTCTCAACCTGGCACATTTATGTCTTTCCACTAGTCTTCTTGTGCTACAACAACACCTGTGCCGCCAATTCTCAGCCTACCATGATTTCTTGGCTCAAGTCCCAAGGCTACACACCCACAGAGTACAACATTTATCCTACAGCGGTGGCTGGTGCCGGTATTGGTGTGACACTGATTCTTGCTGTCATTTCTGACGCATTTAACGGTCTCAACTATCCTTTCGTTATCGCCTACTTTGTCATACAAATCTTGGGCTCGTCGATGCTGTCGTACTGGGAGATAAGTTCTGGTGCAAAGTGGTTCGCTTATTTCGCAGTTGGAGTCCCCACAGCCTGGGGTCAGCCCATGATCTTTTCTTGGCTGAACAGAAGTCTGTACCACGACTACCAAAAGCGAAATTTGGTCGTGTCCATTACCAACACTCTAGCCTATGTGACTGGTGCATGGGTACCTATTCTGGTATGGAACGCTAAAGACATGCCACGATACCAGATTGGTTTCACTTATAATGCCTGTTTGGCTGCTGTTGGATTGTTGCTTACAGGTTTGGCCACCTTCCTTTGGCTTAAAGATGGAGGTTCCAACCCGGTTTCTGCTACTGAGTCTAAGGAGAATATCAGTGATTCCAGCAGCCTTGAAGCCGGTGGACATATATAACTGACACGGTATATTTAGTCCCAGTAATTGATAAAATTTGTATTGAGTAATTCCATGTATATTTCCCTGTAGTCTTGCGTAAGCTGCTGCTCAAATCTGTATATAATCATCACACTAAAATCTACGAGAAGTTGATTAGCTCAGTTGTACACACTGTATAAATTATAAAAACCCATTGTCCTGCAACATTTTGGCCATTTTATCCGTTGGCTGCTTATCTCGTGGCTCCAGAGCCAAACTCGTCTCGTACTGATCATCAATGCTAGGGGCTTCCTTGAACCGGATACTGATTCTCTCCTGCACCTCGGGCAACTCCTGGAACGCGTAAGGAATGCTCTGGTACTGCTGGATCTCTCTTACAATCTCGGCTGTCTTGGTTCGCTTGCTGAAGTTGATGAGCTTAGGCTCGCCCTTCACAAAGTCAGGATTACCGTCAGCCACAAAGGTTAAGTCGGTGAGGTAGACACCAAAAAAGGGAATGATTGGAGGGTTCACCAAGTGAAGCATGTCTCGGTACTCGTTGAAGTTACGAGTAGAGTTCATGAGTTTGTTCATGTTCTCCAAAGAAGCCATGGTTCGTGGGGAAACCAGCTCCCAAGACTTTTTCAGCCGATGAATGGTGGACGAATAGAGAGCCGAGATGATGGCAGTCATGCTGGAGAAATTGTTGATTTGTCGGCATTGCTCACTGACCTGCACAAAGTACTTGATTGTTTGCGCTCGCTTTTTTGTGTCCTTCTCACTCAAAATGCAGTTCGCCACCCAGTTAGTGAGACAGTTGGAATTTTGAATAAACCGCCGGATGTTGGACGGCCGATCTCCTCGCTTGCTATTCCACTCCTTGTTGAGACACTCAATGGGAGAAATGGAATTGAACAGACGAGACTCGCGAATAGTTAGTTGACGACACAATTCGACGGCATCGACATCATTTAGCTTTTGTCTCTTGAAGTTTCGAGATAGAATGGGGGTGGGCGTGGGAGCCGTGTTAAGCACCATTCTCTTTTTGATTTCGACGCCCTTTTGTCGGCTCTGAATGGACGTCAATAGCTGTGTAGCACCGGGGAAGTTCTGGCTCACCATCTGTAGCACAAATGTTTCAATCTGACCCAGAAGATCATGCGTCACCTGCGAGACAGGCTCCATCCAGTTGTGTTCCAGCCAGTTTTTGAGAATGTTGTAGACTCGGATCCTGATGGGACGCTGTTTCTTGCTTTCCCAAAGGTCAAATTCCTCAGCGGTAAGACCCTCAGGCGGCTGGATGGTGAATCGCTGAATCAGGAGTTCGAGCAGCATGTGAGGCGTCATGAAAGTTCTGAAGGTCAGCAGCATGGTAGAGTTGAAACTAGAGTCGAGAGAGTCGTGGTGAGTTAGACGCTCCACCAGCGCTATAATCGAGCCAGCTCGGACATTGTTCTTGTCGTCCAGAATCAGTCCGGAATCGTACTCAGCCTGGATGAACCAAGGCAGAGAAGAGGCAGATCTAGTTGACGACTGTCTTGAATACGACGAGGGGGGGATGGCAGGACTGTCCACCATGGTCGGGGTCTCGGCCATCATTCTAGACGAAAAGTTGTGAAGAGCCTCTCTTTCCTCCTGTAGAGCAAGGGTAGACGAGATAACCTGGTCCATTGTGTGAGGGATCTTGGAGTAGCTTCCAGCACAGAGGTGCTCATACAACTGCTGCTTGAACTCCAAGAAGTCTATGAGCACATGCTTGTTGTTGGTCTTTGCCATGGGCCCCAGGTCGATGGACTCCAACACTGCAAAGACCGACTCTGTTGTGTTGACAAGAGCTTGCTTGACAGCACGCAGCAGCACCACCGAGTCATCCATCTCACCATGAGGCTGCTGGCTCAGCTGCGTAAGCAACGACAGAATCATACCTCTCTTCTGATGCAGCAGTCCTAGCACTTGAGAATCCTTAGATGCCTGGGTCTGCACTGTGGGAGGCTGGGTCTCGATGGAAGCCCCAAACGGTCGAATGAAGTCCTCCAGGTCGCATCCTTCTCCAGCGATGATTCGCACCTCGGTGAGGAACTCTCCAAGCTGCTGTCGGATCATTTCCGAGTCCTCCTCGACGGGCGAGCCGACTTCCTTGTTTTTCGCGGTTTCGGTAAACATGCCAATGGTCCGCATGCCAATGGCTGTCTGGAGGCGTCTGAACAACAGGTTGAGAGCGCGGTCAGAGCAGAGATGCAACAGTGCCAGGATGCTACAGAGAGCATCAAAGCACTGCTCACCCACAAATGACTCCATCAGCTTCTCCAGTGTGGCCCAGGTGCCAGGATGCACCAACTCGTAGCCATCAATAGCACGTAGTCGTACCAGGTTGGCCTCCGAGGCAGAGGCTGCGCTCTCCATGCTGTCCAGTCTTGGTGCTGGGGTCACAGCGGCGACAGGGCTTCCCTCAAGGCCACGAGCCAACTCCACCACCGATCTTGGCGGCTGCATGGTGCGAGGCACAGCAATTGTGAGCTCGGTGGGGCCAGGGTCTGACGGATCCGTCACCTTTTGGAATGGCAGCGACGTCATGTATGTACCGCTGACAGGTTCAGTCCAGAACAACTGGCCACAGGACGACGTCTGTGGAATCCAGTAGCAAGACGGGTTTTGGGGGGATGCATCGGGTAGTTCTGTGACGAGCACAGCAGGATGGTCCAAGGAGCTTATTGAGACACTGCCTGTGCTCTGGGCCGAATCCAGAGAGTCGATAACGGGCGACAGAGATCTGCCCGACGTGGACGAGTAGCTCACCACAGAACCCTTTCTCTGGCCGGACACACTGTTGGCAAGTCCCACGTCGTAGTCGGAGGCTGGGGTGGAGGCACCGGACCTCGTGTGGGCAGGGGATATCGAAGCGTTGGAATCCTTCATGTTGAGCGCCTGCAGGGACTCACGCGACAGGGGGTCTCGTTCCTTGTGCTCGTCTGGGGGAAGGGGGTTGGAGGCATTTCGGCGAGGAGACATGGAGCTCTGTCGGTCTTGGCACATGGAGAAGGACGACAGCGACGACCTCAGGTCTCTATCTGAGCGTTTTTGGGCCGGCGGTGGCGTCTGGGCGAGGGGTTGCGACTGTGTCTGTGTCTGTGTCTGTGTCTGTGTCTGGCCTGGTATCACGTCTGCTCTGGAGGCCGAGGGGGTTGCATCTGGTCGCTGGGGGATGCTTTTGGTGTAGTTGGAGGGGAACCAGCCGCGCTTCGAGTTGGTGAGATGCACTCCGTCCCACCAGCCGCTTTCGAGCTTGAGCAGCACGTGTATGGTGTCGCCCTTTTTGAACGGCAGCGAGTGCGGCCGGTCCGAGTGGAAGTCGTAGAGCGCCACGACGGTGTCGATGGCGGTTAGTGCTGGGGCGGCAGGCGCGGAGCCAAACAGACTTGGACTAGACGTCATTGTGATTTGGACCGGCACGGGGTCTTCGTCGCGGTCTTCCACCAGGCTGAGGCGAGACAGGGTGGGGATTTTGTCGGGCATGTCGGAGATGGGCGGCGCTACGGGCGCTTCAGGCTGCTTCTTCTTGAGCGGCTTAGGTGGCTTCTTTTTTCTCGCAGGCTTGGCCTTTGGTGGTGCAAAGACGTCGAGGTTCCTCATGGTTAGTAGGTGCGCGGGGTGGGGCGGAGACAGCGTGGCTTTTTGGCGGGCAGAAAGACGGACGTGTGGGCTGTCTCTGGTGGCACGTGTGTAATATCGCGACCGCGTGTGGTGGACGTGCTGGGGGGGAAGGGAGGGTGTGGCATCCGCGAAGCCTGCAGCGAGGTAGCGTGCTGTCACCCGTGTCGGGGCGCCTCGCCACTAGCTCGCTTCTAGCCCTAGCTCATACTCACTTGCTTTGCTTCCTAGTTCTCTTCCCTCACTAGGCGCCAATTGGGGTGCGTTGAGGTGTGTCTTGTCCTTATTTTGTTTTTTCACTTTGCTGCAAGGTTGGGGTGGAGTTGGGACGAGTGCGTGGACGGAGCAGCCTGCGAGGGCAATGTATAGGGGACTTTTTACCTGTATACATGCTCCGCGGGAAAGACGAAGTAAGAAAACAAATGGAAGAGCCCAGGGTCAATTACAGCGGCCGTGTGCCTGGGGCTCTTTGTGGCTCAGGGGGGCGGAGGCCAACGCAAGGACGGCCTACTCAAGGGCGGCTTCTGCGTACTACAACGGCTTTTGTGCACTGACGACGCGTTTTCAGCGAGAGTCGCCGACAACGCCGCTGTCTCGGAGCCTTGTCCTTGTCTGTCTTCTCTCTCTCTCTCTGTGTCGACAGACTTTGAAAGCGTGCAAAAGCGTGCAAAAGCGTGCACCCTAATTATCGCTCTCTCCCTCCCTCTATCCATCTCTCTCTCTCTCTCTCTNNTCTCTCTCGTCTCGCTCGCGTCGCGTCGTCGTCGTCGTCGTCCGTCGTACGTCGTACGTACGTACGTACCGTACCGTACCGTCCGTACGTACCGTACCGTACCGTACCGTACCGTACCGTACCGTACCGTACCGTCCGTCCGTCGTACGTACGTCCGTTCGTTCGTCGTCGTCGTCTCTCGTACCGTCGTCGTCGTACGTACGTACGTACGTACGTACGTACGTACGTACGTACGTAACGTACGTACGTACGTACGTACGTACGTACGTACTACCGTACGTACGTACGTCTCCTCCTCCTCCTCCTACTACTACTACTCGTCGTCTCTCGTCTCTCTCGTCGTCGTACGTCGTTTACCCCGNGTTACCCCGTACCGTACGTCGGTTTACCCCCCAGGACCCGCAACGTGGGCAAAAGGTTTACCAGTGGGCCCAAAGGTTTAGAAACGTTGGGGGCGGGTGCGTGGGACGTCGTGGGNACGGATGGACACGAGACGGAGGTGCCTAGGCCNCGAACGCGCGACACGGAGGGCCACGGGTCGCGCGCGCGGAGCNGCGCACNGGGGCACGNGGGACGCGCCGAGCCCTTGTGTGTGCCTTGGGGGGTCGCGGCAGCAGACGCAGGCGGCCACCCGCTGCCAGAGACACGCTTGTGTAGCGTGGCGGCAGTAGTGCGTTTGTTTTTGCCCCGAAGGAAAGGGCAAAAAAAGGAAAAGTCTCACCAAGGCGGCTGCTGGGCCAATAATACGCATGTGATTGTGCAGGGATGGGTTTCTCCACGGGGGCTTCAGTCGGACGCGGACGCCGGCATCGGGAGAGTGGGCGAGCGAGCGACACGCACGTGCCTGCCACCCGGACCGCGCTAACCGCAGAGAGACACACGCCATGTGTGCCGCTGTCAGAGGACCCAATATTCTGTCAGCTTTTTTACGGCGGCGTATTACGGTTTTTCTACATCTTGGCCCGCAGCGTTGACAGCTCCAGTTGAAGTCTAACTAACTCTCGTTTGAGACGCAGAGTTTTGGGCTCCGAGGGGGCCGATGGCGGAGACAAGCGAGCTGCAGAGCCCGCCACGAGCCCGCAAAGGGGGCGCCCTGAGCCAGAGCCTCGCAAAGAGAGCGAAAACGCCCCCTGAAAGAGCGCTACAGTGGCCCTTTGGAGACACGCTTGAGAGCATCTAGCCAAACCTTGTTGTTTTTTTCAGCCCCCTCAACTACAGAGTCTGTTAAGAAGTAACCAACTCTCTTGCTTTTCTGGCTCGGAGCAATGGCATCAACCTGGATGACAGACAGACAGTGAGGGAGAATACGAGAGAGCCCGAAAACGACAGGGCCATTGAGTTTGCAAAATGGGTCTAATCGATCAAAGCAAACGTGCGCTATTAGTGCGTCGGAGCCGCGTTGCAGCCCCTGACACGGAGATTATCTGAGCTACGGTATCGAGCACTCAAGAATATTTTTTCTGCTCAACTGAGATAGCACGTACAGCACTCTAGCTCCCTTTTTTTTCCGGGTCTCGTCAGCCGCACACACCGTGTCTCGGCCCGCCTATTTATAGCTCTTCATCTCATTAGCGTGAGCAGGTGTGGGCAAGTGTAAGCGGTGTGTTTTTTTTTTTTTTTGTTGTTGTTGACGGAGGTTGGCAAATGCTGATAAGTGGGGTGGGGATATTACTTGCTGCACACGTTTACATGGCATGTTGTTGCTGTGAATCATGCAGGTCCCCTTCTTCTTCTACCCATGGTATTGAGTGTGCGTCCCATTAGATAAGTGAGCACTTACTGTACGTGGACTGGATAGATATCGCTTAGTATGGCTAGTCTCGGACACGAGGGGTTGGGTGCATATACGTCGTGATTTTGATATCTGATCAACAGGGTGTGCAGTACATGTGTAGATTATAGAAGACAAAATAAGCGAGGCAGGCGAGCCAAAAAAAAAGTGCTCGTATTGGCCTTGTACCATGCATACCAAACCCAGTGCGTTTAATGTAATTGCTCGTCGACAACTGATACGCGATTTGTAGCTTTGAAAATCATCCACATGGTTTCTTCTCGCGTGAGAGTGAGACCCGTTCAAACAAAGACTTGTTTTGGCACGCGGCCACGTCGGAAAATAGCCGCCCCGTGCACCTCAACAGTCATGTTATAGTCATGCTTATTCATGCATTAGCCGTTTCGGAAAAACCTGTCAAAAGTTGTAAAATAGTTCAGACTTTTTGCAAACTTCTCCAACGTTCCAATTGCAGGTTTTTCTCTACAGTAGTCCAGTTACGTATGGCTGGGGTCTGGAACGTTTGATATCACGTTTTATCCAGGGCGAAGGGCTGAGATTTTTGGCGGAGTTGTGGTTTCGGCAGTTGGTGGACTGTTTTTTCGTTTTTTTCTTCGTAGTATCAAACCCATGAAGTTGGATATTTGAATATCGATAGAACTTGGACATATCATACAGTACAGTACTGTACTGTACTCTATATTCTAAGGTAATACAGCATTCCAAAAGATTACAACGATAAATTCAACTGACTGTGAATGTGTAGAGCAGTTTCACTTGATGCTGCCAGTGCTGCCATCCACTCCACCACAGCCATACTCCAAACATGTACATTGCATTTTAACTATATCCAACTAAGGTCGCAAACGCTTAGGGTCTCGAGGGAACAGAGAAGCCCGTCGAATGTTCTTGAGATCGAGGAAGAACATGACCACTCGCTCAAGACCGATTCCTCCGCCAGCGTGAGGGGGAGCACCGTAGGTGAAAGCGTCGACGTAATCCTTGAGACCAACAGACTCGGGGTCCACCTCGTGGGCAGCCATTCGCTCCTTGAGGAACTCGGGGTCGTGGATTCGCTGGGCTCCGGACAGAATCTCCTCGCCTCGCATGAAGAAGTCGTAGGAGTTGGAGTACTCGGGGTTGACGGCGTCGGGCATGGTGTAGAAGGGCCGGATGGCCAGAGGGAACTTGTCGAGGATGTAAAAGTCGGTGTCGTACTTGTCTCGAACAATCTTACCGAGATGCTTCTCGTTCTCGGTGGACAGATCGTCAAAGTCGCCAACCTCCTTGCCAGCCTCTCGCAGAAGACGCACACCCTCAGAGAAGGGCAGCTTGACCATCTTGCCGTCGGCGGGCAGCTTGAACTCCTCCACGGGGTACTGCTTTCGCACGGTGGCAATCTCCTTGCCGAACCGGGTCTTGAGCTCGGAGAAGATGAAGATGAAGAGCTCGGAGAGCACGTCAATGACCTCGTCGTAGTGCTCCTCGAAGGCCATCTCCAGATCGAGTCCGGTGAACTCGGTCATGTGTCGGTGGGTGTTGGAGTTCTCGGCTCGGAACACGGGCGCAATCTCAAACACCTTCTCAAAGTCGCCGGCCATGAGCATCTGCTTGTACAGCTGGGGGGACTGGGCCAGGAAGGCGTCGCCCTTGAAGTAGTTGAGCTTGAAGACGTTGGCGCCGCCCTCGGAGGCTGCGGCAATCATCTTGGGGGTGTGGATCTCCACAAAGCCCTTGTTGGTCAGGAACTCCCGGAACAGCTGGCAGACGCCGGCCTGGATTCGGAAAATCGCCTGGTTGGTCTGGGTTCGCAGATCGATGCACCGCGCGTCCAGACGGGTGTCGAGGTTGACCACGGGCAGACCAGCGGCCTCGGCCTCGGCCTCGGATCGAGAGGCGTCCTCAATGAGAATGGGGGGCTGCTCGGGGGCCTTGGCAATGACAAAGAGCTGCGAAATGGCGATTTCCACGTCCTGCACGGTCGCGGACTTGACGGGCTCGGGCGACTCCACCACGGTGCCCTTGACGAGCACAATGGACTCGAGAGACACAGAGCCGCAGAACTTGACCATCTGCTTGGAGATGGTGTCGGCGTTGACGTTCACCAGGCCCTGGATGTTCTGCGTCTGCTGTCGAAGAGACACAAAGCACATCTTGTTGCCCTGCAGACGGGAGGTGTGGACTCGTGCCCGGAAAACCACTTCCTTGCCGGCATCGGCCTTGGTGAGGTCGCCGATCTGGATTCGCTGGACGCCAGTCTTGTCCTTTTCGGCAGACTGCATCATGGGCAGCACACCGTAGTTGTCGGTGGCGTAGTCGACCTCGTTGGCCTCTCGCTCGGCCTTTTCTCGGGCCAGACGAGCGGCAGTCTCGGCCTTCTTTCGATCCTTCTCCTGCTGGGCCTGGAGCTTCTTGAGAGCCTTTTTGGACAGGGGCAGGCCGTCGGCGCCTAGCACGACCTCGGGGGCGTCGCCTGCGGGGGCAGCGTCGCCAACCTGGAGCTTCTCCACCTTTTCAGCAATGTTGTCAGTCTCACTCATGATGATGTAAATGTGGTGATGTGTGACTGAAATCAAACTTTTCAGTGGGTGTGGAAGCGAACCTTATAGGCATGGGGTAGGTGAGGCGGGTCCCAAGGTAACTCGTGCTGCAGACGAGTTGGCGGGTTGTAGCTGAGACTGCTGGAAATATTCTGGAGTAATTAGCCACGTGGCAATTTGTTTTGTGCCGAAAAGGCCGTTTTTGGTCGGTTAGATCGATCATGTTGCTGTGAATTGAATGTTGAAAAGTCATGCAGAATTAAGTTAGTTACAAGTGGTGATTCTTCTAGAAGGTGGTAGTTTTTGGCATGTTAGGGGTGGTTTTTGGGTGATTTTTGGGTGGTTTCGTGTTTGAAATATGTTGATGAGTGCAACTGTATCTTTGAATTTCTCATTTTCGTTTTCTTTCGAAAAATGGAGGTCTCTTCTTTTTCCTGTCACTATTGAATGTCTATTGTAGTGTTGGGAGATGCAGTCAAGTGACTGATGACTATTGATGGATGTTTGACAAGGACGGCTCTAAAAGATGTTTTATTGGTGCTATCAGATTTCTGAAAAGTGCATGTTCTTCAAAACTCCAAAATTAGTATAGTGACACTCTTGTAGAAGTTATTAATGCTGTACTTTAGTCAAATAACAACACCACTTGGAGACGAACTCACCCACCCATCACCTGCAACTGTCTTAAAAAAGGAGTCGGATGTCACTGCATCATATGATCCACCAACAAAGAGTTTTAAAAGGAACAAAAAAACTGACTTAATACCACCGATATAGTCTATCAATAACTCATCTCATATCTCCAACTTGTCACCTAATCAATATCGGCTATTGGAGGCTAATCATGTGATCAAACTCAATCATTTCACTTGACTACAGAGAAAACACCATTTGATGAACTTGTACCATTTTGCTGAGTTAGTAGACATGGCCAACCACCCTTTTAGCCCAAATTCCATCTCTTTTCACACCAAAAACCCATACTAAATTACCCATTCTATCCAATTATGCTATATACCTTACTCCATCTCTACATCGACTCCCTTTCCCTCCTGCTTCGATCTAGCCTCGGCTTGCCGTCTGAGACCCTCTTCTCGCTTTCGTACAGCTCTCTCCTCCTTTGTCTCCTCCTTAACCTCCTCCTGCTTGCCAATCTTGTCAATGGCACTGTGTAGCAGGTCCATACGTCGAAAGTTTTCGGTGAACAGAACATGGCTTTGCTGAGTAAGCAACTCTAGATACTGTCTGGACACCAGCAACTTCAGCTGCTCCTTGTCGTTGCAGTAGCCCACAGGACAGTCAATTTTGAGCGAGATTCTGATGGCCACATTGTTGTTGGACCCAATACCAGACTCCCGGAATCCACAGCCCATAGCTGCACTGTACAGAGCGGAAGCGGCAGCCAGAGAACGACACTTTACGTGCAAGATCATGGCCTCAAACTTGAATAACACGTAGCGAGTGTGTCCGTCAAATTCATGTGTCTCGCTGTCCTCTGAAAAGTTCACCTGGCTGGGCCATCCGTCAATCTCTTTGGGGTCATGAGACACAAACAGCCACTTTCCTCCACCCTTTCCTGTGACTTTGTCAGCCTTTTCTCCTTCTAGAAACACAGAGAGTCGTCCAGAGCAACTGCTTGTGGTGACAAAGTCCTCGTGACCGTTGATGCTGTCGATAAGAGGAAGAAGCGCCTCGTCGATGGTTCCCTTGGGCGAGTCATCCGGATTGTCCTCGGAGTTGTTTGCAATCTCGTTCAGAATGAACTGCTTTTTTTGGGCAAACGAATCCATGACAAAGTGATGTCGCACTGTAAAAGTTTGCATTAGGTTTGGCACTTGCGGGGATGGTGGGTGGAAAAAGAGTGGAAAAAGGAGTGAAAAAGACGGGTTTTTAGAGTCACAAGTGTTTCAATAGTTATTCTAACACTATTACATCTTCTGGTATCGCTTTTAGAGCCATTTTGATCCATCTGATGGAGTACTATTACGCATATCTAATGCATGGATGTTAAACCTCCTGAGAGATGTAAATTATCACCATTGGGAGGTTCTCTAAAAGAAATAAACAATTAATAAAAATATATATATATAAAAAAAATATAAAAAAAATAAACAATCTGATAAAAAAAAAACACAAGTCTGACCTCTGACAGGCAACCCCCACAGGTACATTTCAAACAACCACATCTAGAAATGAATAACTTCTGAAACCCCATTCAACTCAGATTTCTTCAACTTGACAACCAGCTACAATTCCCTCCAGAATCATCCATACCCCATATCATCAGTTAATGTTCATTATATGCTATGCTATTTGTGGACGGGTTTCAAGAATCCCGTCGAGATCCCATTCCAAATGTGTGACTGGAATTGAGACTCCCATGCTTGCCAGACTCGTTCTAGTGCGTCTGCCTCCCTCCAGACCTCTCTGCTGCTGCTCAAACTGCTCCTGATAGAACTGGTCTGCCCTGGCCATTTCTCGCAGGTATGGCAGTATCTGCGAGGCTGTAGTGGTCATAGGCATCGTGTTGACCTGAGAGTAGTAGCAGTCATTGTCAAATAACAGTTCCTTGACCGCCACATGACTGTACTTTTGCTCAACATTGCCCAAGTGCAGCTTTTCCAGCTCGAAACCAAGCGATTCCCACTCCAGCTCCTCGCTTTCTCGTTGGGTGGCATTGTCCAGAACCGTGTATCCCAATGGGGCGTCTTTCTGATCAGCTTCGGTGCTTTCAGTCTGGTCAAGATGCGAGTGTAAAGAGGTGGTGTAAAGGTCGTATCGCGACATGTCTTCGTACTGGTCCATCAGACTCGCCATGCTGGCCTTTTCAGCTCCAAACAGCTTGTCAAAAGACGGACTTTGTTCCCTGCTAGACACACCTTCCGACTGAGAAGGAGTAGCCAAGTGGCTTTCAGAGACCTTGCCAACTCCGATGTAGGTGTTATCACTGACCACTCGTCTGCCCAGTCCTTCACTGACTGGCAAAACCCAGTTGAACCCTCCTAGAGGATCTCCCAGTCCCATCTGACAGTAAAACTGGAGGTGGTTGATTGTTCGACGAATATCGTACTGATATTCCTTCAGCAGCGACTCGATATCGTCCTTGTCGACCTGGAACCCTTCGCAAAGAGCCATGACACTCAGGTAGTTGGCCAGCAGCGAATTCTTGCTCATGGCACCGGTAAAGGGATCTGGGACATGTGTGAGTCGCTCAAAAACCTCGTAAATGACATGTCCGTCAAAAGAAGTCGGAAACGAGCGGGAAATGCGATCGTCACTAGCAGTAATGACCACTGGGACCTTGGATTTCTCCAAAACTCGTTCCAGAACCGTCCAGAACCCCCGCTCGTCCTCGTACAGGACATCCACGTCTTCAATGAGAATGATGCATGATTTCTGACGGTGGTTGACCAGCTGAGACCCTCCCAGACCCTCCAATGCGGCCATGAGCTCCTTTTGCGTTCGTCGGGTGGTGCCGTTGAGCTTGAACACAAACAGTTCCAGCTCATTGCAGGCCGCAATAAGCGCACTTTTTTTGCCGGAACATGTAGGTCCGATGAGTGCCAAAAGCAGCGGTTCAGGCTCGGCATCCACCTGGGAGGACGGCAGGTCGTCGACTATGAAATCGTCCAGATCCGTATTCGCGAAAAACGAACTTGTCTGTGGTTTCCTTTTCTTCAGCACGCTTTTATCCGCCAGTCGTCGATTGAGCCACATGCTAATGTTTCCCACGTGGTCCTCGTCCGTCTGAATGACTTCCTCCTTGGCTCGAGGCCGGTACTTGTCGAGCCAAAGCTGGCTCTCGCGGTCCGCCGTGTCAAAGGCTGAGAGATTGGTGACTCTTTTCAGCAGGCTTTGAATGGCCGAGTTGTCTGCCCAGTCTCCAACAGACTTTGATGCTCGATCCCGGACCTCTTCAGGCGTCAAAACCAGTCGCTGAGGACACCGCACCGACTCCTGTGATCGCCCCAGCTCTACCAGATCCGCAGAAGTGCCGTGGTGGCCTATTCCAGAAGGTCTGGGACGTGCCAGTTGCGCGAACAGCGAAGATCTGGTACGGTTAGAGTCACGAGATCTGCTGGAAAGGGGCTCCACGTGAACCTGGTAATGCAAGGGATACGGTGCGGGTTGGGGCTTTTCTCGTTTGGTGAATGTGAATGCTGATTTGAAGAATGGTTTGGAGGTTGTTGGAGTGGGGTTGATTGGGGTGTCAACCGACGTAGAGAGAGCTAGAGATGCAGATCTGGATGCCGGGGGAGCCACAGAAACAGGTGTTCCTGCCGATACCGCTTTCTTGGCCTTTTTGGCAAAAAACGGATGCACAAACTTGCCCTTGGCCTCCTTGGCCTTTCTATCCTCTTCTCTTCGGGCTGTTCGGTTGACCAGCTCCTGGAGCTCTTCGGGATGCACCTGAAACACGAGTTTCAGCTTGTTTCGCCGCTGGAGCTCCCGCTGCGCCCTGAGAGCCGCCTCCTGCTCCAGCTGTCTGTGTTTCAGCTCTTCCAGCTGCTGTTGTCTGGCCTGGAGATTGGCCAGCTTGTGTGGTTCCAGTCGCAGAATGACGCTGCGAGGATCGGCCCGTTGGGGCGGCTGAGGCGGCAGCACCGGCTCGGGGAGATTCCATAGCGAATTCAACGATTTCTGCTTCCCAAGTCCCATCACTGCCACTGACATGATCTTGATGGAAAGTTTGGAATCGAACGCGACGCGAGTCTAATTGACTGGGTTACGCGTGGCAGGATGATTAGGGAGAGGCACGTTGTGGGGCGGAAAATCACGTGAAAGCGCAGGGGGAAAGCGGGACTCGCACTGGAAATGGGTGTTATCGGGGGTTTTTCAGCTGAAATCTCGTTTCTGGCCCGAGAACGTCTTTTTTCAACAGGTTATGACAGTTCAGGGTAAGGTGTAGTTGACATGCATGTGCTGTATTGCAAGTCAACTTTATGATTTACACCTGAACTGAATGCTATGATGATGATTGCAAATGTCTTTAAACAGCACATTATAACCTGTTTTTGAAAATAACTGAGAGAAAGTAGTATTGTAATCACCATCTTTTATCAAATCAAATCACTATTTTTATCAAATAAAAGATTTTTGAGATTTTCACGACTACAGTATACTGTAGCACCCTTATAGTTGTTCATCCGATATGATGCACACTGCTTACCCTTTAATGCTTTAATGTCATAATTATACTATTTACATGTGTCTATGAGACACCCCACCTACCTGAAAAGATCCTGCTCGGACCGGAAAAAGCTCTTGGCTTCATCAACATCCAAAACCTTTCGGTCCTTCTTGCCAGGCTTGCTGATTGTCATTTTCCCCTCCTTCATCTCCTTGTCTCCAATCACAGCAATGTAGCTGTATCCCTCGTTTCGAGCCTGCTTGATCTTCTGGCCTAGGGTCTCCGATCGTGTGTCAACGTCACAGAACAGAGTCTGCGCAGACAGAGGAGTCGAGGCGTCGTTGATCTCAGGAAGACCCGACAGCTGACGAGCAACTTCGGAGGCATACTCGTTCTGGGCCTCTCCAAGAGGAAGAACCATGCACTGTCTTGGCGACAGCCACAGAGGCCACTTGCCCTCGTAATGGTCGATCAGGATGGCCAGGAACCGCTCCAGCGATCCATACACGGCTCGGTGGACCATGACGGGTCGCTGGGCCTGTTCTTCGCCGTCAAAGTACTTGAGCTGGAACCGCTCGGGCAGCTGAAAGTCCAGCTGGGTGGTGGCAGTCTGGTGCTCTTTGCCATGCTTGTCCTTGACCAGAATGTCAATCTTGGGGCCGTAGAATGCTCCATCTCCAGCGTTCAGCTGCCACTTGCCCTTGCTGACCTTCCACGAGTCCAGAACCCGAGTCAGCGCCTCTTCTGCGTCGTCCCACTGCTTGACTTCTCCGATGAACGTGTCTGGCCGGGTGGAGAGCACGACCCGTGAGATTTCCAGCCCAAAGGTCTTGTAGGTCTGTTCCACGAGCTTGAGAGCACGCGAAATCTCGTCTTCGACCTGGTTGGAGGCGCAAAAGATGTGGCCGTCGTCCTGGTGGAATCTGCGAACACGTGTCAGTCCAGAGAGCGCACCGCTGGCCTCGTTTCGGTGCAGAGGCGAAAAGTCAGAGTATCTGAGGGGGAGTTCTCTGTAGCTTCGCTTGACGCTGTTGAACAGCAGACAATGGCCTGGACAGTTCATGGGCTTGAGACTGAACTCCTCGTCAACGCTGGTTTCCTCGTGGCCGGGCTGGACCCGGAACATGTCGTCCTGGAACTTTTCCCAGTGTCCAGACGTTTTCCAGAGCGAGTTCTTGTACATGATGGGGGAGGCAATCTCCTGGAAGCCAAAGACTCGCAGTTGCAGCCGCATAAACTCGCCCAGTCGCGCGTAGATGCGCTGGCCATGTGGCAGAAAGAAGGCGGATCCAGGGCTCTCAGGAGAAATGTAGTACAGCTGTTGTCTGTCTGAAATGGACTTGGTTTCAGCAGTCAAAGTGACAGGCTGGGTCTGCTGGCACTCGGTTCGCGCGCAATTCAGACGTGGCGACGTGGTCAGAGGCCGTGCAAGCGCAAGACGAGACCCAAATCGGGCTCTTTGCGCCGCTACTCGTAGCCCTTGTCGAAGCATTGTGGTGTGATGGGATGATGTAAAGTGATCTGGCGAAATTATATTTGGGGATTAGGTTTTGACCTCTTCAGGAGAACATGGAGTTGGTGGGGTTAATTGGTGATTGTGGGGATATTTGGGTGCTAATATGGGGGTTACTAGGTAAGAACGGACTGTTTAGTTGACTGGCTTTGGAATTGAGAAATTTGAGTGGAAATTGGCACGTTTACGGTGTACTGTTTTACCTTGATATTGGTGGGATCAGGATGGTTAATCACTTCAATTTTCGTTTGGGATGTTTCAATTAGACCATCAGTAGTTGGTTGATTGATTCAGGTCTAAGTAAACCTCCCAAAAGAAAAAAACAGTCTTCTGCAACTGCACCATCTCGGGAAGTAGTTGCAGCTACAGCGTTATATCAATGACTAAGAATCTGAATGAGCAGTACTTTGGTTATTTCGTACAGATTTGTTCAGAGTTCTTTCAAACTGAGCAATCACCAGGAGTAGCTTTTCACATCTACCTAGTCCAAGTCTCCAGTCAATCACAACCTAACCTGATGTCTACAACTCCAGAAACTACACATCTCAGAAGAAATACAACCCTACCGCCATAGTATATCGATATTACACAGTCACACAAGCCATCTGAGACTTTTAAAAATTGAAATTGGCATGATTCCAAGACCTGAAAGTCGTCTGTCGTTTCCACCTTGCAAATCATCTCGAACCTAAACGAAAACAGTATGCCGGTCCAAGCACACCCAAGACACTTCCAAAAGTGCGAATATCGGTCAGATTTCAAAAAATTTCGATAATATAGCTCCAGCAGTGTCACTCGCACCCGTTTACAATCATTCCAACCCATAAATACCCCAAATCGCTTCTCCAAGTGGCTTCAAAGCTATCGATTTCAGTACCTGCGGCTGCCTCGAGTTTATCCATATGAAACCATTTTCAAGAGAACATCCCAAAAACAAATTGTCCATTCCGTAAGCCATGGATGCTATCAGTAAGACGCAATAACTGCTCTAGACCCACCTCAATCAGACACTCTAGCCTCTTGGAAGGACCTGCAATACGTTGTTTCATAAATAGGAAATGTTTTATTATTTATTTGATATTTATTTTAGCAAAAAAAATAAGCCCCCACTAGAAATCTAGTCCGCGTGATGATGGACGTGTGCTTCAAAGCAAGCCATCTTTTAGACTCAGTTTGTCTGGCACAACACGACGTAAAAACGCGGGAAAGGGGCCAATTAGGAGCGGAGAAAGTCGGTAACGTCACCGCAAGCCTGAGCTCCACCAAACGAGTCCAATATCAACCCTTTTCCCATGTTTCTGGCTGCTCAAACCACCTCCAACTTCGTTCTGCAGCTAGTCTGGAGCGTCTCCGCAACAAAAAAAATCAATATACCTTGGAATATAAAAAAATAAACAACAAATCTTTTTTTATATTTTTATTTCTGGGCGCCTGCATAATTGCATGCTTGCATATACAATGACATTCTCTTTTGGGCGAAATTCTAGAAAAGCAAGAGTTTAATGAGAAAGCGCTGCGAGACAGTCAATAACGGCGCGGAAAGTGGGAATATCGACTCAAAACCGCTCGGATATAATTCCCACAGCCCAGACGAGCTCGCCGGTACCGGTAATGCGGCGATTCCGCGCGATTCGGCCGTTTCGACACTCCCGGGTAACGGAGATTATGCGTCCCGTTTAGTCTCCAGCCGTGCATGTAGCAAGTATCCATCTCTCGACTCACCCAGCCAAGATGGAAAACAGCGGGTCCATGGTGTTCAAGGTGGACCACTTTGTGGCCACGACACGCCGCAAGAAACGTGTCTTCTACTCGCGCGACCTCAAGGAGCTGATTCTCAAGATTTCGCGCCAGCATCTCGGTCTGCTCCAGCAGCGGGACATGCGCTACTTCCATTCTCAGGTGGCGACACAGCTGGAGGAAAGCGGGTACGACATTGGCAAGCAGGCGCTGAGCCGCAAACTGCGCGAAATTCTGGACGAACAGCTGCCGTTGGGAGCAGACCACAGCTCGCAGTTTGCCTCCGACCTGGAAGTGGTGCGAGACGCCATTGGCAAGGTCAAGCAGGCGCGAACCAAAGACGACCGGCTCATGTTCAAGGGTGACAAGGTCTTTGACGCGCCAATCCAGATGGGGCGGTCTTTGGCTGCCGGTGGGGCTGCTGGCGGCGGTCCTGTGACCCCCAGGGCGCCAGGACCAGCCGGAGGGCAGCACACAATGTCTGTGTCTCCGCAGCAAAACAGCGCCATGTCGTCCACCATGTCGTTGGTGCCTCCCATGGCCGCAGACACAAGTGCGGGCGCCAACCTTAACGACCCCCGGCGGCCCAACTCGGGCAAATCAAAGGACAAGCGACTGCAGTACAAGGGCCACGTGATTCACCTGGACGAGTTTCGCGAGGAGCGTCCCGAAAAGGTGGCCGAGCCCACATACACAACCAAACCCGTGGGCGAGCTCAGCAAGTCGCCGCAGGACTTTTCCACGCTGCTGGACGACGACATCTCGGGCGACCTGCAAGCGGACCTGTCGCAGGAGCTGCCCATGGACATCCCCCAGAGTCTCGGGCAAAACCTGGCCCAGGGGCTCGCCCAAAACATCCAGGGCTCTCTCATTGACCCGGTATTGGACTCGGCAGTAGCCAGTGCGGTTGCCAGCTCGAGTCCGGACGTTACGCATTTGCTGAAACGGCTGGTCAACGAAACCGAGAGGCTGCGCAACGTGATTGAGCAGAGTCTGGCGTGGGAGAAGGAGCGGGCTCGCCAGGCACACGAACAGCGTCGTATGGTTCTGGAGCTGCAAAAGGAAAAAATCGATTTGGTGCGAGCCATGTCGGGAAGATGAAACCATGATGTGGATTCACAAGACTAATATCACTATTTATAATCATTAATTATTTATTCAATTTTGAAATTTGAGAGTGTAGTGGTTGACAGTGGGTTGACAAGAGTACGGTACTGTCTACAATCAACTACAGAGTGCAGAGAACTGTACTCTGTACTCAATTTATCTATTTTATATTCAAAATCATTTATTACTCGTCTTGTCTAATCTCAATCGTATACCATTTCATTTCAATCAAATCTATCAAACTCCACCTTGACTCTTACCACTGATTTCTCTCAACATTCTCATGCAATCATCATAAAGAACCTCGTTTTTCATAACCTGGCCCTTTTCACTGGCACGAGCAATAATTTGGGGAGGAATTCCAGCCAGTCGAGCGGCATTCAGTCCATAACTTTCAGCGGCACTGCCTCTCTTCATCTTGTAAGTGAATACTGGTGGGTCAGTGAGAGCAATGTCCATGTGGAAGAGAGCACACTCATCAGAGTCCTCAGAGTCCAGCAACTGGCCCAGAGGGTAGTGTGTGATGAACAGAGTGGGCGTACGCAGCTCAATAAAGTGTTTCAGAACCGAATGCGCAATTGCAATTCCGTCAGTTGTGGTGGTTCCTCGACCAATCTCGTCCAGCAGAACAAGAGATCGCGAAGTCGCAAATCGCAGAATTTCCGCACACTCGCACAGCTCAACCATAAACGTAGACTGGCCGCTCATAATGTTGTCCTGGGCTCCCATTCGGCACAGAATTGCGTCTGTCATGGGGATAATGGCCTTGGAAGCAGGCACATAACAGCCAATGTGGGCCATAATGACGGATAGAGCCACCTGGCGAACAAGAGAAGACTTTCCACCCATATTGGGACCAGTAACAACCGTGGGGCCGCTGATGTTAATGTCGTTGGACACATATCCAGTCATGAGTCGTTCGGTAATAACGTGCCTTGAGTCATGCAGAACAATGTCTCCAGAGTCAATGTACTCTGGCTTGACGAATCCAGACTGCGAACTGACCTGTGCCAGTGAAAAGAGACAGTCAAACTCGGCCAGAGCAGCCACCATCTCCCTGAATCCTTCGTAGTGAGCAGCGCACGACTTTGAAAACTTCTGGAACTCCTCCTCTGCATCCGCCTTTAGCTTCTCCACGGCATATTCATATCCCTTGACAAGACTGTTGAGCTCTGGAGTTCGAAAACGAGCAACTGTCTTTGTTCCGCTCATCTTGATCCACTCAAGAGGCACCTTTTTGGAATCCTTGAGCGACACCTCAATCAGATACTCAATTCCGGCAACAGTGGTGTATTGAAGTCGTGGACGGTTCAGTTCGGCCCGCAGAGACTCCAGCTCGGTGCTAAACTGGGCCTGGATCCGGGAAACTTCCTGCTTTCGAGCCAAAATACTCTCGGGATCGCTCACAAAAAAATTGATAGCATCGTCTTCTCGAGCTGAGTCAGCATTGATTTCGCTCAACATGGCCTCGATTTGGCTCTTGAGCACCCCCAAAGAGTTGAAAATGTGGTGGAGCATGGGATTTGTATCGGCAAAGATTTCCCCTGAATCGCTCTCGTATTCTCGTGCCACGAACAAAAGTTCTCGCAGAAGCAGATAGACGCCCTTGCGGTCCAATTGGCCGTAGTGCAGCTTCATGAGCAGTTTGCTGAGATCGGGAATCGGCTTCAGAACCGAAATGAGCTTTTCAATGAGTCGAGACGACGCTCTATCTGAATTGGCCGAGTAGTGGCTGGCCATAATCTCCTCCACGGCCGTGAGTCGTTTCAGAATGCTCACGCGGTCCACCAACGGCCTGCTGATCCATTTTTTCAGCAGTCGCGAGCCAAATGGCGTCAGACACTTGTTTAGCACCCAGAACAGCGACCCCCGCACTTTGTTGTCTGTAGAGTTGGCAAACAGCTCCAGAGAAGAAACAGTGTTGGCCGTGAGCCGCATGTAGTCGCCCGAGTAGCGGTTGAAGTTCTTGGTCAGCAGAAACAGCGAGTCCAGCTTGCACTCCACCAGGTAGTTTGCAGTCCCCAGAATGAGGCTCTGGACCATATCTGGCAGCGACAGCACTGCAGAGGCCGAAGCACCCTCCTGGCTGGCAAAGTATGTGGCTACTCCGGCTTCCGGATCGCACCGCTCGTCTTCCGAAAGCTCCACGGCCGCTAGTCGTCCCTTGAGTCGATGAATGTACTTTTGGCACATCTTTTCGGTGGACTCAGTGACGCCAAAAGTGAGAATTTCGCAGGGGGAAAGCGTCAGCAGGCGGATTTCCAGCTCGGATTTCATGTAGTCGTCCTTGAAAGAGTCCCACACCACGTCTCCAGTAGCCACATCCACAGCCAGCATTGTCACCAACGGGTTGGCATCATCGGACTCGTGTAAAGCCAGCAGATAACCCGAGGCTGCAGAGTCGTCGGCAGATCCAGCTCCGTCGAGATAGGTTCCTTTGGTGAAAACCTTTGCCAGCTCTCGAATCATGGGTCCCTTTTTGTTTTCCACGTTTTTCAGAGCTGCAACCTCCATTTGGTTCACATGGCCCACTTTGAACCCCTTTTCGACCAGCTGTTTGGTGTAAAAGTCGATTCTGTGCACGGGGAACGACGAGTAGGCCAGTTTGAGATAGCTGCCCTTCTTGACGACTCCTCCTTCTCCAATGTCGTTGAGGTTGGTGATTCCAGGACTCAGGAAAAGTCTGGTTTGCGAATGGGCAATCTCGGCGTCCTCTCCGTAAATGTGGTACTTGTAGCCCACCTGCACAAACAAAAGAGTGGAAGGATGTTTCTTTTTGATCTCGAACCATTGGTTCTCCGTAGCGTTCAGTTTAGGCACCTTTGGCTTCTTTGATTTGCCCTTTGGCGCCTCTTCCGGCTCCTCAGCCTCCTCCCCGTCTTCCCCGGCATCCTCAGGGACCGCGTCGCCCTTGAATCGCTTCACTAGCTGCAATTTGGCCCTGAATCTGGCTCTGAGAGCAGGATCGTGGGTATCGGATGTGGAAGATCCCGATTTGAAGCCTTTCAGGGCCGAAATCGACCGTTTCTTCGCAGCTGGAGCGCTGGACGGTTTGTCAGAGTCGGTTTTGCCGGCACTTTTGCCATTGGACGCCTTTTCGTCTTTCTGAGCAGCATCTTCCTTGGGGTCCTCCTCGATAGGGGTTGCACCGTCAAGTGCCGGGGAGGGCTCCGATTCGGCTGATTTTTCGACATGTTGCCCATCTGACTGCCCTTTATCTGTTTCCGCGGCCTTTTCGACCTTGGGACGCTTGAAAAACGAGCTGATGGTGGCCTGCTTTTGTCGTTTCATGGTGCAATTTTCATTTTCAAACACATCCACACGCGTAACTTAAATGACATTAGAACTTTAACGCGTTGGAAATTTGGAAAAGTTGGAATTGCAGTTTATACGATATACTGTACTGCACATCAGAATCCGGCATTCAAACGGCGTTAAAGCGACAGAAAAGCGACAGCAGGCGACAGGATCATATCTAGATCTGACATACATTGTGTCACGGGTTTTCATTTTCTCAAATTCAGCGTTTTTACCTCCCTTACTCATCCCATATTGAGGACCCCATTATCACCAAGAAGGGACATTACGGCACACAATACTACACTTATCTGAGCATTCATAGCATCACCATACTCACGACACTGGCAATATCATACCCCTATTTGCAATGCTCGCAGATTCAGCTCTCAAACTAGTACACGACTCAAGGAGAACTCTACAACTGGACGTGCTACCAGCATACCAAGAAGAACTGGTACGGGCAGTGACCCGAGAAATCCGACAGTTGGACACAGAAGTCAACAAGCTGTCTGTCAATGGTATGCACGACCCAGACGACCGAGTGCAGCACTGTCATCTGATGGTGCAGCATCTGGCGATGAGAAGAAACAAAAGATGCCTTTTGGCGTACCAGTTGACGCGCGCAAAAAAGATGGAAACAGCAGTGTGGTCACAAACAGAAGAACCAAACATCAACGGTAATGAGCAGGAGTACATGAGAGGCTACAACGAGCTTGTGGTGGACATTAAGGGAGCTTTTACAGACATCGATCTGACAGGCAGCTTGGAGCCTCCCAACGACGTGTTTATCGACGTGAGAGTGCTCAAAGACATTGGAGAGATTCAGACAGAGTATGGAGTTTTCAATTTGGAGAAAAATGCTCAGTTTTTCGTCCGAAAGAGCGATGTACAGACATTGCTGCTGCAGGGTTATTTGAAAGAGATTTAAGTGGATTTCCCTTGGATTATCATCGGGAAATTTAGTTGGATGTTAAGCCAGTGGGCTGAGGTGTGTGGTGATTACTTCAAACCCTGCCCAATTGTCGTTTCGCCAGAACCACTATTTTTTTAGGGGTATTTTGAATCATCCCCTGAGAGCAGATGACTGCTACAAGTCTCGCTATGATACTTCACTGGGCACTCTGACCAAAGACCATATGAAGCTTGCATAGTTTCTGCTGTGGTTTTCCGCTAACTTTGTAATATATCATTTAATCCACCAGACTAGTTCTAACGCTAATCTGTGGAGTTGGATTTGATATTCAAAACATACCACAGTTGCTACAGAGTACTCAAGTTTCAAAATACACCAAGAGCTACTTTATTACCTCTCTATTGTCTCTGACAACGGAGAAGCTTCCCTCCTTGATCCATAATAGTATTACATCTCTACGATTAATGTCCCTCTGAAGACGACCGATCCAGATTGAAGCAGTAAAACTCATTTGTTCCAATTACGACTCATATGATTGTACTTATAAACACAGCAATGTCACAATACTATTTCTCTAGCTCACTTGAGATTTTGGTCATATCTGTTTGGAGAGAAGTTGCATGCTAGGCAGAGTACATCTGTAGTGAATCATATCCTTTTCTGATACCACTGAAAAGAGCACTGATAGGGCCAAGAGGAAATCTGGAAGATCCAGTTGATTCAGAATTGATCTTTAGGCAAAATGCTGATATAATCACTCACTCATAATCTCATTTATTGAGGTAAGCTTGAAGATGCTGGTCATGAAATTTGTACTCAACTTGCAGTTGGTCAACGTTGTAATCGCCAGTTTTGATACCTATAACAACTACCAAGTATATAATCATCACTTGACTGAAATTTCCGAAAACCCGAAAACCCGAAAACCCGATGCCAATGAATGCAGTTCCTGGAAAAGCCATGTTGGAAATTGGGGGCTGTGCAGTTGTGCCTATATAACGCGTATCAACTTCTAGTCCTAGAAAGAACGAAAAGGCACCGTCGAAAGAAGCCCTAAAGAGTCCTAAAGAGGACAAACGGCCCGCAATTTCCCGTGTACGTGAATGCATCAGATCAGACGTGTGGGCATTGAAAGAGAAAAAAATGTGTTGTGCTTTTTTGGCCGTGGTTGGACATGTGGTTGGAGACATGAGTACGTACAGTACAGTGATAACTGCATGTCTGTGAAAGAAAGGACCCTTTTATTATGAGAAATATTACGAGAATGCGAGGACCAATGTGTGGAAGCCACGTGTTCTTATTAATTGCAAACTCTTGATCTCATAATATTCATTTCATCAGCGATCGAGATCCACTTTCGGGACTCGACCCGCTCATTGCTTGTGCTTCTGAGATGCAGTGCCGATCATTCTCCGAGAAGCAATTAAGGGGGGCTAAGAAGCAAGACAACTGAGACGGAAGAAAGAGGCAGTGCGTTTACTCTTTTCGGTAAAAGGTGTCCAAAGAGAGTATCTCGTACATTGTAGTCTAGTCCAGCCCAGGTCTGACAAGCCACAGATAGTCATGTTATGTCTTACTTTGTAGTTGTAGACTACAGAGTACTGTAGTATAGACTAGATAAAGTCCAGTTGTGGAGTGTCTTGAAAGTTATTGCTAAACTTGGGTTAGTCTGAAACAAGATAGGAGACACATGACTGTCAGAATAAAATGAGCACAAACAGAACTCTGCTGACCCCCAATTACAAGTCCAATGTTGCGCACCTATCTGCTGCATTTCGTTCTTCTTCTTTTTTCTCGCAAAAAAGCAGCGAAAGGTGTGTGTCTCTCTTTGGTCTAATCTGTAGTCCAACCTCTTCCTTTCCTTTCAAGATGCGTGGAAGGAAGAACGTTTTGGTATTTAACCCTACTCAACAACAGCTCAAAACACGTCTCTCTAAAAGCAGGTGTGTCAACGATACAGAGATTCTGAAAAGTGCATTCTGTTTGCACTGCAATTCTGTGTGCAATTGTGCTTTCAGTAAATCTCCATCTGCGCTGACCGTCCCTTTACAGCTACCTACCCTCTTTCGTCTCTTTACCTCCGCACTTCTCAAATGCACATGTTCCCTGACGTAGTTGCGCAGGGTTTAGGTTTGTAAACAGCCAAAGACGCATCGATAGTGGCTACTCACCATAGCTCCGTTTTCATCTTCTTCACGATACCCTCCTTACTGACTGGTTCCACAGACGTTCAGGAAGCAATAAATACAATTCTAAACCCGCGACACACGTCACGAAACACACAGACGCCGTTACCACGACTACCCCAACGCACATCTTTTCGACTTCCTCACCAGAAAGACACCCCGCGAAAATGCCCAAACTAATCCTGTACCAGGTGCTGGCGATAGAGGAGGAGGCCACAATGTTCCAGATCGAACAGGCGTACAGAACGCGGTCGCTGCAGTTTCTCACGACGCTGCTGGGCAACAACTACGACTACTTTTACTCCATTTCCGACGCCTTTCAGATTCTCCGAAAACACCGGGAATTCTACGAAACCAGCGGCGATTCGCCCGAGTTTTTCGAAAACATGGGCCCCCAGCTGCAGGACGCCGTGGACTTTTTCGTCCAGTGTTTTGGAGTGCCCCAGCTGGAGATCTTCACTGGTCCTGTGCCCATTCTCTACTGGATCCAGGAGCTGCGTCGACATTTCCCATTCACAGAAACATACACACACATTACCAACGAGGGCATCACCGAAAAGACCATGGATTACATGCGGCGAGATGGTTGGGCCGGAAACGAGACTCTGCAGCGAGAAAAGGACCGAAGTCACCAGTTTGACATCACCGGAACCGTTGAAATCAGAGACGCCGCCCAGCTCATTGTCCAGCAGCTTCTGGACGTGGATCTCGAAGGAGATGACAACATCAAGCTACAAAAGGCCGGAAAACTGGAACAGGTGACTGGTGTTTTCCCCACTCCTGGCTTTGCTCCGGCCTTTACTGCTGCTCTTCCAGCCAAGCTGAAGCCCTACTTCCGCATCCCCTTTGCCGTGGATGTGCTCAAGGCGCTGGGTACCATCTTTATGCTTCGGGCTGAGGGCTATGCTGCCAAGTACCGGGGCAAGATGTTTGCGTCCATGGTGACAAACAAGAGTGTGAAGACCACAACGTCTGTTCTGGAGAAGCTGGTGTGGTCCAAGAACCGAATTCACTGCATCAATCGCTACTTCCGGTCCATTGGCGGCTCCATTGACGACCAGGTCAACCTCATCTACACCGAGTTTTTCTACCAGCTCATGCGAGAAGTGTGTCTGGCCGCCAACCTCACAGTCACGGAGATTTTTGAGGGCGAGTGGGCAGCCAAGGAAGACAAGAAGGACAAGATGGTGCGATCTTACCGGCTGTGGGAGGTGGGCAACTACCTGAGTGTCGAGGCCACTCGAACCGGTGCTGAGCGAGGCTTTTCCATTGACCACAATCCCAATTTTCAGCATGACGATGTGCTAGCCAGTGCCATTTACCTCACAGCTTACCATGAGGCTCTGTCTATTTCAAAGAAGCGAAATCAGTCGGCTATTGACTACGCCATTGGTAAGCTTGCGGCTCCTTTCCCGGAGGGTGCTTCGTTTGATCCATGGGCTCACGGAATCGTATGGAGTGTCTGGGACATTATTTCGGACTGCTCGGACCAGGGCGGTGTCATTACAGCAGACGACACATTTGTTGGCGATGAGGATCGGCGGTTTGAGCAGGATCAAGTTGCCCAGAGTGGCACCAGTGCCGAGGGTTAGACAGGTGGATGGTCACGGAGGTGCAGTATAGATACAGTAATAGGTAATTGGATAATCATTAATCGGTGAGATGATACTGGTACGGCAATTAGTTCTGTACTTGTGTGATGCTTTTACGTCAATTAGTTCTGAACTTTTAGATATCTCTATTGAAACAAAAATCAAAAATAAATCATGAAGTCAACTATTTCGTTTCATTCTAAAATCGCGTTTAGCTTAATTAGGATACAGCTTGTAAAATATTTACACCTTCAAAAGGGTGAAAGAGAGTCCTTCTAAAAGATTTTTTGATGGTACAAAAGCAATTCTGAAAAGCGCAATCTTCTCAAAATTCTCTTCTCAACACTACAACATTTCTTTTATACTCAATGCTATCCTGAATGATCTTTTATCACGTCATGTTTAGTGACAAAGCCGTGCATCTGCAGTAACGTGTTCAACATTAACGTGTTCAATTTTGACAACTCCAGAATCTCAACTTTTCAATCTAACACTGTCAATTTTGGTCCAAATCGAGTCATAATTTCAGAATACCATCTCTGATACATAATGTTGATTTACCCTTAGTGTCAGCTCTGCTGCTCCAGTAATGCAGATTTTAGCGACTCCCCTCGTTAGACCCTTCCCCGCGCCTCTAGAGATGCAGCTCGCTAAACTAAGTTTACCCTACCTGAAATACGCCAAACTGTAAACGCTCTACTTGGGATCAGGACACGTCTCGTGCAGTCTGTAATTAGACATCTCCAACACAACTCAGGACTCTTAACACTCACAAAAATGGTGGTTAACAAGACTCGACAGACCCCTGCCCAGAAGCGGGCCAACGCCAAGTTTGCATCCAAGCAGGAAAAGAAGATGGGCAAGCCAAGACCCGCCGAGGTGGAGGATAAATTCGTTCTTCCTATCAGCAAGACCTGGTTACGTGAGTATATGGCGATGGGTGGTTTCTGAGCTGGTCAGGCCACAGTGGTTGTTTGTTTGTCGTTTGGAGACGGTGTGTGACGTGGCATGACATGGGACGTGTAACTGAACCGCCTGGTGTTCAGAGTCATGGTGGTGCCAGTTGATGTTAAGGTGATCCGGCTGGCTGGATCATGTGCTGACGTGTGCACTGACTTTGAGTCTCACATGAGCACACTGCGTCATAGGACACGTGTCATGTGTTCCTTGGACTGTGCTGCTCATACTGCCGCTATGCCAAAGAACCGACGCTGTTGGAGCCGAAATCACCACCCGCAGCTTTTCTCCCCCACTACCCCGCTAACCCAGTCGTGCTCGTGTTTCTCGTGTGCGGAGGCGCTTTCTTTGAGGTTGCCAAACTCTTTGGTCTCTTCTAAACCGGAACAAGACGAAAAAACACTGTATACTAATGAATGGGACTGCATGAGTCGTGTGATGCCGTAGGTCGCACTATTAAAACTGCACCATTAATGTTAATAATTTTATTATCTAAATGCATGTAGTTATAAGTAGTTATCTGCCACCGCCAATACCAGACTTTTTGTTTCCACCTGTCTTCAGGTTGATTCCCTGGTTGAACTGCTTCATGAGATCTCGTTCTCTCTGGCTATGGTCAGACGTGGAAGATGTAGTCACATTGACCTTGGCCTTGGAGGCTCCCATGAGTCGCAGAAACTTGTTTTGTTGCGAGGAATTCAGACCATCGACTGCGATGGACTTGGGGGTGGATGTGGCAGCAGGAGGAGGTAGGTTAGGAGGTGTGGTGTCCTTTGAATCCGATTTCTCTTTTTTTTCCTTTTTTTCATTCTTTTCCTTTTTCTCCTTTTTCTCCTTCTTCTCCTTCTTCTCAGACTTTTCCTTCTTCTCCTTCTTTTCCTTCTTCTCCTTCTTTTCCTTCTTCTCCTTCTTCTCCTCATCAACCTTGACCTTCTTCACTTTTTTCTCGTCATCTTCATCTGCGGATCGCTTTTTGCTCTCCTTTTTCTCCTTCTTGGCCTCCTTGGATGCCTCCTTGGCTGCCTTCTTTGCAAGTTTGGCCTCCTTTGCCAGCTTCTTGGCCTCCTTGGCCTCCTTCTTAGCCAGCTTCTCTGCCTTTCTGTCTTCCTTTTCTCCCATTTTTTGTGGTTGTTGAGCTGTGATAGAAAAATTAGAAGGATAATAAAATGTGCAGATGGTGCATGTGACATGCGAGTGATAGTGCGAAGTAGTTGGTAACGATTGATGTATGAGTGTAGCTGATATATCTCTTACGAGAGTACTCATTGAGACTTGGTGGATTCATAGCTGTAATGATACATTTCCGCCCTAGTTATCTGCTTTAATCAATATTTTTTCATCACTTTTCATCTCTCTGGATGTTCTGCTTTTTTCTGACAGTATCATGAACAACCCTCTTCCCATAGTCTCCAGTCAACATATCTAAACCCCGCATTTTTAACGATAATGAAATTCTGAAAAGTGCATTCAGTTTTAAATCCAGTTTCAAATCTACCCAAATAAATTTATTCCATCTAACACCCACTTGAAACGTTCGACACTGATATATCCCAATGTCCTGTTTTCTACATCTCACATTCAAATCTGTAAATCCAAACTGTGAGACCTGGACTTTATTGTGTCACTATTGTGACCCACCCCTTCTGTGTTTTATTCTGTTCTTCTCCCAAACCCCAACCCTGTTGGGATGATTAACCCATGGAGGTTAGGTGACCATGGAAATGGAGATTTCCCCCGCCGAGCCCCTATTTGTGTCCTCAGATATTATGGAGTACTTATAGTCCTTTCCCCCCAAATATTGTAATGCATCGAATTTCACTGTACAAACGCCCGGATTCTTATCCCGTTAACAGACGATCGTTCACGACTAACCTCGCCACTACTAGTTCATCTAGTTCTGTGGAGCAGCGACTACAGTAAGTTACGGTCCGTTGGAGCTCATCGAGAACACCGTTGGTTATCATGCCATCGGCGGAGACTGTGGGTGCCCTAGCCACTCTCCGGCTACACCTCCGTCCCCTCCTAGTCAGAACGAGTGAAGTTGAGCGGAGTAACGAGTTTGGCCGCCAACCCAAGGGGGGAGAGTCGACGACTACCTGGTTGTTATTACTTGACCTCAAGGACACGGAGCGAAGGAAGGCAGCCCCCTGACATCCCGTACCCCCTACAGGGTGGGGTGAGGGTGATCAGGTCACGCACATAATGAAATACACTAACGACAGACAAAGACCCATCGAACCAGAAACGGAATCGGTTTGCAGACTTTCTTTCCTAAAGGACTGATTGTAACGAAGGTGAGTAACGAGAGAAGTCCCAAACACTAAGACGCCCAATCTTCTTGTTAAGTCGACGCTAACTAAAGACCCATCTCTACCCTATCCCACCTTTCTGCTCCCCTTTCTCACACAAACCTAACAAAAATCCACACATGAAATCCACACAAAAATTAATTCAGACCTAACAAAAACCCACGTCCAGTCCAAACTTAAGGTTTGTCACGTGACTTTCTCCCAACCAATAGAAACATGTACATAGAGGAACCCGAATTGTCTCAAAGCAGATATCAGCGAGCAAACGTCGTGCTATATTTCTCCAAACGGGCCTCACATCCGTAAAATACTATCTCCTTTACCCTACGTGGTCTTCTTGCTATCCACAAAAGCTGTCAGCGTTTTCTCGCGTCGCTGCACCCAGCCAATCACAGCAAGCCAATTTTATACTCCCAATTATGCACACACCTTCTCAAAATCACCACCACTGGAAATACAACAGCTCAAAATGCTTCGAACTACCCGTGCTGTGAAGCCCCTGCGGGCCATCACGACCTCCGTGCGGTTCATGAACAGCTTCGAGAACCTCTCCCAGGACATCAACATCACCCGGTCCGGCAAGACCCTCATTGCCAAGGGTACTGGTGGACGGTCTTCTCGAACCGGCTACACCGCTACCATCTTTGGAGCCAACGGCTTTCTCGGAGGCTACCTGACCGCCAAGTTCGCCAAGCACGGAACCACCGTGGTTGTGCCCTACCGAGAGGAGATGGCCAAGCGACATCTCAAGGTGACTGGTGATCTTGGAGTGGTCAACTTCCTGGAGATGGATCTGCGAAACCTCGAGTCCATCGACGAGGCCGTGCGACACTCGGACATTGTGGTCAACCTCATTGGCCGAGAGTACGAGACCAAGAACTTCAACTACTACGACGTGCACGTTGAGGGAGCGCGACGAATCGCTGAGGCCGTCAAGAAACACAACATTGCACGATACATCCACGTCTCCTCCTTCAACGCCGAGATTGGCTCCCCCAGTGAGTTCAACCACACCAAGGGTCTTGGTGAGCAGGTGACCAAGGAGATTGTTCCCTGGGCCACCATTGTGCGACCCGCCCCCATGTTTGGCCGAGAGGACAAGATTCTGGACCGAATCGCCCGATCTCCCTGCCTCGTGTCTTCCAACAAGTTCCAGGAGGTTTCACACCCCGTGCACGTTGTGGACGTCGCTGCCGCCCTCGAGCGAATCGCCTTTGACGACTCCACCGTTGGCCAGCTGTTTGAGCTGTACGGCCCCCAGCAGTTCTCCCAGGAGCAGCTGATCGAGATGGTCAGCGAGACTCTCCGAAAGAAGGTCAATCACATCAAGGTGCCCAAGCCCGTTTACCAGGCTTACACCAAGGCTACCCAGGCCATCTGGTGGCCCACCTACTGCCCCGATCAGGTTGAGCGACAGTTCCTCGACCAGAAGATTGACCCCGAGGCCAAGACCTTCAACGACTTGGACCTTGCTCCCATGGAGCTGCCAGACCTCATGTTCAAGCTGATTCGACCCTACAGAGTGAACACCTACCAGCATGATGTTTCTGATTTGGAGAATAAGGAGAAGCAGTTTGTGCATATTTTGGACTAGAGACCAGACAAATACATCATTTTAACGAGTTTTAGTAGAGTAGAATGGAGGTTGGAAGAAAGGGCGGTATCTCACTGCTTTCGCATAAAGGGGATATCAGGAGATATAGGGACTGAGGTTTCGTCTTCTGCAAAAAGCAGCAATAAAAATGTTCGTCTTTAAAGGAAATATCAATACTGATAAAAGTTATGGCTAGAAGGTTGATCTTCGAGAAAGCTGTGCAACTGCACATCTCAGATTTATATCCAGCCACTCTAAAGACATATAATTGGCACCAATATCTTCCTTATTCTTTTCTCTGAACAATGCATTCTTCAGAATTTCAATATCTCTACTATCGCAGGTGATATTGTCGCTATACTAGACTCAGATGGTGTTGGTAGGTTGTACAGTTCTGTTCAAGTCCTTGTAGAGAGAAAAATCAACATATAATCAGAATATAGCAAATCTGACGACATATATATTCCATCAATGAACTATTCTGTATAAAGTCATCAACTACAAAGACTTATAATCTCGATTTTGGACTCTTCACTCGCTGTATCGGTTTGAGTATACATTGAGCTGAAATAATAAACTAGAAAGAAAAAAGGTGAAAAACTAATGAACAAAATTACTGTCTTCAATCAGTAACACAACTGTCACTGCACTGTACTACTTTCGGCAAAAGTCACCGTCATTCCACCAGATAGTAGCCCCAGTCTACACCATCACCTATCTTTGTCTCAAAGTCTCTGGATGTCGAAACTTGCGCTCTAACAATGATAGAGAACTAGACTAACGAAAGAAGTATACGGTTCTGTAAATTGGTCGTCTTTAATTGGGCTTCGAGAAAAGAGAGATATCTCATGGACCTCAGTTCGGAACAGAACTAAGGAAAAGAAACTGTGACGCTGTTATAATGTTGAAACATCTCGAGAGGTAACAAAACAACACTTTCAGAGAATCACCGATACCTGAGATAAGTTATCTGCGACATGTCTGAATGTTCACACTTATCTGGGCCGGTTTCATCCCGAAGAAGGTACGTGCCTCGCTTCCTAAAAAAAAAAGAAAAAGAAACAATCTCCAAAATGTCAATCCTGTCACCTTGGTGGCCTCAACAAGCAAAAATGGAAGGACAAAGTATCATGAGAAGATGGTCACTCCGTCTGCTGTGGCCACGGGCTATCTGTCGCTCGATTTTTCGTCCCTCTGTTTCTTTTCTTTTGCTGTTCTGAGACAGTAAATATCCGACACTAGTCAAGACTAGATCGTATTCGTGTGACGACAAGCCGCACTGTCAACTGTGTTCCGTATAAATATGACGTATGACTTGGCACTGCATATTCAGGGACTTGACCGTGTCGTGGCAGGTGACAGCAATGCGGCAATCGTCACTTTTGAAATTGGGACACAGACCCAAACCCCCAAACCCCCAAACCCCCAAACCCCCAAACCCCCAAACCCCCAAACCCCCAAAAGCTGCCACGATGGACTGAAGCGAACACAGATTGGTTGCTCCAGAGTTGCGTCCGTACACGTGTCCTCTCTGTTTGTGTCTGGGAAGGCCCACCCAATCCAGGCGCAATCCAGGGTCTCATCAAACTTAAGGCTTCCTCTTCCTCTTCTTCTTCCAAGAGTGTGAGTGTCCAGCTCTAAGTGGATCTGCAGATTGGAGCATTACCGCATTCATTCTCAAAGAACCGCGTCAACTGAAAGAGAGCCGTAGCTGGAGCACGTGGGAGACAACAAACCAAGTTCCCCCCAACCAGCCAGATGTGGACAGCAATGTTTCTCCTGTTGCAGCAACACCCCTATTCATTGTGACTACAGAGTACAGAGTACAGAGTAGTCTAGACCGTGCTCGGAACAAAAACACAGATGCATTCAAGCCCCGTAAATAGCAATCTGCCGAGCAATAGCTGTACATGGCTCACAGCAATGTCGCGTGTGCACACTTGAAATAAGCACACATTGTACATACAGCGGCATATATTGCTTGCAGTTAAAGCTCCGTGGGCAAAGAAAAAAAGGAGTGGAAAATGGGGAAATCAAAACAGAGAATGTGGGTAAAATTAAAAGACGAAATCGGGGATTAAATCACCGATCGAGGGAATTGGACCGGACCAAGTGGGCAACTGGTAAGACTCCAGATAGACAGTTCTATCTGAAGGCAATAATAGCCGCCAGTGCTTCTCACGAGTATCCGTCTCCTATGTGACTCCACAGCTATACCATACGGTGTAGACTTGTACAGCACGTAGTCCAATTTCCTCATCTGACAGAATACCCCTCAGACTGTACACTGTGTGAACGAAAAGAAAAAAAAAAGGGCGAACATCAGACACTGCCCCAACTGCAGGCGTGCTGCAAAAGAGGTAAAAGAAAAAAAAAGCCTTGGGAGAGGGATAAATTATCCCACCCACATCTAGACTTTATGAGGCACAAAAGGCCCCAAATAACGCCGTAACGGGCCCCAGACGACGACTCGGACGCCGCCACGCCGCCAGAATGCCAGAATACCAGCAGGCCACGTCAGCCTCATTCGCAGCGGAATTTCGCCCATCTGTCCCCATTTCAGGGCAGTTGTGACCTCCCCCTGGCACGGCTAACTTTAGCCCATTTCCTCATACATGTCGGTAGCCCGATTTTCCCCTCCCGAACGGCTGCTGTGTCGCACAGTGTGTGGTGGGTGGAGCCACGAAATTGCAGACGGGGGCGTCTAGGGCACCATCGCATGGTATGTCGTCCGAGCAGTGCCCCGGTGGAAGACAGCGATATTACGCGTGGCTGGAAATTAATATCCCCCCTCCCGGAAGACAGGCACGGCCCAGCACCATTCCTGCACCTCCACGTGATGGACGATAATTTCCCAGAGAGCCCGCCTCCTTGTCACCCTTTATCTCGAGTTTCACAGGCCACACAGACACCCGCTTCGAGAGCAAAGGTGAATCATCCTCACACTAGGTTCGCCCAACTAAAGTTAACTGAGCTCACAACTAAAGTTGGCTTTTACTCCCAATGCTCCCAACTAGTCAGGAGTAGCGCAGAGAGGGAGGTAAATAGGGGGCAAAAATCAGCGGAAAACGCTCAAAATGCTCCAGAAAAGGCCGGGACAACTTTCGCCGTGCGCAGCCACGTATGAAAGAAGAGGGGGCCAGTTTTTAGACTCACCCCGCGTCGTGTCCAGCCGTTGGTGACGCAAATCTTATCTAACACTAAACTCAACCGCAAAGCCAAAATGAGAAATTCTTCCCTTAAGGTTCATCGCTATTTTGTCTATTTTAAGCTCCACTTTCAGTGTTTAGGGTTTGGCAGGCCAGACCTCCCAATATATACATCACCATGCCCCTCCAATTTCTTTTCTCTCCGTAACCGGTCTTCATCCCTCTCCACGGAAAGCGACGACGACAAACCTGATGGCGTTGGATTAATCTCAGACACCTCAAAGCGACCTTTTTTTCTCTAACTGCAAACAGTACCGGAAACAGTACCTAGAAGACCAAAAGTCTTCTAGCAACAGAAACGGAAACAGAAACAGGGAATATCACATATTACCAAAAAATCTCTTTCAACATGACTTTCACCCCTTATGTCATCCCCTCCCCTCCCCAGAGCCCCATCTGGACCAAGGACGTCGATATCGACATCGACGACCCTTTGTGCAACGACATGGACCCGCTCAACCTCTGGGAAAAGGACATCGAGTATCTGGACTCGCCTTTGGACTCCGTCGCGCGGGGTTCATTCGCAGCCGCTTGCGGCAGTCCTTGCTCGGTATGCACCGAGTGCTGCTGTGACTCTTGCATTCACGAGCAGCACGCGGACGAAGAAGAGCAGGGCGGTATCTGCCGCTGGGAGGACGTGGACGTTGAACCTCTCAACCTTGCCATCGCTAACACCTGTGGCAAGGCTATGGTTGCGTTTGCACTTCCTTCCGGCTGCGATGCCAGCTCTTACGCCTCTGACGACGACTCCCTCATGGACTTGGCCATGGACAGCTCCAACGAGACCTACACACCATCCAACTTTTTGGGCATGTCCAAGGACGCCACAAAAGAAGATAGTGACCAGGTTCAGTCTATGCACTCTTGCGAGGCCACGTTTGTGTCCCCGGTAAGATCTGCACATGCCAACCTGGAGAAGATCTCTGCCAGACTGTCCAAGCTAACTATGTAGGTTATGTGTTACGTACTGTGTAGTGTAGATTACATAGCAAGTAAGCTCACATAGCCTGTAGAGTAATAAAATTAGTATTGAGCAACATCATCAGTGGTTGTATTCTAGCGCGGTACTCGTCGAGATATTTGACGCGTCTCTTTTTGCTGCTAGCAGTGAGCAATTTGTATAGACTGTTTTGTTAGACTGTTTTTTTTCTAAGAGAGAGTTTGTTTGAGACATGAAAAAGGTGCTAATGGCCTTCCAGAACAATGTAAATTGAGACATGTTTGATGACAGACGATAAGAATGGGTGATAAAAAATATTATCAAATCTCATGTAATACGAGAAGCAAAAAAATGATTTCTGGCAGGATCGAACTGCCGACGTTCTGCGTGTTAAGCAGATGCCATGACCGACTAGACCAAGAAACCGGATATTGAAAAATTGGGTTTTTGAAAATCCTTTGAAAGAAGTTTGCTTACGTAATCGACAAAAATTTAGCCGATTTAATCGCTCAATAATGTAGTTACGGCTTTGACACTTATACAAATGAGTACTCACCCCAGTTGTATAACCTTGAGCTAAATAATTTGTCTATTTACTAAAAAATGACACTTTTGGAGTCGTCGCTTTCATGTGTTGCCAGACTCGAACATTACAAACCACTAAGGCTTCTGATTATATCCTAAAGGCGAATTTACACCGCAAATTACCTGTATTTGTACTGGGCTGTATCAAATATAATCATACTTCGGATAAAACAACACTCGTCTACTGATCATCACTTCATATAACTTATCAATACAGTATATAATTTAAGAGTCCTCCTGAGTCCATGTTTGTCATGACTACTCAATCACCTCCTCCGTCACAATGACCCATCCCTTTCCGTTTCTTCCGGTGTGCTGTTGCTCCACGTATCTGATTCTCTTGCCCTCTGCGTTTCTGGGGGTGTCGGGCTTTTCGGCCTCAGGCTCGGGAGAAGGAGTCTCCTCAAACTCGTCATAATCCATGGAAGGCTCAGTGTATGTAGAAGCGCGAGTTCGGCCAGTTCGGCCAGTTCGCCGATGGCCCTGGGCAAGTGCATCCTCTTCTCTCTGTTCTCTCTCCACCTGGAACTCCTCGTCGCTTTCAGCTCCATTCTGGGCCAACTGTTTGTAGTCAACTCTCTTGCCTCGGGTCCGGCCTCGGTTAGAGCCCACCTTGCTCATCTGTAGTTCCATGGCTCGGGTGGCTGCGGCCTTTCGTTGTTGTTGAGCAATGACCTTTTGCTCGGCCTCGTAGACTCGGTGCTGGGCGGCAATCATTCGGGGAATGAGGGCATCCAGCTTTGCTGCAAGGTTATTGTGGAGATCGTCAAGAAGTTTCTTGACACCGTCGCTCCCCTTCGTCTCGGTGGGAAGTTCCTCGATCAGCGTAGAGATCTCTTCGGGAGAAGAAGCAACTGGCAACCATGACACCACAGATTTGTAAGGGTTGGTCTGACGATAGACTCTGAAAGAGGTGTCGAAAGCACCCTCGGTGCTAGGAAGCAGCTTGCCCTTTTCATCCCAGTTGATATCCCCAGAGCCATCGACCAGCCAGTAGGTGTCTCTGTTTCTGTCTTCTCCCAGAGGGAGAAACTGCAGCTCGGACATGACCTTTCTTCCCACAACGTCTCGCTTGTCGGCAATGAGTTTCTTGATGGCCTCAGACAGCGACAGAGCGGACAGGGTGGCCATTTTCAGCAACTGTAATCGACCCCTCCAGTCCATGGCCACAACGTCTCGAGAGGCCAGCTTTCGGTTCCACCCACAGGGAATGCTGAGGGCATCGATCTGTGAGACAGAGCCCTGGGTCAGTGGCATCAGAGACCACGTCTCCAGAGCATTGGAGTATTTACCAACCTCCACGGGCTTCTTTCTGTTCATCATCAGAGACATTACTCGGACGAGATATGATTCAACGGCGTGAGAGAAGCCCTCTTCGAGTTGGATGCCGGACTCAAACTCTTGAGCAGATAGAGGAGGACACCAGCCGTCGAAAAGGTCAGTGAACCGAGTTCTGAACATGACACAGAATGCAACATCAGGGTGGTTCTCGGGGCTGTCTTCGTCCAACTCGGTAGTCTGTACTGTGTCGGGCTTGTCTTCGCTGTCTTCCTCAAGTGGGGGAAGGGTAGGCTTGGCCTTGAGCTTGAGCTTTAGTGGAGTTCCTCCAATCTTGGGAGTGCCGGCCTTGGGAGTGCCGGCCTTGGGAGTTCCGGCCTTGGGAGTTCCCGTCTTGGGAGTTCCAGTTTTGGAAGATCCCGACTTGGGTGTAGCAGCCTTTGGGGTTGCAGCGCTGGATTTGGCAGCACTAGCGCTTTTGTCCTTGCTGGTTGCCTTGGATGGAGTGGTAGAAATGAAGAAAGAATCAATCTTGCCGTCCTTTTTGGAAGAATCGCGTCGCTTATCAGACTTGGCGGGTGTGTTTGGCTTGGTCTCGCTCTTGGTATCAACGACGTCGTCTTTGGTTTCAGAATCTTGGGGTTCGGTAGTTTTCGAGGACTTATCTGTCTGCGTGGATTCGTCGCCCTCGACTTTGCGTCGCTTGGCGGAGGGTTCGGGCTCTTCGGGCGATTCGTCCGAGGCATCGTCCTTGGTCTCGTCCAGGGCTTCGGGTTCAGCCTTGCTGTTGTCGTCGTCAGCTGGAACATCTTCCATGGAAACGTCGGTCTGATCGGTGGCCGTGTCGGCGCCGTTGGACTCAATTACGTCCTTGGCGTCTTTGGCGCCATTTGTCTCGGAGTGTCCGTTCTGGGCCACGTCGGTGCCTAAGGGCTTTTCTTCGCCGCTCATTGTCGTAGTGTCCAGCGGCTGGGCTTCTCTTGGACTTTTTAATATCTTCACGTAGACGCGTCAAACCTAAATTAGTATGGCGAAGCGAGAGCACAAGGTAAGGTGATGCAGCAGCAGCTTCGAACACAGCATGGCCTGGGAGCCCTAGCGGGGCACCAGCAGCAAAAACAGCGCGACACGGTTCATGTGGCGAAAACGAATCGGTGACACGCCCGCTGTAAGTGCTGGTCGAGCTATTTCTGGAGCGAAACTGCTGTAGCAAGCCACTGGGAGGTCTCTCTTGGACTATCCACGCAACACACGCTGAGAGGACAATGTGTGAGCGCTCTTTAGGAGTCAACCGTAATAAGCTGAGCACTGGGAAAACGGTACAGAGTACACAATCAGCACATTGGTTGCAACAAAACAGCTCATCAGATGATCTCGACAAATTCGAGACTTCTCATCTATATCCAACTGTCTGTGTGCTACTAATAGGATATGTGGCCCAATCGACAACTTGAGGGAAAAGTGTTTATCGCCCATACTCTTGTTTCTGACCGTAGCAGGCAATAAATCCACCCATATCGCTTCATCAAAAGCCCTCCGTCACAATACTCACGTAGTCTCGTATAGGTCGTGTAATCGAGGTCGAGTAGGATAGTAGGAGTCGAAACAGCAACAGACGGTCGTTTGCTGTGGTTGTGGGGTTTGTCCGTAGTCCGTGGCGATTGGTAAAGTGGCAAGCAACTGTTTATGCTGTCTCTCAAGTAGTGTTGTAGTGTTGTATGTCGCCAATTATGGTATTATCGTTTGGTGACGTGCTGAGTAATGTTGTCTGTACGGACAGAGTGCATGTCCAGGTCTGCGGGCGAACGAGCTGGGGGGTTTCTGTCTAGCTGACACGATCCGTGTCGTTACTTTTGCTTTATTGGCGCCTTTTGCTTCCCAGCTGGCTTGTCTACACGTCTACTTGTGTGGTGGTTGTTCGGGGCTTCTTTTCCTGTCCAAGCTGCTGTCTAATGCGTTTTTGGCCTAATCGGCTTTGGCTACATTTACCCTATTTCGTGTTGGACTGGGATTCTAGGATTCTATTGGTGCGTCCACTTTCGCCAGCAACACGCTACAGTGGCCAACCACATGAGTCCTGTCGCTTTCGGCACGTCCCTGGATCCAGGTCACGGTCCCTACCAGCCTCATCCCCTCTCCGATGCGACATTGCTAGCAACTTTTCCCATTTTCCTTTTTTTTTCCCTTTTTTCCCTTTTTTCCCTTTTTTTTTCTTCAATTCCAAACTCCTCAGCCTCTAAACCCTCGTATCCCCTGCTTCTCGCTTCTTCCCGCCCCTTCTCTCAACTCTGTAAAATACACTTTTAGAATCACTGCAAATCGGGACCTGTATGTTGTGTGCTGACTAAGCATCGCTAGACCCGTCTGGCAGAAACACAGTCTCCAAAAACGATCGACAAAGCATCTGTTTGTGTCTGGCTAATTCGAGAGGGTAAATGTGAGGGATATTGTGCTGACGTGGCTTGCTGAGAGTTGGGTAAAACCTGGGTTGAGATAAAACTAGCGTTGACAAAGTTTTGTTGAGTTGGTTACAGGTGTGTTGGATGGACTTTAGTGGATGTAGTGTTTGGTAGTGACTGTGGTACGGTAGTGACAGTAGTTCGGTAGTGACTGTGATAGTGATTGTGGTAGCTCAAAAAAAGTCATAGTTTTATCTCAATTTAGCTGCTAATATGTTCTAGTGCTGGTTTGATATTTCTTCTTCTCAGAAGCACATGCTGTTGAATCTCTTACGTTATATTATGAACGGAATAGGTCTAGGACTTGAATGCAACAAATGACCAAGAAGGACTGTTTGATTACTTTGCAAAGTTGCAATTAACCAGCTCTTGTCGCTTCTCGTATCGGAGCTATATAGTCTCACTTTTCTGCCATTGACCCATGTTGAACTAATTCAACCCCCGCATTAGGTATACATCAGCCTTCAGGATATACAGCCATATGCTCATAACACAATGAATAATGACATTTATTTAAATCCAAGAAAACCACCATTCTCGCTGTCGTTTTGTAAACAAACCACGTCTTTAAATATCCTTGCAACTCCATTAATGAGCTCTCTAGTTAGATGTATCCATTTCCTCATGACGCTAATTCAAACCTCTATTTTCAAGTCTCTAATATTACACAATTCATACTGTACGGTCTACCACATGGGCAAACTCCATGCTCCAACACTGTAATTAATAAAAACCATCTCGGTAACTGCCAAACGACCCATTTGCACATATTTTCACATTCATATTGCATCCAATCTCGCCTCAACCGCACCCTTGCACCACCGCATCAATGATGCATATCACCAGCAGGCCTGGTTATAATAACAACTCCCATTAACTGTAAGCATTTAGCTACTTCTATCTATATTTTATGAAACCTCGCATCTAAACACCAAGAGGGGTAGAGGCCTCAGTAGAGGGGCCAGTGCCAAAAGGCTTGACGTTCTTGGGTCGCTTGCCGAGAAGGGCAAGAGGAACAATACCAGACACATGCATATCAGGTCCGTAAATCTCCATGGGGAGGTTGAGCTCGTCACCAGCAGACTTGATGAGTCGCAGACCCTCCTGCCAGTTGGGGCCACCACGTCGGACGTAGATCTTGACCTTGTGGTTGTGCAGAGAAGACTGGTAGTCTCGGAAGGCACGGATGATACCCTTGAAGGTGGAGCCGACCTGGGTGAAGTTGGCAATACCACCGCCGATGAACAGAACCTTGCCCTCGGGGTGTGCGTCGCCTCGAGTCATGAGATCGAGAACGGTCTTGGCGTACTCGTAAGTCTGGGTCTCGTTGGGGGCACCGGAGTACTCACCGTAGTTGGCAAGCTCCTCGGCGAAACCAGCAGAAGCAATGGCGTCGGCGTAGACGACGGAAGCACCACCACCGGCGACCAGGGTCCAGATTCGGCCCTTGGAGTTGAGAACGGTCAGCTTGAGGGAAGCACCGGTCTTGGAGTCAAGCTCGGCAATGTAAGCCTCCTCCTTGGTCAGTTCTCGACCAAAGGGAGCGGGGAAGACCATGGCGGGACCAGCATCGATGGAGACCTTGGTGGCGGCGGAGGCGTCGACAACCTGGCCCAGAGCAGAGGCAGATCGAGCGGCAGCCCACTTGGGGCCACACTCAAACTCGGCGGTCTGATCGAGCTTTCCGGCGAGATCGAGGTAGTGGACCTCGACACCGTTGGAGGTGGGGATGACCACGAGGGGGTTGATCTCGAGGTAGGTGAACTGCAGATCAACGTAGACGGCGTAGAGTCGGTTGATGAAGTCGAGGAGAGTCTCGACCTGGTCCTCGGGGACGTGAGAGAGCAGCTCCTTGGTGAGGGTGGCGTTGGAGGGGTACTCGTTCTCGATGTCGACAGAGATCAGGATCTTGGAGGCCTTGGCGTCGACATCGCCGACGTCTACTCCGCCCTCGTGGTAGAAGAGGATCCAGTCTCCTTCTCGCACGGAGTGGATGTTGATGTAGTACTCGCACTTTTGCTCGTGGGGCACAAACGGCTCCACCAGGAAGGTTCGCAGCACGCCGTCAATGCCCTCCACGTTGATGGACTTTGCGGCTCGCTCGGCGATCCAGGGCTTGGCCTCCTGCCACGTCTTGTTGAGCGCGAGGAGTCCGGCCTTGCCTCGTCGCTTGATGAGCTGGTCGGGCTTGGCCACAAACTTGGCGCCGTCCTCGAGCAGCCAGGGGTACATCTTTTCGGCCGCCTGGAAGACGGACTCAGGGGAGACTCCGTCGGCAAAGGTCAGGGATGCGAGCTTGGGCGTGCCCATCTCAAACGTGTTCTTGGGCTCGGCCTCGGCCCACACGGGGGCCTTGGACAGGAAGTGTGCGAGCAGGGCCTTTCCGTCGGCCTCGTGGATGGATTTTGCTGACATGGTGTGTGTGGTTGGAGAGAGAGATGGAGTGGTGTGAGTTGGGAGAAGACGAGTTTGGTGATTGAGTTAGGAGCGCTGAGTAGGGTGAGCTTGATGCGTGTGGGTGTGCTGTTGGAAGTGCGACTATATGGCGGCTAAAAACGGTCGCTGCTGGTCTGGGAAAGCGAGGGCTGGGTCGGCATGCGTGCGGTCTATATATATATATATACCCCGGATGCGGTGCCGCTACCTATCTACTGCGCTGGGGCCAACCCCCACCTTTCGTCCTTTTTTTTGTTTCTTTTTCTTTTCTTTTGGCCGTCTGTTAGAGGGGAAAGCTTGTTGTGGGTCTTGTTGGCAAAGTCTATTTTGGGGGTCAGACGCCAAAGTGCCAAAATATGAGCTTTTTGGTTGAGGGTTGGGTAGACGTGTTGAGAGAGAGAGAGGGGAAGCAACGCGATAGGGGGGAGGAGCCGGTGCCAGGTCACGTGAGATAACCAATTCGCCGCTGGTAGCCGTTTTGCACCCGCCCCACGTCCCGCTCAGTGTCGTGGCGCATCAGGTGACTCACAGCTTTTCGTCTCTGGCCCAGACGGACGGTGCGGTTGTCACGCTCCTTCTACGCACCTCGGTCCAGCCAACTTGGGCTGTGGGCGCTCAATTGGCGCAGCGAAAGCTCTGGCGGGTAGCTACAGCGGCGGCTTTGTGCGTTTTGCCGTTTTGGCCGCAGAAATCCGCCTCTTTCGAGTGTTTGCTGGCGGCTGTCTGGCTCGTCTCCGTCTTATCCATCGCTTTGGTCGCCTACTTTTTGTTAACCTTCGGCTTCCCAACTAACTTTGTTTTTTTTCGTTGGCAGAGAGAAAACGGAGAAAAAGGCGGAGCACGATGGAAACAGAAGAGCAGGGCCACACGATAATCAGACGTGCGCCCGCACACGACGCACGCAGTGCATGGCGCCCTGTGCTGCTCCTGGGGCCTCGCTACGTGCGACTGAGCTGCACTTTGGCCAACCCCAAACCCAAATGTCGAGCATCGCCAGTTGAATAACCAAGTAGGGGCATTAGACTTTGGTTTCTGTTTGTTGGTCTTCAGAGGGGGATCTTCATGTCATTTTTGGCATCGAGATTTTGTAGGAATCGGGTTCTATTTCTGTTCTTTTTTTTTTGCCCATATACACAAGCAATTGACGCTGTAGCAGCACCCCTGATCCCTCAGCTCGCCCAGCTGCCATATTGCCAGCTTCAAACTGACAAACTAAAGAGTGCACTTTTTGCAGATAAGAAATGTAGACTACAGTTTACACACGTATTCGCTTTATTAGCGTCCCCCAACGAACTAAACAAAGCTAGCCTGAAGACGACTAGACTAGGGGTAGCGCAAGATGCAACACTGGGTTTGCCAGATGTCAGCGTGGCCAGATCGACTCTCAGCTCACTTTGCCGGTGGTTCTCGGACTCCTTCCTTTTCCAGCCGTCAACCTTTAGCCATCCCTTGCGTCTTTGCTTTTCCTTCTTCTTCTCTTGATGCAAAAACGTGTGACTCATCGGAAGCGAAGCGAAGAATCCGAAAACGAGGCCCTGGAAAACTTTACGGCTTTTGAGGAACTGGCAGAAGGAGCAAACAGGCCCAGATCTCGTCGTATAGCCGGTAGTCGCGCGCAATTGCCTTGTTTACGAGTCGTATCTGCGGTATTATCGCCACAGAAGCTGCAATAGCTGTTTGTGCACGCTCAGCTCCTTTTCTATCGACCATAGTTCCCCTCTGTTGTCTTGTATGAAACGCGCCGTTATCGGTCCCAACTGGGTTTGAAGTTGAACCTAAATATTTCAGCCGTTGAGCGTGATTTGTTGACCAGGCCGGGTAACCTTTTTGGGAGTAGTGGGGAGAGATTAAGAAAAGCACCACAGACGGTTCATTACAGCACTTCAAGGAGCCGTACATGAGCTCGTTTGAACCAGAAAAATGTCCTTGTTCTATTGGTTGTTTTATTGCTTAAATCGAATAACTATTGAGGAGACTGGGTCTATAAACAGTCCTGTTCAATTCCAACAAAACGTATTTAGACTGAAAAGACCTCAATTACAATCATAAACACCTTTCAAAACAAAATACTCCTCGACATAACGCCCAAATACCTCCTGTCCAGCCTCAAGTTCAGGTTCCATGTCAAAACCTTAATTTACAAACACTCTTAACCTGTCATCTTAATTTCCCCCCAAATACTCCTTCAATCCACCAACAACCACTAGCAACAAATCCAATTCAAAACCCCCCTTTAAACCCTCTTTAAATTCACTCCAAAACCCATAACTACCCATTTAACTCTCTCTCAACCCTGGACCGCGTTAAATATAATTTACGCGTTTGGCAGTCTCCCACACCTCGACACGAAAATGTACATCAAACAGGTGAGTGAAACGGCGCCGCAAAGACACCAGAAACCCCGCCCAGAAGATAGCTAACACAGATTCGAATCCAGGGCTTCAAGTCTTACAAAAATCTGACGGAAATTGATCCGTTCAGCCCGCGGTTCAATGTTGTGGTTGGCCGAAACGGTTCGGGAAAATCCAATTTTTTCGCAGCCGTCCGTTTTGTGCTCTCAGACGCCTACAATCACCTCTCCAAGGAGGAGCGGGCCGCGCTCATCCACGAGGGCTCGGGCTCCACCACCATGAGTGCTTTTGTCGAGGTGATTTTCGACAATCACGACCGACGTCTGCCCACAGGTGGAGACGAGGTTGCCATCAGAAGAACCATTGGCAGCAAGAAGGACGAGTACTCGCTGGACAAAAAGTCGTCGACGCGGTCCGAGATTATGAATCTGCTCGAGTCCGCCGGCTTTTCCCGAGCCAATCCCTACTACATTGTCCCCCAGGGCCGCATCACTGCGCTGACCAACGCCAAAAACACGGAGCGTCTGGCGCTGCTCAAGGAGGTGGCCGGCACCAAGGTGTACGAGCAGCGGCGGTCCGAGTCCGAGCGGCTCATGGTGGAGAACGAGAACAAGCTGCTGAAAATCAACGCTGCTCTGGACGACATCAGCACGCGGCTGGAGGACCTCGAGGAGGAGAAGGAGGAGCTGGGCGAGTTCCAGGTGCTGGACAAGCGGCGGCGCTGCCTCGACTACGTGCTGCAGGACCGCGAAATGAAGGCGGTGGAGGACGCGCTCGCAGACATTGAGGAGGAGGAGGCCCAGGGCGCCGAGGAGCGGGAGCAGCGAGTCGGCGCCTTCAACGCCTCGGACCAGGCCATTGAGGAGGCCGAGGCCCAGCTGGCCGACTGCTCGCGCCAGAAGGACCACGCGGAGCTCAAACGGGCCCATCTTTCCGACGATTTGGGCCAGCTGCTGCGCCAAAAGGCCGGCCTGGAGGTGGAGCTCAGCGAGGCGGAAATGCAGCAGACGGCGGCCGGCGGCGAGCGGGAGTCGCGCGACGCAGCTCTGGCCAAGATCAACGCGGAAATCGCCGAAAAGCGCGCGTTTCTGGAGTCTGGCACCGCTTCTCTGGACCAGCTCAAGCAGCAGCTCGACGAGGCGCAAAAGACGCTCCATGCGGCCACACAGACCCGCGACGGACTGCTGTCGCGCCAGGGCCGAGGCTCGCAGTTCAAGAGCAAGCGCGAGCGAGACTCGTGGCTGACTAAGCAGGTTGGCGACATCCGAGGAGCTCTCAAGCGGCGCCAGGACAACCTGCGAATGGCCCGGCAGGACCTCGTGGACGCTGGCCAGCAGATCAAGGCCAGGGAGGACTCCATTGCCAAGCACAGACAGACGTATGGCGAGACCGAAGAGCGTCTTCGGGAGCTCAAGGCGCAGGTCAAGCAGGCCCACGATGCTCGAGACGCCATTTCCGACGAAAAGAAAAACCTCTGGCGCCAGGAAAGCTACCTGCTCAAGGACTCTGATCAGTGCGAGCAGGACGTTCAGCGCGCAGAGAAGGCCTTTTCCTCGACCATGGACAGAAACACTTCTCTGGGTCTTGCTTCTCTGACTCGAGTGGCTGAGAAGCTGGGAGTGGCAGACAGAGTCTACGGGCCGCTGTGCTCGCTCATCGACCTCGACGACAAGTACAAAAAGGCCGCCGAGGTGACTGCTGGCGCCTCTCTGTTCCACGTTGTGGTTTCCGACGACGAGGTGGCCTCCAAGGTCATTGAGCAGCTCATCAAGGAGCAGTCTGGCCGACTCACATTCATGCCTCTCAACAAGATCCGGTCCGAGAAGCGAAGCTACCCTGACGCCCAGGGCGTGTTCCCTCTGGTGGACAAGATTGCATGCGACGACAAGTTTCTGCCGGCCGTCAACCAGGTGTTTGGCAAGACTATTGTGTGCATCAATCTGGAGGTGGGCGCCCAGCAGCAGCGCAACCACAACCTCAACGCCATCACTCTGGGAGGAGACCGAGTGGACGCCAAGGGAGTGCTTACCGGTGGTTTCCACGACCCCAAGCGGTCTCGTCTGGACGCTGCGCGAACCCTGAAACTTGCGCGAGACGAGCTGGAGGTGTTCAAGGCCAAGAACGCAGAGATCAAACGTGCCACCGATGCGCTGGAGGAGCGGCTGAACGAGTCTGTTTCGCAGAGCCAGCACGTGTCTCTGGAGCTCCAGCAGGTGGAGTCTGTCCGACAGCTTGCCTCTGACGGCATTCGGGGCGACAATGCCGCGGTGACCACTCTCCGGTCTGTGGTGGCCCAAAAGACCGAGCTGGTGGAGTCCATCGGCCGAGAGCTGGGCGACATGGAGTCTCAGGTGGCCAGCTACGACACCGAGCTGCAGTCGGACTTTTCGTCTGATCTGACTGCCGAGCAGCAGGCTGAGCTGGACCGCATTTCGGGCTCGATTCCCGGCCTCCGAAGCAGCGTGGCTGCCATCCAGACCGAGCTCAACTCGCTGCAGATGAAGCGGAGTCTGGCCGACAACGAGCTGCAGCAGAACCTGTACTTTTCGCGCGACAAGCTGGAAATGGACACTTCTTCGACCTCCGAGGAGCTGGCGTCCACCATTGCTTCCGTCTCCAAGAAGCTGGTCAACATTGAGACGGAGCTGGGCTCTGTGCGAGCGACTCTGGCCGACGCCGAGCGGGCCAGCGACAAGGCCATCCAGCAGGTTTCGGACGTGGAGGCCCGTCTGGTCAAGCTGCGAGACGAGCAGACTGCTGCCATGCGGCTGCTGTCAAAGTTCACCAAACGAGCTGAGCGGGTGGTGGCACGACGAGCCGCCCTGGAGGAGCGACGAGAACACGTGCAGGTCAAGATTCGCGAGATTGGTATTCTTCCCGACGAGGCGTTTGCTGGAAACGACGGCTCGGACGCGGAGCTCATGAACGAGTTCCGAACGGTGACGGAACAGCTGAAAAAGTACGCGCATGTCAACCGAAAGGCGCTGGAGCAGTACGTGGCTTTCACCAAGGACCGAGACCGGCTGTTGGAGCGACGGGAGAACCTGGAGAGCTCGGCGCAGTCCATCCAGGACCTCATCGAGACGCTCAACCAGCAGAAGGACCGAGCCATCAAGCGAACGTTCCAGCAGGTCAGCAAGGAGTTTACAGAGGTGTTCAAGCAGCTGGTTCCTGCGGGAGCGGGCACGCTGATCATCGAGCGACGGTCCCTGGAGGAAGTCGAGCAGACTCCCGACTCGTACATTGGAGTGGCCATCAACGTGTCTTTCAACTCCACCCAGAATGAGCAGCAGAGAGTCGAGCAGCTGTCTGGAGGCCAAAAGTCGCTGTGTGCGCTGGCTCTGATTTTTGCCATCCAGCGGTCAGATCCTGCTCCCTTCTATCTGTTTGACGAGATTGATGCCAACCTCGACGACCAGTATCGAACGGCTGTGGCTGCGGTGATTGCCCAGATTGCCAACGCGCCTACCCCTACACAGTTCATCTGCACCACTTTCCGAAACGAAATGATTCACGTGGCTGACAAGTTTTACGGAGTGCTTTTCAACAACAAGATTTCCACAGTCAAGGCCATTACTCGAGATGATGCTTTGACGTTTGTTGATGGCCAGCGAGCTACCTAAGGGGCGATGAAGAGATGGGATGTGAGGGGAGAATGGAGAATGGAGAAACTAATGTGTATTATTAATGAGTATGATTTTGAGTGTGCGAGGGTAGAAGACCATGGAGGATATAGTGTGTGAGTATCATGAGAATTCTGTATCAACTTGTGTGGATAAAAAAGCTTTTAACAGTTGTCTTGGATGTCTTGCAGTGTTATTTAGTTGTTAAATAGTCACCAAACAGACCTCTTTTTTCTGTTTTCGTTGCAGTAGAATTGAATAACACACATTCATCTATCATTGAGTCAACTAAAGATCCATGAAAAGAACCTCTTGAAAAACAATAGTTTGGTGGCGACAAAAATGGCGACACATTGTTTGTAACAACATTCTAAATCTGTTTCAGCTGCTTCTTTTTCAGCTGCTTCTTTTTCAGCTGCTTCTTTTTCAGCAACTACTTTACTCGTGGATTTATACACCCTGTTAATAGATGAGATCTATGCATTTGGTGGGGTACATGTAAATTGAACTTTGCATAATTCATGTATCCTTGTCCCTATCGCCTTTGAACTGAGTGAAGCAATAAAGTAGGAAAACGACTATTTTCAGCAAATTTGTCGATATTACAAGATCCAAATATCTCTTATAAACCAATTGCTACCGTTATTTTACTCTTTTCTCTTCTCATCGTTCATTCAAGTGCTTGAAATGCCATCCATTAGTTTTCTCCACTGATGACGCAATCTTGGATAAAGTTCAACTTTAGTATCCCCAATAAAACATGCTAAATTCTGATTTCTAACCATGCCGATGGTCTAACTCGAAAAAAGGGTATAAATACGACTATAGTCGCCCTTTTCTTGGTAAAAACGCTCTTTCCCACCCCCCCCCCCCAACAGATTATATGTTACTCAAACAATGTCGCGATCAAAATTGACCGAGTGGAAGCAGTTTCTGCAAAACAGCTGGAGAGAACAACCCCACTACACCGAAAAGGACTACCCTGACGTGGCCGGAAAGACGTTCCTGATTACAGGAGCGGTGTCAGGAGTCGGCTTTGCGGCCACAAAGATTCTTCTGGAACAAAAAGCCCGTGTTGTTCTGATTGGTCGAAGCAAGGAGAAGGCAAAGGATGCGCTTCAAGAGCTTTCTGAACAGTTCCCTGAGGCAAAGTTCGAGTTTGTGGCTGCAGATTTGTCGGACCTCGAGTCTGTGTCCAAGGCTGGCCAGGAGCTGGCTAAAAAGTTCCCTTCTTTGGACGGAGCTATTCTCAATGCCGGAATCATGATCCCTCCCTACTCGCTCACCAAGCAGGGCCATGAACTCCAGTGGGGAACCAATGTGGTGGGCCACCATCTGCTGGCCGAGTACATTAGTCCTGCCCTGATCAATGCCGCCAAAACCGCTTCTCCTGGAACTGTGCGAATTGTCTGGGTCTCGTCTTCAGGCAACGTCTTCTCACCCTACGATGGAGGCATCAAATTTGACGACATCAGCCACAAAGAGGTCAAGAACCCGTCGGCAATTGTTCTGTACTCGCAGTCCAAGATTGGCAACGCCTACCAGGCTTACCTGTGGTCCAAACACCACCCTGACTCTGGGGTTATCTCTGTCTCTCTGGACCCCGGAAACCTGTCTTCCAACCTCGTGAGACACGCTGGATCTCTGGCCGAGCGGCTGAAGGACTGGGTCCTGTATCCGGCCAAGTATGGAGCCTACACTGAGTTGTCGGCTCTTCTGAATCCAGAAATCAAAGACAACGAGCATCTGGTTCCCTGGGGACGTCCTGGTCCTCTCCGAGCCGATGTTGAAGAGGGAAGAAGGGGAGACTATGGAGACAAATTGTGGGATATTCTGGAACAAGATGTCAAGCCTTATTACAAGTAAAACTACAGATGTTGAGACTTTTCTAACCTTCAATATGAACGTTTTGTTGAACTGATGGGCTTGATCCTATATAAGACTTTTTGATATAGTCACCATATACAGAATAAATTGATACATTCAACCTCAGTTACACATCAATTCACTTTTAAACTTGTTTCTTATATACTCATAGACTCAGTAAAGGTCACTTACAAACGAAGACTAGCTTTCAGAGCAGGATTTCCATCCAGATGTGGTCCATGACGTCTTGCGTCATAGCACTCTTCTGGGAAAGAATCATGATGTTCATGGTGGACTGCTTCGTGGTGTTTATGGCCTGCTTCATGGCTTGCTTCATGGCTTGCTTCATGGCTTGCTTCATGGCTTGCTTCATGGCTTGCTTCATGGCTTGCTTCGTGGCTTGCTTCGTGACTCTCCTTAGAAACCTGTTCATGACACATTTCATGGCTAGGAACATTCATGTCCACTTCAGGAGAAGGAGGGTAAAAGTCTCGGGTATCGGCCTCCAGCATTTGCCAGAGCTTGGTGCCCTTTTCTCCCCTTCGTCCCTCGTCGACGTCCTTTCTTAGGTGTCCAGGAATACCCCAAGGGATGAGGTGGTCTCCATCGTGGATTTCGGGGTTGAGAAGAGCCGACAACTCCGTGTACGCTCCGAATTTCGCGGGATAAAGAACGTAGTCCTTGAATCGCTGGACCACTCCTCCCGAGTAACGAGTTAGGTTAGAAGACAGGTTTCCAGGGTCGAGGGAAACAGAAATGACTCCAGAGTCAGGGTGGTTCTTGGACCACAGGTAGGCCTGGTAGGCGTTTCCAATCTTGCTCTGGGAGTACAGGATGTACGAGGGCTTGTCTTTCTCCTTGTCAAAGTTGATGTCGTTGAAGTAGATTCCTCCCTCCACTCCCGAGAAGAGTGTTCCAGAGGAAGAAACCCAGACGAGACGGACGGTTCCGGGGGGAGACTCCCTGGCAGCTCGGAGCACAGCAGGATCAAGATACTTTTGAAGCAGATGGTGTCCCACCACATTGGTGCCCCACTGGATTTCGTGGCCCTGTTTGGTCTTGGAGTAGGGAGGGGCCATGACCCCGGCGTTGAGAATAACGCCGTGAACAACAGGATAAGCCTTTGTCAGCTCTTCGCCGCCTCGCTTCACTGAAGTGAGGTCGGATAGGTCGACGAGCACAAAAGAGGCCGTTCCCTTGGGGTGGTCTCTGGCCAAGTTTGAGAGGACATCCTTGGCCTTGTCGTGGTTGCGTCCAATGATGACGACGTGGGCTCCCTTGTCCAGCAGAAGTTTGCTGGCCTCAAGACCGACTCCCGACAGTCCTCCTGTCACCACATAGGTCTTTCCCTCGAGACTGGGGTAGTCGACTTCGGTGTAGTGAGGTTTTCCCACCCAGAGGTTGCGAAACGACTGGGAGTACTCAGATAGCTTTTCTCGAGCCATTGGAGAAGTAAAGTAACGGTACGCTTGATGGGGCGCGGCGTAAGAGTAGGTGGTTTGTGTGCGGCAAGCTGGTTGCAAAGACGAAAGAGAGGAGCTGGAGAGGTTGATTGTGGGAAGTGTTAGTCAGCTGGTTCGTAACTGGCTTTTGGTGAGCAGAGAGAGGGGGACTGGGGTGAATAAATAGCCAGAGACCCCACGGGCGGAGACATCATGAGATCACTTTTTTGCTCTTATCGATAGCTAACACTGGATATAGTCTCAGACGAACAGTTGAGAGTATAAACCTTACCCCCTCGAGCAGTGTTTGCTCCTCCAAAAGTTATCCAGTGGTCAGATTTGAAATCTGAAAGATTGGTCCGTTGTGAAATTGAATTTTGAACAGAATGAAATCCCATGGGCTGATGTCATCCCTCAGAGTCGCAGTTTGAGGCGTTTCAACTGGAAGAAAAAAAGTTCCCTTCTCTCGTGCCAAGTGCCGCTAATGGAAACTCTGCATTGATCATGCGCTGGTCCAACGACACCTAAAGTTTGAGAGATAGCGCAAATGTTGAAATGTGGGGTGAGTCTGGGGCGATCGCACCGATTTACTGAAGGGTCGAAAGTTGAGTGAATTAAGTTGAGTACATGGTCTAGTCTAGGAGAAAGGGTGGCGTCCGGCTGAGAGTCTAACGCGACAGGGCCTGGTCGTGAAATCGCACGGCTTGTGGATGTTTGTGCCTGTCACAAGATACTCTGTGTTAGTCTCTGGAGAATGTGGATCATGGGGAGAAAAGGGGGGCCACATTACTCACGGGGACTGGGCGGAAAGCTAGCGCGACATTGTCTATCGTCGTGATTCGCGGGTGAAGAAGAGTCGGAGCAAAGTTCGCATGGAGCAAAGATCGCATAGAGAAAGGGTGGCGCAAATATCGGTTGGCAGTAAAATTCGGATTCGGATTCAAAGGTCGCTCGAGATGTTGAAGGATTCTGTGCTGTAGCCGTTAGTATACGAGACACCGCGACCTACAGAGTAAAAGAAGCGGGTTAGATGGAGAAGGAGTAGAGTAATATCTGAGGTAGGGTGTTGTGCATAGTGCTGTTCAGTAAAGCATGTATTAACAAGATACTGTAAATGAGGGATATCAGCAGGTTTGCGAGAGAGAAGAAAAAAGAAAAAGACATGAAAAGATAATTGGCAATGATAGGGAGAGTTCCAGGAGGATCCGCAAGAGAAAAGACAAGAAAAAAGAAAAAAGAAAAAACAGAAAAAGAAACAAAAAAATTGGACCAACACTTCAACCAACAAAAGCCAACCACAAAATCGGAAGAATTGAGCGGATGGCTATGAGTGGGTCCAAGACATGGGAACAAAAGACGAGTGTGTGAAACAAAACCAATCCAGCCTTAAGCGCGCCGAAAGGACTCAGGTATTGTTGGTGAGACAATAGCGATGATAGAAGAGCACAAGCGGTCGAAATTGCAGAAAAAAGAATCTTGGAACAAGTTGAAGCGAAGGGGTGAACAGATTGGTTCCGTGAAGAGAAAAGAAAAAAGACAAACAAAGACGACACATCGAGAGGCTGGTGTTGATGTAGAGACTGCATTCGTTAGTAGCTCTTGGGGTGTCCCCCTGGACGGTATCAGAAACAAAAGCAAAAAAGAAAAACACAAAAAAAAAAAAAACACACTCGCAAAGAGAGCTTGATGAGAAACATATCTCAAGTTGACCACAAAGAAGAGAGTCATGAGAAACAAATCTCAAATTGTCCACAAAGAAGAAAAAAAGCCATACGAAAACATGGCGGGACAGTGGGCCGTCAGCAGGCGTGCTTTTAGTCCCAAGATGAGGGTCTCAATGTGGTACTGCCTGCAACTTTATAGTCTCAAGCAACAAACCCACCAGAAGCCCCCATCACATAACATTAGGTTTCGCCAAAAGTAGTTCACCAAAAGAGCTTCCTATCAGGCATGAGGAAAAAATGCCATCACATGGACGTTGTCGTTTGCGCAGGTAGCAGTTCCAGAAAATGAAATGAGACGCAACTCAAGAAGTGGTGCGCAAAGATAACATTGTCGAGTCCCAATGAGGTTGCTGAAGCGACTGTTTCGACGACCCACAACGGTGGGAGACCACGCTTATTTATATTTACCCTCGGCCGCCGTTTCAAAAAAAACAGTTTGAAAGCAAAAAAGTGTCGCTAACATGATGAGCTGGCAGGACGTCATTTTGCCTCAACATTTGCATATCTCCACGATATAAAAAGTTACGATTTGAGTGTAGGTGCGTCACATGCAGAATCGGAAACCTGACAACCTGAAAACAACGAAACAGCAACACCAGCTTCAACAGAGATTTGCTTGGAGTATCGAAACAAATGAACATGCTTCGTGTTCCTTGGATCTAGCCAAATCTTTTTGTTCACTTTTTTTTTTCTAAAATCGCTTTTGTGCCAACTTCAGAAGACGCTTCACTTTCGACAATTGCTGATTTACCGTTCTTCATTCTGCCAGCCCCCGTCTCCTCACCCTGTTCTGACAATCTTATTTTCCTTCTGCGCTGTCGATCATAGAAGCCGTCATCAGACGATACCATCGGAATATGGATGCCTGAGTCCTACTCTTGTGACAAAAGTGGTGTCAAATTGTCAATTGACGTCCCCTTGATGTTTTTGTGTTCCAGCAAATGTCATACTGTTTCCACAGCTTTTTTTGTAGGCGGTTTTCAACCATTCAAGCCTGCCTATAAATTCCGAGCCAGAGCTAGACAACTCTGTAGACTAGACCAACGAGCCATTTTTTATTCCACCCTCTCACGCATTGCAGATCCCAGTTTGTGGAACTGAGGAACCCCTGGCTTTTCGACTTTTCGACTTTTCGACGTTTCGTGTGGGGAAAGATGCGGATTCTATGATCAAAAAAAAAAAAAAAAACGCCCACATCCGATATATGCTACAGACGACACTTACTGCACAGCTCCTGGTTCGACTACAGTATCGCTCAACATGGAAATGCCGATAATGCAGCAAATGATTCGATTATCCCCTGTTATTGATGTGCATCTGCACGTTGATACATGATATTGCGGCTATTTTCGTTTTCGATCACTGCTGGAACAACATGTCCAACTTTATCGTAAACTTGGCGCCAGACGTCACATATCGCAACACTAATCTCTGCAGCGGACATCTAGTAAAAAATGGTGGATGACTTTGAAACCGCCAAATCGCTCTACGATGACATTCTAGAATCTAGCATCAAGCGCGCAAAGGAGATGTTTCCGGCTCCAGATGACACTCCGGAGCAACACATTCCCTCGCCACTTCCTCTCGATGCAGTGCCTCTTCTGCAGCAGAATCTGGCTCCAAGTGACTGGAAAATAGTGTCACGAGACCCGATTGAGCTGCTTCAAGACATTCGCAATGGTCTCAGCGCCGTCACTGTTATCGGAGCGTTCATGAGAGCCTGTTTGCTGGGCCATCAATTGCTCAATTGCGCCACAGAGTTTCTGCCAGAACGAGCTCTCGAAACAGCAACAAAACTCGACAACCACCTCAAGGAAACTGGAAAGCCCTATGGACCACTTCACGGGCTGCCGTTCTCCATAAAAGAACTCATATCGTTCGAGGGACTCACTTGTCATGCCGCCAACTCGTTCCACATTGAGCGAATTATGGACAAGAACAGCGCCCTAGTGGACCAGATCTACCTATCTGGAGCTGTTCCTTTTGTACGAACTAACGGCCCCCAGATCCTCATGTCTGGCGAGTCTCATTCTCCCCTTCATGGCCGTACTTTGAATCCCCACAACACTACTCTGTCTTCTGGCGGCTCTTCGTCAGGTGAAGGAGCTCTGGTTGGTTTGGGAGCCTCAGTCATCGGTGTAGGTACAGATATCGGAGGCAGTGTGCGTGAACCAGCCTCTTTCTGCGGAATCTTCTCTCTCAGACCCACCTATGGACGGATCTCGGAGATTGGCTCTCCCATGATGATGGCAGGCAATGAAGCCATCAGAAGTGTGTGTGGCCCTCTTACACGTTCGCTGCCGCTTCTAAGTCTGTTCATGAAGACCATTGGAGACCAAAAGGCGTGGAAAACAGACCCTACTGTTGACAGATGGCTGTGGAAGGACATTAAGGAAGAGCTGAAGGACGTCAAGAAGCTGCGAATCGGCTACTGCTGGGACGACAGGTTCGTAAAGGCATTCCCGCCCATTGAGAGAGGCATCAAGGAGCTTGTCAAGACTTTGACCGGCAGAAAGTACGACGGAAAGGAGGTTGAGCTGGTGGAGTACGAGCCGTACCAGATTGCCCGAGCAAACCACTACCTCATGTCCTTTTACTTCCCCGACGGAGGTGAACGAATCCGTAACCACCTCAGCCACTACGGGGAACCCATCACTCCCCAGACCTTGGATATTCTCAGCAACGCCAAGAAGCTGACACTGGAAGAGTTGTGGCAGCTTCAGGTGGAAAGAGACGAGTATCGGCTAGAATTTCACCGGGATTTTGTCACCAGACAGAACCTGGATGCTCTCATCTACCCGGTCGCCAACACTGTTGCCCCAGTTTTCGATTCGTCGAAAAATCTGGCCTATTGTGGTATCTGGAACCTCATGGACTACCCTTGCACTGTGGTGCCTCTGCGAACAAAGGTGGAGGACTACGATTACCAGGATGACTTTCGTCCTCGAAACGACTTTGAAAAGGAGTGTTGGGCTCCCTGGGACCCCAGAAACTATCATGGAGCTCCTGTCTGTGTCCAGATTGTGGCTCCACGATGGCACGATGAACTCAGTGTTGAGCTGGCCTCTTGGATTGAGAACGAGATTGACAACTAGTGTTATTAAGACATGATATTTCACAATGCTGATGAGGATGTATTGTGATAGGATCAGGTTCTGATTTGTCTCCACCGATCAAGTGATGAGTTTGTGAAATTACTTGATATGGATATCATTCGAATGGTGGTGGCGAGGAGATCACAGTCCCATTGCCGAAAACTGCATTCAAGGCAGGACAATGTCTCTCTTTTGGAGTTATACCCATCAGCTGCCGTCTCACAAATACGGTGGTATAGGTATAAAGGCCGGACGGAATGACTGGATATGGTGATAATGACATTTCCATAAACGGACAGTCGCACCGACTACTTGAAACCGTTGAATACGTCCATTACATACGGTAGCCCCTGAAACCATAAGACTGTTAGTAGTGCTTCACCTTGCCTCAATGCCTCACAGTGCCTTACATTACAGCTCAGCTTTAAAGTTGTTTTTAAGTAAAAACTTTCAGCATACATCAGCTGAATTCTGTACAGTTGGGACTTGAACCAAGAAACCAATCACTCTCTCTCATGAAAGAAACTACACATTTTCTAGTTTCATCCTAGAATCTATAAAAGTTTCCAGTAGTTTTAATCACAAAAGAAACCTCCATCATAGAATATGGTCAACTCTTGGCACCAAAAAGTATTACAACCTTGCACATTCCAGTGGGTCCAACTCACATATGAGAAGCACAGTGGCACGTTTTCACAATCTTTTTTTCTCTATTTTTTTTTCTATTACAATATTTTTTCTCACATATAATTTCTTTGCTTCTAAAATGCACTTGAACAGCATATTGTATGTGCATCCTAACGGTGACGCACACTTAGTACACTTGTGTGGATAACTTGCAAAAAAACAGTTATGCTACAATAGCTGTCTATACGTTATCGGCCCGGTTATTGTCACTCTATACCTTAGCAAGACCTCAGTGTGGTGGAACCCAGTTCTACACCAGGCCCTTTCTGAAGTCTACACAAAATCATCAATTCACCAATTACCTTACCAAATACATTTACAATCAATTATACACTAGAGAAACCTACTCATGAGACTGGCAAACCCCTTGTTGCCCTTCTTGCCCTTCTTCAAGAGCTTACCAGCCCGCTGAGTGGCAGGCACCTCTGAATCGGAGTCAGAGTCAGAGTCAGAGTCCGAGCCATCAGAGTCGGAATCAGAGTCGTCGGAATCAGAATCATCAGACTCCTTGTCAGACTCTGGCTTCTTGTGAACCTGAGAAGAAGGGGCAGACTGCGACCCACTCTCACGAACATCAGGAACACCCTTCTCAGCTAGAGCCTGTAGACTCTTGAGGCTTGAGAATGGCGAACGGCTGGTCTCCTCCTTGTCGCCAGTGAAGACGGCACCGTTTCGAGGCTGTGAAGAGGGAGGCAGGGATGCTGCGGCCTTCTGCAGAGCCGATAGTGGTGTCTTCTTAGGCGTGGACTTCTCCTGGGAGTCCTTGGGAGCCTTGAGCTTGGAAGCGGCGGTCTCCTTGGGTGTGCTGCTGGCCTTTGCCTTTGCTGCTGCCTTGGTCTCGGGGGCAGGAGCACGGACAATGGTGGGCTTCTTAGAAGTCTCCTCGTCGTCAGAATCGTCGGAGTTGTCGTCGGAATCGTCATCAGAAGAGTCAGAATCGTCAGAAGAGTCGTCAGAAGAATCGGCGTCTTCAGCAGCGTCAATGATGCTCTTCTTTTGCGTAGCAGTGTTGATGACAGGGGTGGCAGCAGCCTTCTTGGCAGCTTCCTGTTCAGCAGCCTGTGCAGCTAGAGCGGCCTTGGAAGGCCGTCCTCGAGGTTTCTTCACAACAGCTACTTCCTTCTCTGCTGCTGCCTTCTCTGCTGCTGCCTTCTCTGCTGCTGCCTTCTCTGCTGCTGCCTTCTCTGCTGCTGCCTTGTCTGCTGCCGCCTTGTCTGCTGCTGCCTTTTCAGCCTCTATCGAGAGCTTTCTAGGTCGTCCCCGTCCTCTCTTGGTGAGTGATTCGTCAGCTTCCTTGGCTACCTCCTCAGTGGACTTCTCAGCTGCCTTAGAAACAGGCTTCTCCACTGGTGTCTCGGCGACAGCCTTAGGAGGCCGTCCTCTGGGTTTCTTGACAACCTCTGGGACGGCCACGGGGACAGCCTTAGTGGGTGTCTTCTTCTCAGAATCGTCGCTGGAGTCATCAGAGTCATCGGAGTCATCGGAGTCATCAGAGTCATCGGAGTCATCGGAGTCATCGGAAGAGTCGTCGGAGGAATCGTCAGAAGAGCCATCCTCCAGTGAGTCGGAGACATGGGTAGCTTGGGAGTCTGCAGGTCCGGCACCCTCCTTTTTGTTCTTCTTCTGAGCATCAGCAAGAGCCCGAAGCTTGGCAGCAGCCTCAAGAGTATCTGCCTTCATCTTAGAGATAGAACCAGTTCTCGACTTATGTGCCTTCTCCTTCAATGCCTTCTCGGCAGCAGCCTTTTCAGCAGCAGCCTTCTCCTTAGCGGCCTTGTCTTTGGCCGCCTTGTCAGCATCGGCCTTCTCCTTCGCTGCCTTCTCCTTTGCTGCCTTCTCAGCAGCGGCCTTATCCTTAGCGGCCTTGGCCTCAGCGGCTACCTTGTCCTTGGCAGCCTTGGCCTCGGCAGCTGCTTTGTCCTTAGCAGCCTTCTCAGCAGCCGCTCTATCCTTAGCGGCCTTGGCCTCGGCAGCAGCATTATCCTTTGCTGCCTTCTCTGCCGCTGCCTTTTCCTTGGCCGCCTTTGCTTCTGCTGCAGCCTTCTCCTTTGCAGCCTTGGCCTCAGCTGCTGCCTTTGCCTTAGCTGCCTTTGCCTCAGCTGCTGCCTTCTCCTTCGCAGCCTTAGCCTCAGCGGCGGCCTTCTCCTTGGCCGCCTTGGCTTCAGCGGTGGCCTTATCCTTAGCTGCCTTGGCCTCAGCTGCTGCCTTCGCCTTCTCCGCGGCGGCCTTCTCCTTAGCAGCCTTGGCCTCAGCTGCCGCCTTCTGCTTTGCGGCCTTGTCGGCAGCAGCCTTATCGGCGGCAGCCTTAATCTCGGCATCTGCCAGCTTTTGAGCCTCTCCGGCACGCTTCATGGCTAGCTCTGCTCGTTGCTGGTACACCTTGGCGTCCGCACCTAGCTGGGCCTTAGCATCGGCATCCTTGGCAGGAACCTCTCTTTGTCGGGCCTCTGAGAACTTCTGCAGGCCAAAAAAGTTGGCGGCAATGAGGTACTCCCGGGCAGAGTGCTCTTGTGCCTTGGACTTGTTCTGGTCCATCTCCCACTGGCGTCGAGCTGCCACCATCCGGTCTCTCTCGATGGAGGGAATCTCCAAAAAGTTGATCTGAGGGTTAGAGAACTCAGCGCCTGATTTCTTGAGTGCATCAAGAGTCAACCGGGACTCCTCAGCGTCAGCCTTTTCATTGGCAATCTCCTGCAGGTTAGCAGCGGTCTTTCGCTTCTTGGCAGGGGTTCCGGCAGCCGTTGCTGACTTGTCGCCCACTGTCTTGATTGAGGCACCGTTTTGGGATCTGTCGTGAGGTGGGCTCTTCTGAGGAGATGCAGGGGGAGCGGCCTTGGGCTGAGGTGACAGCACTGGGGTCTCGCCATCGGCTAGGGATGCCTGACGCTGAGGCGAACGGCCGCCGTAGGTAATAAGATTCGTCTTCTGCTGCCCTCGCTTAGCGACGGTGATGGGCGTGGATGATTCGCCGCTCTGGCTCTGTCCTAGCTGAGTTGGCGTGGATGCGTTCGATCCGGCGAAGTTGGGTGGAGGAGGAGGACTCAGGTGTGTAGCAGACGTCTCGAGAATGGAGTTGTCGCCAGTAGGCTTTCTCTTTCTGATGCTGTCGGTGTAAGAGTAGTTAAAGTCCTGGTCGTCTCGGTGGCTTTCCCGGTCCTGGTCCTCTGAGTTGTTGTCGGTGCAGAACGACCGACGCACCTCAGTGCCAATGGAGTACACAGACGAGTCGCGCTTGAATCGCTTACTGATGAGGACGGATGCAACCGACTTACGTCGTTTTCGGCCAGGAGCCTCGGGCGAGGCACCTCGGCCAGTTGGAGCTTCGCTAGACTGCCGGCTGCCCTCGACAAACCGGATGGTGGAGTGCTCAGCATGGAACTCCTGCTGGTCTTCTTCGTCTGTGGGCAGACGCAAAATGGCTCGCACAACGTCGTCTGGCTGGAACACCTGGCCTGCGACAAAAGCAGGATTCAGGTCCAGACCGTCGCCATTTTGCAGAAAGTCAATGCTAGGGGCACACCGTTCGGGGTAGATGGCCTTGAAGCTCTCTGCGATTTCCAGGCACAGGTCCAGCAGTGTGTTGGCGGGGTCGGTAAAGTGCAAAAATTTCTTTTCCACTCGCATGCCAGCCTCATTGATGGCCTTGGACACCATGGAGGTGTCGAATTGGCGATCCGGGATCGGTGCCGGAGCAACAACGTACACTTGAAGCCGTAGCATGGTGGTCGTGATAATCTCAAGGCGCGCTATGCCTAAAGTGGGAATAAAATTTCCTGCTGGTCGGCAGGGCTAGGGCACGCTGTTGGAGTGGTGTTCAGCGTTTGTGGTCGATTAGGGTTTGCCGCAGGTGAGGTAGGTCGCTGTGCAATTTGGCCCGTTTGGGAAGCGTTCCATAAGCTATGAGGTCTGCAGCTGTGTGTGGACAGCTGGCGGCATCCTTGCTTCGTTATCGCTGCCTTCATTTTGTCTTTGAGACCCTTTTGTGTTGGCAATTGCAACTAGTTTGTGACGGGGTCGGTAACCTGAGTTAGCCAAATGTATGGAAAGAAGTGGGCCAGAAGTTATGGATTTGCGGGGGGGTTTTAGCAGGAATTGGGAACTTGTGTGTTCCGTTTTTTTCGATATGGCATTTGTATCTTTGGTGTTGTTTTTTTTTTCTAGAGTGATGGTGAGGAAATGAGTCTGTAAGCTGGACTCACTTATCATCAAGTAACTGCCATATATTTTTTACAGTGGGCTCATACAAGCTTATCTTCATGCAGGAGGTGCATCTAAGTAACTTTAGTCCTGGGTGGACCATGTGGGTCCCATACTGGAGCGTAGACTTTCAAAATAATTACAGACACTCGACACACTTACACAGGAATATTTTCACTAGAAATGGACAACCAGAGACCGTTCACGGTACACCGTTTTACTGCCTACTTCAAAAATAGAGCCATGGCCTGGGCGAACAGAATCAGCAGATCGTTTCGCTTGGCGTAGGCTGCAATGGCAACAACGATGAGCCACACAACCTTCTTGCCAAAGATTCGAGCCAGAACCGAAGCATCAGGCTTTCCGGTTCGCGCAATATGGACCGGAGGGAACAGGAGCCGCAAAACCTTCATGTTGAACTCGGAGTAGGGAGGGTACCGGTAGTACATGGCCTTCTCAAAGATCTTGTAGGTAGGCTGGCCCATGACGGCCTGCTTGTGGGTGAAGCAATCAAAGGAGAACTTTCCGTGGTAAGCGCCGGATCCAGAGGAGCCAACACCACCGAGAGGAAGACTGGCAACTCCAACCTGCTCGATAACTTCGTTGATGTTGACAGAGCCAGCTCGGATCTTACGCTGCAGGAAATCAATCTCCTTGGCATCATCGGAGAAAATGTACATGGCCAGAGGGGTGTCGTGGTGCTTGGTCACGTAGTCCACCTGCTGTCCAAGAGTTCGGGGCTTGATGATGGGAATAATGGGACCAAAGATCTCGTCCTTCATGAGAATATCGTCGTCGGGGACGTTGGATACGATGGTGGGCTGAAGGAACTTGGCCTCCTCATCAGCCCACTCCAGGCCTCCAGCCTGAATATCACCCTTGGTGTTGGCAACCATGTTGTGGAGCCGCTTCCAGTGGGGCTTGGAGATGATGTGTGACAGATCGGGGTGCTTGGAGTCTCGTACAGTGCCGTATCGGTCCTGTAGGACCTCCTTGATGCACGCCACGAGCTCGGCCTCCTTCTCGGGAGCAACAAGAATGTAGTCGGGGGCCACGCAGATCTGGCCAGCGTTGACAAACTTACCCCAGACGATACGTCGGGCAGCAAGCATCACGTCACTGCAGTTGGAAGTGATGAAGACGGGCGACTTTCCTCCGAGCTCCAGAGCGAGAGGAGTGAGGTGCTTCACGGCGGCCTGGGCCACAATTCGGCCAACGGTGCCGTTACCAGTGTACATGATCTTGTCCCACTTCTGGGCCAGCAGAGCAGTGGTCTCGGGCACGCCACCGTACACGACCTGAATGATATCGGGGTCCAGAGTTTCGGTGAAGAGCTTGCCGAGACAGGCCGAAGTGTGGGGCGAGAGCTCGGACATCTTGAGCACAATGGGACAGCCAGAGGCAATGGCACCGACCACGGGGGAGATGTTGAGCATGACAGGGTAGTTCCAGGGAGTGATGGCGAGCACGACACCGAGAGGAACCGGTCGGGTTCGGGGGTTGGCCAGAAGGAAGGGACCTCCAGGGTTCGCAACCTTGGTCTCCTTGACCCACTCTCGCAGGTTGTTGATGACGACATTGAACTCGTCCTTGACAAACAGCACCTCGGTCAGCTCGGTTTCAAACTTTGGCCGGTGCAGGTCTTTGGTCACGGCGTCGTAAATCAAGTCGAGGTTGTCGTAGATTTTGAAGTAGAGAGCCCGCAGCTGCTCCAGGCGGAAATCCACGCTGTCGAGCTTACCGGTCTCAAAAGAGTTACGCATCCGCTGCAGGTTGGCGTCATAGCTGCTGATGGGCGTAGGAGGAGTGATTGTTTCCCAGGACATGTTTGTTGACTGAGTAAAAGATGGTGGCGTCGGAATTGAGTCTTCTCTGGGGGGGCGCACTTTTATAGCGACTAGTATCACATTCAATTTCACAAGGGCGCGGGGTAGAGGTTAATAGAAATAGGCTCTAGTGAGACAGTGAAGGGGGACTGGCGGTGTTAGCTTGGTAAGCAGCTAGTGGGGGGGTGGTGGCAGGAAGTTGTTGTCTCCGTTAACGATGGCACCGTCCACATCACTGTGGTCTTGTCGCTGATGTGCAAATCCATTGAAACCTGCATCCAAGTTCCCCCTTGGATCTGCATCCCTCCATATCTCCCGCGAGATAAACCTTCTTTTTTTCTTTTGAGCCCTACGTATAGAAGGTCCATCACCGAGAGTCTACCCCACAATAAATGGGCACAAGTATGGGGTAGCACCGTCGAGCTACGAGTAGGGACGGAATCAATGCACCTGAATAAAATGAAATACACTCCTGTTCGACAGTAGGGCATGTTTGCGGAGTGGCAACGTGGTCGTTCTGTAAGATGGAGCCATTCTTCACACTAGCAGTACCCTGTTCTTTTAGCCAATTGTTGATTACTCACATGAACCAAGCACCCAGCAAACCCAGCCGACCTGCATGGTGTGTGCAAGAGTGTGCAAGAAAAGCTTATTCGAAAGTGGACGTCGGACATTTGCACGTGACCTTGTGGGCAATAAAATGATGAAGAATTGGCGGCAGGATGTATATCCTTGCAGCCATTTTCATCCACTCATCCTTCTTATGGATCACCCCAAGTTTTTCGTTTAGGAACTCGAGATTGAGCCTTACTTTGCTCCTCCTTTTTCAGAGCTTCCTCAATTTTTCGGAGTCGGAGAATCTCAACTGCAATCTTGTTGCAAGGTTGTCGTGCGACGATCATGATCCAGAACAAGACGTTTCTCATTCCTATGTAAGTCATCTTGTCGAGAAACCCCATGTCCAGTGCATTCCACAGTTTTTTGCTCTCGGGGATGTTCTTGGCGTAATCAGGACAGTCCTTGGGTCCATGGGGTATCTGAGTACCAACAATCTTTTTCACCATGCCCTGCAGCTCCTTCATCTGTGGAGAGCAGGTGTCGAGACTGGACAAAGGTGAAATAGGTGTTGGTGGACAGTTTGCGATCGGTTGTAGTAGGTTGGCAATCCGAATGGGGGTTGGTGGTGTGGGTGTTTCATTCGCAGCTTTAAGATGTAGCTGTTCCGGCTGGACAGTCCATCCGGTGGAACTCGGCATTTGCTGGTACTGAACTTCTGGCCTGACTTCCAGCTGTTTTTTGAGCGACTGTACTTCATTTTGAGCATTTGTCAGTCGTCGTTGTAGTTCCACATTCTCTCTTAATAGCTGTGACTTGACTGCTTCGAATTCCGATCGTTCTCTTTCCTGCTCAAGGCGTAGTTGATTCTTGAGTGGTTGGAGATGGTGTTCCCAGGAGTCCCACATCATATCTCGTATCTGTGTTAGTGCTGGTATGGGGGTATATCTTTCTTTGGTAACTTGTCTTGTCTGGCACTGCAGCTACTCACTGTGACAGAAGTAGTGTGGTTAGGTGGTAAGTGGTGATATGGGGTCTGATATCTCGGGTGGTTGTGTATCTGGAGCTTTAGTGAACGGCGGTTTGCTCTTCTGCTTTTGGTGGTATGATGGGGGTATTTTGTTGTTTTCCTCAGATAAAAATGGAAAGGAAAATAAGAGGATGTGGGCGGACGCAAGCTTATAACTACCACGAAAAAGTGACATGCCGAATGTCACCGAAGAAAAAGTGGAGATTATATAAAGAAGAGGACGGTCTGGAGGGTGTTCAGGGGTGTCGTTTACATGGTCTGTTTGGTTCAGTATTTGCGGCAGATGGCAGTAACAGGTGTTAGTGTTGTTGACTTAGTGATTCTTAATGGGGAGGTAATCTATGGGAGCCAGTAACGACTTGGATATCAACACGGCATGTAACCGAAGCACACCACCATGATGGGAACATTTTTCTGATTCTCTTGATACTGATTTCGTCATGTTTTCTCTTTTCTGGTTGTAAGATTCGGAAGACTACATTCTTGTTCAACCACGTGATCTTTGTCGACACGAGAAATCGGAGTCCGAAATGGGGCGATTCGGGAAAGCGATACGACGAGGGCTTTGGATGCAATGATTTACCACATGGAAGCGGCAGCAAAAGTCGATTTATGTGGGGACATGACGACGACAAATTTCTTATACGGGATAAACTGGGTGTGCATACTGTACATATAGAGCATGTTAGTTAGGAGTGGAAAGAACACTACAATAGACGCAATTGAAAAGCTACAAACGCGAAACCAAGACCACAAAACTCCACGCTCTTTTGTGATTATAATCGTTCTTTCAGATACGGAAATATTCCACCATGGCCTCACTTTCAGTGCACGTAAACAAACCCCAACCTCAACTCCAAAACTTTAAACCCTCAAACGAGGCATCATCTTCGCTGCCCAAATGCAAAATGCAAAATGCAAAAAAAAAAACGAAATGCGAAAGCTGACGTCACCCAGTTACCCTACCGAACCTCCTCGACTCCGGATCCATCTAAAATGCCAAGCATTCCAGAGAGACATCCTATGACGCGAAAACGCCATGGAATATGAATATTAGCAGCAATGCGGATTGGCGTCAACTAATAAATCGCTACGGCACGACCTCGAGGCTTCATTTTGTGGCTCGTAAATCAGGCTAGTCGAGTAAATGGGGGAAGACTGACTTTAGACCTTGGAGCCAGAATGTAGACTATTTTTCGAGAAGACTATAATGTTGTTGTTTGAGCAAAAAAAATAAAAAAATGCTTGTGACGTCATAACTGAGGAACTGAAATAAATTGATTGATTTGGCTGCTTTTGAATACATGTCGATACATCAGTTTGAACACGTCGAATATAGTTCTGGATAAGTCACGTCTCTCAACACGTCGCTTTTACCCCACGTTATTATTGTACATAGACAGGTATACGCGTCGAGTCAAAGTTAGCGTTTCGGCTGATTTTTTTTCTTCATTTTTCATTTTTCATATTTGCTCTCGTTCACTTGGACTAAAACCCTCAAAAGGTGTCCGATCTCTTTGTAAATGGCACTAGCGGAAGCGTACAGTCAACATCTTTCTAGAAGCATAGAGCCCAGCCAAATTGGACCAAAACCACAGATTTTATGAACTCATTTATGGCACTGTTCCTAAACATCAACAGGGCATCGGAATGTGGTTGAAAAAGAAACTTATAAACAATGAGCTGAGCTGTTGAACAACAATGAAACAAAGGACCAGATGGAATCATTGTCTCTCGCTTGTTGCTCATACGATGAATTATAGCTTGTGGGTTTTAGTATGGATAATGGATACAAGCAGTATTGAGTGCTAGGATGGACTTGAGGCGTGTGTTTGTAGCAAGATGTTGATTGTAGAAAAAGTTGTGTGCAAGTCTGAAAAATTCTGAAGAGAGCATTCGATCCGAAATCAAATTCTGAATCTGGTAGTGGTATCAAAATTCTTTCAGAACGGTTGCAAGTGTAAATAGGAAGTCGTTTGCAGAAGGAACGTGGCCAAACAGCGTAAATAATTAGACACTCTATGGACTAAGAGAGAGACCAATTTTCTGCATTTCCGATCCATTCATATTCTGCATTAGACTGGTGGCTACTGTTGGATGAAAGAATTAGGGCCAATACCCAGACATTCCATGCTTTTCTCCTGTCACTGTCTTCAACTATAGTGCGTACTAATATGACCAGTATAACCATCAATAAGCCGTTGGAAGGTGCAATAAAAGAGATACTGAACTTTTGCAGATGTATGTGATTCATATGACAACTATGCTTGGATCTATCAACTAATAAATCTGCTACTGGCAATAGTCTAGCTTCGACCAAAGTCCACAAAGATGTTTTATTTATGGAGACAACTGGGTATTTCTGAACAAAAGAAACTGTTCAATTACAACAAACAACCCATTCCAAAGCAAATGCACTATTCAGAATTGTCGCAACGAACTCACAGCGTTCAATATAGTCTGGTGTTTTCTGTTTAGTCTGTTGACTGCATTACTGTACTGTATGGTTATAGAACATATCTAGCTACAGAAGTGATCTAGATCAATGAGCTACAGATGTTGATTCCAGAATAGAATCCCAAACCAAATTCATTCTTTATTCTAGTTCAATCATATCTGATTTGCAGCAATCCTCACTATGACCGTATTCTCAATTCGTTAAGTTACACCATGACATCATATCATTCCAAGATCTACAACCTGAAACCGATCGGCGATGAATAGTTGGGCATCCGCACGTGTGTCGCGCTGATTGTCAGTCGCTACAGTATATAGATTACGGGGATTTTGAGCATTATCCCGGATGAATTGGATGATTGGAATTGTGCAGTTTTCTTTTGATTTCTGGTTTTTTTTTTTTTTTTTTTTTGTAAATACTCACGAACCCCCAAATTCTTCCTTCTATTAGCTTTGCGGCAAAAACACAGCTATCGACAACCTGAGACGGTGGGGGGATCGCTGCTAAAGAGATTTACATGACATGGGTGAGATTAGGGTAAGATCACCGTTTTTTTGGAGAAGGGGGTTGAAGGTTGTAAAAACTGCAATAGAGACGATAACGGAAATCCAACAATACCATTCGAATCAGAAGAGAAATTGCAACAGTCAGACATGTCTAAACTAGCCATAGCTCACATACCCAGCCATATATATACCCTTGTATTACCAGTACTAATATGATAGTCCTCTTTTAATGTTACATGCTACCTCCCAACAAATGTTATTTGCAAAGGATTGATCGACGAGACTTGCAGTCAATCCTAGCAGGGGGAATTTATCCTGAAGCAAGCCTGTGATAGGTGGTCGGTAGATGTAACATTGACAGGGGGAGTAGGATTGGGGCGGTTTGAGGTTCTGTGAGGTAGAACGAGTATTTGGCAAGTATTTGGGGAGTTTGGAGTAAAAAATTGAGTGCCAGCAAGTAGAGGAGATCCCTGTGGTCATTTTGAATGTTGTTTTATCTTTGTAGCTTTAGTATTACTGGAGTTGCGGGACTGTTCATGAAATACCAACAGGCCAACTACTGCTTATATAAGCACACCAGAGGTAAAATTCAGAACTGGATTTTTTTCAGTTCGTTACAGATCCGTGAATATCGCTAGTAAAAAGAGAAAGGAAACGATTTTATAGAAAGACACACAGTTTGCACCAAATGCACTCTTCAGAAGTTGAATAAACCAACTATAGGCCCTTTAAACGAAGCTCTCACTGACGGGACAAACCAACTATTTACTGAATGAGTAAAGCTCCTATAAAGAAGCAAGTAAGATAAATGGATTTAAAATGTCATTCTAAATCGATCGCACTCTTTGGATTTTTGCTAATTGCAAAATCCACCGAATGAATGCTTATTTGACGATGAGGAGAGGACTCCTAACTATCCAACTCAACCATCAAAAAAGACCCTACAAAACCGACTCACAAAACCAAACAAACAGTATTCCTTTTTCACAAATTGATTTCAAACAGAATGGCTTCACTCTCGTACTTTTAACCCCCTGGGATAATTATCTACAGTGTGCTGTTGAACAGTCTGTTGGCTGTACCCTTTCCATCTACCTATAGGAGTCAATAGACACGTGTATGTATCTTAAACAGTCCATATACGAGCGTCACATGATCCCATATACCCCCACATGTCCATTTATCATTTTTTCCCATGTTTTTCCCAGGTAATAATTTTATACATATTTTGATATTCAGGAGGCCATCGACGTAAGCCAAGAAAAGCAGCCTGAAAACAGCCACCAAAAGTGCCAAGAAAAAGGTCTCCCTGGACAATTTGCGCGCCCAGTGGACAGTGGGGTTACGCTTATGCATCGGATTCGTTAGTGTGTTGTTTTTGGGCTGTTAAAGAGGGGTTTCACCTCTCCCCCTCCCCATGTACAACTGTAGCAGAGATAAAAAATGAAAATATACGCCAAAAATAAAAAAAGACCATTTTTGTGTGCAAATATTAAAACATACAGGTGCAATGACGTTGTGGCACGTTGGTGGTATGTTGAAACAGCCGATAATCGCATGATTAGGTGCCACTAGTCTAGTTTCAAAATTTGACGTTTTGACACAATGGTGCATGGCCTGTGAGGGAGGCAAGGAAATTAATATACGGGCAGTTGACGTGACATTTAGAAGCCGTTGGAGAGGGGTAGAGACGAGTAAAGTGAGCTTGCGATCTGGCTATTGACCAGCTGAACACTGCAGAAGTTCCCCTGCTTTTATTCGCTTACTGGCTATCTTTTTTTTCGTCATTTTACTTTTTCCGAACCACCCCCTAAACGGAGGGCCGCTCTCCTTGGTTATGGACCCACTGCATGGGGTGCATGGCACTGAAAATTTGTTTGAGACGTCTACAAAGAAGATGACGGCAAAAACCAAGATAATAACGGGTTTCAAAGTGTTTGAGAATACACACAGCCTGCTCTTTTGGGCTTTCCGTATTCGTAAGCTGTGTTTTTCGACTGTTCAAAAAGGTCCGAAAAGGTCCTAAAAGGTCCTAAAAGATTGCGTTTCAGCCTCACCATGTACACATGTAAATATAGACTTGGCTGAGATTTCAATAAATGGGGCCGTAGAAGTGACCGCATGGATTCTCCGATAGCCACAGTATTTGTTTGATTGCCTCACCAGAGCCGTGGATGTGTATATGATCGTTTTTCCCTTGATAATTGGCCTCATCTGGGCCCCACAGTAAAATTAGGGTTGAAAAAAAAAGTGACGGATGAAGATTGGATCGGGGTAGATAATGGTTGCAAAGGGGGGGTATTATGGAGTCGTAGCTGCTGAATGAGACAGTAGCCACTTCAGGGACGTCACTGCAATTTCTCCGGTTCCATTTGTGACACTATTCGCCGAGTTGTGGTTGATCAAACATTTTAGAGCTGGAGACAGATCTCATCGTCAGACAGGTCATCGCTCTAATGGTAACTTAACCTCCGAAAACGTCTACGAGTCTGGCTGTTGTAAAACCAGACACAAACGAGATGAGCGAAATCCGAAAAGTGCATTCTGTTCAGACTGTAGTGCTGAATCCAACAGTGCCACTCGCATGTCCACAAAGCCGTTTCATCCCACAAATGCACACTGGCTGTTTGAAGAGATAAACTCCTGTGAGGTCACTGCACAGGTTAAAAAAGAAATATACGCAATATTACACTAACCACAACCTTGGTTCTTTCCAGACCAATTATCCCCCCGAACCAGTTCTCCCCCGGACTATAGATCTGGCTACTCTCTAACTGGGTAATTTTCTCGTTATTATCCTCACTTTTTTTTTTACTTTCGCTGAAAATTGCAAAAATCATCCTCTTTTTCAAATTTCAACTACAACTGCATAAGCTGCAGTCTGCAACCCCCTTACGTCCTCATCGTAGTTTCATCGTGTTTTTTTTCTTGTGCTGTCTACTTTTTTTCTTGTCCTGTACAAATAAGGTTTTCCATTTTTACACTTTGTTTTTTTGCGCGTTTAATTTTTTGTTTTCCAATCACACCCCCTCCTGGCACTATACACCAGCCAAGCATAGTGGGTCAGCCCTGTGGATTTTTTTATAGCGCGAACCGGCAGCCCCAGTGGGCGGGCTTGCACAGCAATATAGCGTTCCAGAACCGCATTTTACGGACCCAAAATGCCCACTATAATACATGTATTTGCCTTTCCCCCTCATGTATTCCATTCCGCAATATTATTTAATATTTTGTATTGCCAGGCTTCAGCTTTTGTGTCGACGCGTGGCTGAAAAGTCTAATAAGGTTTTCTGACATGGCACGTCGCGGATCCTTGTTTTTCTAGACCAGTCCGAATTGGGTCATGTGTTTAAAAATAGAGTTTTGCTTGTCACTCATGTGTGGGATTGGGGCTGTGACAAAGGTTGGCTTTTTGTGGACGGCGGATAATACGGGCCTGCGAAGGGACGGTTTGTTTTTAGACGAGTCCCGAGGCCCCAAAACAGCTATCCAAAGGCCCCAAAGAGCCACTTTCCGGACGCACTTTCTGCGGTCCACAAGCCCATCGTTGTGCACTGCATTCCATGCAAACCTTGTCCCCTTGATGAACCTTAATACAAACCTTATTCCCACACTCCCTACACTGCTATCATCTCCTATTTTTAACACTTTTGTTTCCTGCTTCTACATCATCATCTCAGATTTTCGCTCTTTTCCACGGTTTTCCGTTTCTCACCTCAGTCATTCCTTAGTGAGTATTACCAGCGACCGCACGGGCAGTGCAACACAGACAGGCGCCAGGGCCAGTAACAGCAGCAAACACCGACGCGATACCACTCTTTTGGGGGCCACAACAAGCGGCTGGTGGTGACCAGACCTCGACCACAAAACCCGCTTGACCCACGACACAGACAGCGGGGCGACTTTCGACGCGACACAGACATGGCCGCGATGCCCCAGCGACACGACACAGACGCGACCCCGATACCCAGCGACGACACCGGAGCAACGCCCGCGCACTGGGCGACGATTATCGCGACAACCCCTAATAACGACACGAGATGGAGCGGCCCAAGTCATTGGACGGCCGAGGGGCAGGGCGACATTGGGAGGTGGTACCCATACAACGGTCATTTATGACTCTCCTGTGGGTGCTATTGGGTGCTGATGCCACGGTGATAGTGGTGGGGGGCAGTGCAAGGTAACGAGACAGCGTGTCGTCCGGAGTGCGTGAACACAGTGTGGACCGAATATGCTCATCGAGTATACTTTTGGTTTACTCCGTGTCACCACAGAAGTCCGCTATAGCTTCCATTCGCTCGCACCCCCATCGCACTGTTGATGCGGCGCAAGGGATATTTTTGGGGGCCATTTCCTGGACCCCATCTGGGACCTCATTTTGGACCTCATTTTTTTCTTACTTCTGCCCCAACTCCCCGACATGTCCCATGTCACGCCCCACCTCCATCACCAGACGCCGTTGAAGGCCCACAAATTCCCCTCCCCCCCCTGTTTCATCGCACAACCCCATAGCAGCCAGCCCCCTGACAACGTTATGCATGCATGCAGACAGGTGGGGCTGAAATCCAAACGGACAGCACAGACTCACACAACCGACCGCACAATAATGAAATGTTCGAACACACTTGCAAAAGTTCCATTCTCCCCATTTTTGGTGTCCCTGTCATTTGCTTGCTGATATCTTTACCACCTAAATGAGAGGTTATGAGTACTGTCACAGTGCAGCCAAACTCCCAACGTGCTCATTTAAAGTATCAGCTCTGATGCAGGGACTTTGTGTAACTGTTTCTGTGCACCTGGGTCCGTCCTCTTCACCACTGTCACTCGTCGCTACCATGTCTTCTGTCTGTTACATGCCATTTTTGCTACTGCCACGCACACAAACCCACATACTAACTCAGTGAAATTCTCATCCGCCGTCCTATCGGCATTCCTCTCCTTTGCCTACGCCTCCGGCTGCCAACAAATTGCCGGCAACACCTACTGTAATGAGGTGTCCGAAGTAACCTACCAGAACATTGGTTTCTCCGGCTCCTACAATGCCATCACTGGCATGGACACTTCTTCGTGCTCATGCTCCTCCGCTGTGAAGCCCTTCTCCGGAGCCCTGGCCCCTCTTAACGAGGAGCTCTCCATCTCTTTCCGAGGCCCCGTTGCTCTCAAGCAGTTTGCCGTCTACTACCCCAACTCCGGCAATGCTAAGCGAGACGCCGCCAAGGAGGAGGACTGCAGCGAGAACGCCAAGCGACAGTTCCACGCCCACCACGCTCACAAGCGAGGTGTTGTCACCGAGATTGTCCAGGTCACCCAGGTCGTCTACGCCGACGCCAACGGCTTCGCCATCCAGCCCTCTGACGCTCTCACCTACGCCACCCAGACCGGCGCCCCTACTGCTGGTCCCTCTTACGTGGGTCCCCCTCAGGGCTGGGAGTCCCTGTCTTCTCAGACCCACTCCATCCCCTCCACCACCCTTGCTCAGCCCTCTGCCTCGGCCGCTCCTGCTCCCGTTGGCAACGCTGACTGGAAGCGAACTGCTTACTTTAACGCTCAGGCTGGCTCTTCTGACGGTCTTACCTTCATGAACCACCAGGGTGGTACCGCCGGTTCCGGTGTGTGGGACTCGTGTTTCGGTAACTCGCTCTCTTTCTGTGCCAAGGATGGTGTCTCTGGAGCTGGTTCTCCCCAGGTGCTTGGTGACATTGTTATCCCCTCCAACAAGGAGTTCCTGATCATGACCGACCAGCAGTGCGGCGGCAACGATTGTGGCTACGTCCGAGAGGGCACCCCCGCCTACCACGGCTTTGGCGGAACCAACAAAATCTTCCTGTTCGAGTTCTCCATGCCCAAGGACAACTCCCAGGGATTCAACGCCGACATGCCCGCCATCTGGATGCTTAACGCTCAGATTCCCCGAACCCTTCAGTACGGTAACGGCGAGTGTTCGTGCTGGACCTCCGGATGTGGTGAGCTCGATCTCTTCGAGGTTCTCAACTCCGGCAACGACCGACTCACCAACCACCTGCACACTTGGCAGGGAACCGGCACCCAGTACGGTGGTGGAGGATCTGCTGATTTCATTGCCCGACCCGTTTCTGGTACTCTCAAGGCCGCTGTTGTCTTCTCTGGCGACAACTCCGAGATCAAGATTGTCAAGCTTGACGACTCTGCCGACTTCTCTGCCGGCATTGACGCCTCTCAGGTTGAGCAGTGGATTGGCAAGCAGCAGGCCGCTGCCGCTTTTGTCAAGATCAACTCTTAGACAAAAAGTTCTGATCCCGGGCCTAAGCCTCTTTTTTTATATAACGAAATAAATAGTAGCGAGACATTTTGTAGATAATGAAAGTGGCCGGTCAGATACTATGGGTGTATGGACTGCACGAGAGAAGGCCATATTTGCAGACAACTGGCTTCCTGAATAGCTATAGAAAGCTACAAGGGACTTGTTTAGTTACCTGTATCTGAAGAACTGATGGATGAAGTGATATGATTATATTTGGATGTAATTTACATCTTACTGTTTCAAATATGACCAGATTTTGGTCACTGGGTTGGCCAATATGGCACATAACAATTGATGGACTACTCCAATATGAATACTTGATCAAATCCTAGAACTAAGAATTCAAAACGGTATCAATAGCTGTTCAAATACGTTGTAGACTATATCCTTCAGTACACCCCAGCCCATAGCAGTCCATCGTTCAATTAGAAGTTGTTTTTTGTTACAAGTCAACAAGTTACTCCAGTTGACCCCATGATTGACCCCATCATTTTCCATGATGGTTTCAGGAGAGAACCAGGAATTATGGACTAGAGTCGTTTGTTGAAATTGGACAGTCTTATGACAGGAATGTGGGCCATGTTGATGTCACAGAAATCTTTTAGATCAGCGACTTTGAGTGTGTTGGATGATCAGATGAGGCTCCTGACGGGGATCAAATTGATATATTGAACGTATCTCTTCATTTTGGTATCAATCAAGAAGTAGAAGAATTAGTCTGGTCTGACCATTTCAGAGCTTCATGCTTTGCCCAAATAACGTCTTTACCTGTAGCACTAGCTTTTCAACGGGCTGGATAATATTTTAGCGGAATCTTGTTTTTCCTTTTGTTTAGATTGCACCTTGAATGGTTGAGAATTTTGTTTGGTTTCCTTATGTACACATTGGGAGACGAATACGAGAAGCGTGTATTTAGGTTCGTCTCGATTGAGTAAGTAGTCAGCCTGTTTGGGGAGTAGTAGGAAATAAGGTTTTGGTAGGGTGGTATCCAAACAGTGCTAGCCATAGGGAATGCGGATTCGTGTAAAAGGGTGAATGTTTGCTGTTGGGTCTTTATAAAGAATGCGGGGAAGTTGGGTATTTTTCATTGAGTACGGCAACTTTCTCGGAGCTTTTGTAGTGGTCATATTTAAACAAAAAGCAGTGACTCTTGGGGAGTAGACCATGTTGTGTTCCGTAGAAACATGTTGTATTGAAAAATGATAAAAGAAGAAATGATAAAAAACTTATGAATTGATGGAACTGAGTGTAATATGGACTTGTTATGATCCTGCCAATGATTTAAACCCGTTGAGAAGTACTGCCAGTCTTTTTTCGACCTCAAAGTGGTACTTGAAGTTCTTGAGGTCGTATTCCTACCAGTAGTCATACAGTTAAGATGACAATCTGGTCAGATAAAGGAGAAACTGGGGGAGTGTAAGAAATCTGAAAGAACTAAATCAACAACAAGTCTGTTTGAGAGATTGTAGGTTGTTGTCTACAGTCTGTAATCTAGTGTTTTGAAATTTACTTACTTTGACTTATATCAGTCTGTTCAGGTTGATAAAAAAAGCTAGAAGAACAGAAATGACACCACCAAGATTTCGAGATGAATTTCTGCGGAAAGAAGATGTACATACCACTCTCCATACTAATAGTGCATCATTCTACCGTTCACACAGCAGTCGAACATGCTGACATCTCATTTATGAATATATGTAAAGTTTCATTTCCCACAGATTATGACTAAAGCCACAAAAGGGGCTAAAATGAATTTTCTTACCAGCCTCGGTCCAACAAGGTTACTGGACTCGATGAACCAAACCTAGGTTTGTAGCCCGATGACAGGAGGTTACAATGACTATATTTATATAAAACACGTGACCAAAAACACGTGACAAATATATTCTGGAAAATGAGCAGTCTGTTGTGGTCAACGTGACTGTTTTGTCACATGCATTATGCACCCAACAGAGGAAAAATACTACAGACAGAGTGCAGCTGTGCATTGTTGAGTGAGTGAGTGAGACAAGTTGACACTCTCAACAGGAGAAGAAAAAGGAGTGTTGGTTTGATGATAAGACGATAAGACGATGAGATGAGAATGAAGTTGATTAAGTCAAGAAACGGGAGCCAATCACAAGCTTCAAATGTCATTCGCGATGATATTGGCGATGGGACTCATGACTGAATTAGCTAACTTGAATATGGTCAATTGAGTGGAATAATTGTCATTTTAGAAAGCTGAGATTGTTTCAATGCAATCAGAGAGCGTTTTTCCAACTACTAATAGTTGTTTTGTTCTAGTTGTCTATGTTTTTCTTCTTCAAAAGTAGGAATTAAAATGTTCATTGGTATTCCTCAACTAACTGTAACAAATATCAACTACAGAGTACTCTGTACTCTGTACTCTGTAGTCTACAAGTACTCATGTCAAACTCAACTTTGATTCCCAGTTTGAGCTCTTGTAGCAGAAATATCTCACCAACCAAGCACAAACTCATTCAGAGTACTTAAATATAGACCTTTATCCGTAGAAACTTCCATATCACCCCAGAACCAAATCTTCTAAAACTCATGATATCATCTTACCCCGCTCGACGGCACAACCTTCTTTTAACGACATATTTTCGGCCTACTTTTTTACACTTTTAGCCTCATTAAAAATGCCACAAACCTGTATCTTTAATTTCCCTTAATCACCAGATTGCGATGTTTTTCAATGAATATTAGTAATACCGAGGAAATAAATATACCTGATTAATTAGAAGCGAAGCATGAACATTTTGACACAATAAAAGTCGATATTACCGTTACATTAGAGTGTTAATGTTGGATGGTTCTTTCATGATCTCAGAATGCAGGTGACCACATTTAGCAACAACCACAGCTGAGTTCAACTCCAAACAACACACAGTATGTGACTCATTAGAGAAGATGTATAGATGAATGTAACATCATGTTGAAGAGAAAACAATTTTGAACAAATTGCACTTTTCAGATTTTGCGATACATCAAGACAACGTGCTTTTCGTGGAGAGATAAATCCAGTCTTGTCATCAAGTAGGTTTTATACTGTCTTGATTATTTTCTTTTTTCCCCCTCTAAATTCCACAATTAATGTTGTACTTCAAATGGTCACAATCCAATTATAGATGATGACACAAGGGTCCAGAATCACATTGGCTTTCGTATTACACCAATATATGTCCTTCTGAGACATGTATTTTTTTACCCCTGCTTGGATCAACACATGATATGGGTATTTGGGTTTGATTAGTCAGCAACATTGGACATACAAACCTTAAATTTCGAAATCGTGAATACTTTGAGAGTGAATAGGTCGATATTAAGGAGGGTTATTAGCTCAAAATTTGGTTTAAATTGATGAAAAAGATTTGATTTACACATAATTGGTATTGTTTTATCTATTAACCTCCATTTGAGAGAATAATCACGTGATGTAAACCTCACCCATGATAGATCCAACAAAATACAAAATCACGTGTCGGCCGTGTGGTCTAGTAGCTATGATTCTCGCTTTGGGTGTGAGAGGTCCAGGGTTCAAATCCCTGCTCGGCCCCTTTTTTTGCCCATTACGCATTTAATTTTTCTCACACTTTTTTCAGTTTTTGTGACCACGTCAAGGACGCATCGTACGATTGAGCTTGGGGGAGGGATGAGGTATAATGTCTCATGTGCGGGACTTTTGTGAGGGTTTGTGTGCTGAAAACGGCGAAAACGGCACACGTGGCCACGTGGCGTTGTTAGCGCGTTCCCAATTGTGTCTCTGGCGGTCTTTTGGCGGCCACCTCTCGAATATTCATCGAAATCCACACGTGTCTCAGCAAACCCAATGGCGAGTAAATGTGGTATTATTTCGAGCTTTCTTGTTTCTTGTTCTTGTTTTTTTTTTGTCTTTGGCGTTTCTTTTTTAATTTTCACGGCCTTTATGCACCCCGGATTGTTGGGGAGGGGGTGAGGGGCTAGGTCGGCACTCAGACTCCATGTGGCTCCATGTGATGAGTGAACAGGGTTTGCAGCTGGAGGGGGGAGTGCGGAGACACAGAAAGCAAGAAAGAGCGTGAAGCGGGAAAATGCCGGGCATAAATATTTCTGGCCGCGGCTTTGTGTCCCCAACCACATCCCGCCTGTAACGCGGCCCACATAACCATATCCATATCTGCCTCAGACCGCCCTCTGCTGATCGTCCTTTCCTCCCAGAAAACCGTCCTTCGCTCCCCAATAAACTCGGACGTCTCGAAAGAGGAAAGATCTGCACTCAACACTGTGGCCCAGGAACAATTGACGACCACCTGAACCGCGGCTTATATAGCTCTTGAAACGCAGCTTTTGCGAACACAAACGCCCCCACGACACGCCCGCTGTCACCTCTTCACCGCGGCACCCCCTCGCAGCCAGCAACGCCAGCTCCCAGAAGCCCTCCGCGCTTTCACATTCACCGCTCACCCGCCAGCACCACACCACATACACATACACCTCGCCAACTTTATTAGGCCCCTGTTGCTATATTAGCGTCCGAGCCAGCTCTTTCTCAACCACAAACATGTCAATCAACATTCTCCAGGACGGCCCTCTGCCCGGCGAGACTCAGACCGGGCTCGCCGAAGAGTCGGTCACGTCCACAGATAACCTGTGGGGCGAATTCAACAACTTCCGCGCCGATCCCGTTTTTTTCTTCCGCGACCTGGGCCGCCACGCCCGAGGCAAGGACTGGCGGTCGTACAACGACTACGTGGGCCAGCCTCTGTTCTACGAAGGCCACGTGGAGGAAATCGCCCGGGCCACGCTCAACAACAAGGCCGTGGTCAACCGAATCGAGCAGCTGGCGGAGCTGAGAGTCGAAAAGGAGGCCAAGGAAAGGTCGCACTGGTCGGAGGGAGACCGGGCCGCCCGCAAGGCCGAGCTGGAGAAGCAATTGCAGGCTGTGGCACGGCAGAACTTTGAGGCCATGACCTGCCGGTTCGAACACAAGTCGGTGGTGCAGACGGTGTACTACATGGTGAAGCAGATCTTTGGCCGTACATACCACCAGGGCCTGCACATCAACCTGCAAGAGGTGGAGATGCTCAAGAAAAAGCAGAAGGAGCTGATGGCAAAAAAAGAGTCCATCTTCTTCATGCCGTGCCACAAGTCGCATCTCGACTACATCTGCCTGCAGGCCCTCTGTTTCCGCGTCGGCATCTCGCTACCCATTATTGTCGCTGGAGACAACCTCAACTTCACAGCCGTGGGCCCCATGCTGCGAAACCTGGGCGCCTTTTTCATCCGACGGTCTTTCAACGACGACAAGCTCTACGGATCCGTCATCCAGGCTTACATCACCACCCTGCTGTCCAAGGGCTACAACATGGAGTGTTTCATTGAGGGTACCCGATCCCGAACCGGCAAGCTGCTCCCCCCCAAGTTTGGAATCATCAAGTACGTTTTGGACGCCATTCTGTCCGGAGATGTGTCCGATACCTGGATCTGTCCCGTGTCCACCCAGTACGACAAGGTGGTTGAGACCGAGTCGTACGTCCGAGAGCTGCTGGGCAAGGAGAAGGAGAAGGAAAATCTGTTTGCGTTCCTTTCTGCTGGCTCAATTGTGAACCTCAAGCTAGGCCGAATCGATATCCGATTCACCGAGCCCTGGTCCATTAAGGAGTTTGCCTTTGACATGCTCAACAAGGAGTGTGCTCGTGTAGGCGTGGCTACTGCTTCTGTGGACTCCAAGCACCTTCCTGCTCCTGTCCATCAGCGAATTCTGCGATCTGTCGGCTACAAGGTGCTTAACGACATCAACAAAGTGGCCATCATCATGCCCACGTCTCTGATTGGTACTGTGCTGCTCACTCTCCGGGGATCCGGTATCTCTCGAGGAGACCTCATTCGACGGGTTGACTGGCTGATCAACACGATCAAGAACCAGGGAGGACGAGTCGGCTCTTTCGGAGCTAGAACCGAGGATATTGTGGACAACGGTCTGTCTGTGCTGGGCCCCCAGCTGGTCTCAGTGGAGACCAAGGGTCTGGTCGAGCCTATCTACTCGGCCAAGGACACCTTCCAGCTGTCGTACTACCGAAACCAGGTCATTCATCTGTTTGTTTCGGACGCCATTGTGTCCGTTGCTCTTCACTCGCTCATCAAGCGGTACCAGGACGGAAAGGTGCTTCCCCGTGTCAACATTGCCGACCTCATTGTCCAGGTCCAGTTCTTGTCCCGGTTGTTTTCCGGCGAGTTTGTTTACGGAATTGACGGTATCCAGACCAACCTGGAACACACCCTGCGAGGTCTGGAGCGACAGGGCGTCATTGAGCGATCTTCCGATCTCAACATTGAGGAGGGCGTTGGTTACGTGTCCGTGACTCTGCAAGAGATTGACCGGGATCGACAGACACTTGAATTCTTCTGCTACCTGCTGTGGCCCTTCTCTGACGGTTACTGGCTCGCTGCTCTGGCTATGTTCTCGCTTGTCCCCACTGAGGCTGACTACGAGGAGCGATCCAAGTATCTGCAGACCGTCCCCGACTCTGCGCGTATTACCGCCACCTCGGACCCTCTCACTCTGTGGGTCCAGGAGAAGGAGCTCATCAACCAGGCTCAGGTGTTGGGTAAGTCTCTGTACCACCAGGGACTCATCAACTACTACGAGTCAGTCAACAAGGAAATGCTCAAGGACGCTCTCACGCAGTTTGTTGCCGAGGGCATTCTCCTGGCTCGACGGTCGTCCACTGGTCGGTCTCCTCTGTTGGTGGCCATCAACCCCGACTGGCTTCCTTCCCGAGCCGTTCGAAAGCTGGACGCCTTCAACCGCCTCAACACTGCTCTGGACTCTTCTTCTAACGTTGTGCAGATTGGCGAAATCACTCCTGCTGGCAAGTTGTACGATTTCATCGAAGCCATTTCCTACGGACGACGAAAGGTGTCGCAGCGAAATATTACTGATATGCGTGTGATTCGAATGGCCGATAGCGTTGCTCAGAAGTTCACCACTCGTCAGCTCATGTCCATTGATGAGGCATCTCGACCTCTGGACGATGCTCTTGTTCAGGTGACTGCTGGCAAGGGCAAGAAGAGATCCAAGCGATCCAAGATTTAAGGGGGGCTGGGATTTGAATAGGACAAGCTCATTAGTATTATTTATGTTAACAGATTTCAATTAGTTGTATGACTACTTGGGGTGTAGTCAATATCTCTCGAGAGTGATGCTGATGTTCATGGCATGACCTCTCGATGTTAGAGTCCTACAACATTTGTAGACTTTCAAGCCTACGAAAAGTACACAAATACATTTTAATACATTTCAATATCAAGGTCATTCATTGCACCTCTAGTTACCGGCTATAATCGCCATTTCAATTTGGATTAGAACCAGAACGTTCGAGTTAGACGGAGATGGTTATATATCTAACCAGACCCATCTTCGTATATATGCTCTCGTATCTAATACAGTCCAACTTGCAGACTCCGAAACAGTCTCTAGGGACAAGTGCCATCTCACTAATTGACATGACGTCAAAAAGATGATTTATCTTAAGATGTCACAAATAGTCCACCCAGAGTTAATCTGTTATTTTCTGCTCTGCAATCTCCAGTCGGGTCATTCACGGAGCAGGAGCAGGTGGAGCAGAAGAGCTAGTAGCAGAACCGGCAGAAGAACCACCGGCAGATGTCGCCTTTTTGGGCCGTCTCTTCTTCTTGGCAGCCTGTGCTTGTCCCTGGGCCTGACCCTGAGCTCTAGGCTGGGTAGGAATCTCTCCCGACGCCTGGGCAGTAGTTTGAGGAATAGAAAGTCCAGATGGGGAGTTGGCATTCTGGGGCTTGGGCTTTCGTACCCGAGGCTGCTTGGGAGCAGTGGGAGTGGCCGGGCCGCCATTGGCAGCTCCGCTCTGACCTGGTCCGTCCTCGGTCTTTCGAGGCTTCTTGGGCTTGGGTGCGACGGGAGTAGAGGGAGTGGCACCAGCAGAGCCAGCAGAGCCAGAAGCAGAATCGGCACCTCCGGCAGTACCTTCCTTCTTCTTCTTGGGGTTCTTCTTGGGCCCTGTGGGGATAGGCGAGTGGGAAACTCGTGGTAGATCCTTCTTCACCTCCTTGTCCCGGGTATCGGTCTTGGGCTTGTCTCCGTCCTGGGGCTTGCGTTGCTTCTTTTGGCCGTTAGTTTTGGGCTGAGACGCAGCCTTTCTATCAATAGCAGCACCAGAAGCAGAAGCTGTAGATGTGGCATTAGCAACAGGCGCATTCGTATCCTTCCAGGCATTTGTAGGAGCGGGGGCAGGAACTCGACCCTCAGCTGTTCGCTCAGATGCAGGACTAGGACCAGGGCTGGGACTCTTATCCTTCTTCTTTCTGCTTCGCTTCTTCTTCTTGTCGTCGGAAGCCGAGGCAGCAGCCTTGTCCTTCTCAGTAGTAGCCGCAGCAGCAGCCTTCTTCTCCCTCTTCTTCTTTTCCGCTGGGAGCATCACCAGCTCATCTTCGGGAATGGCGATTTTCTGCAGCGGCACGCCCACGGGAATAATGCTCTCCATCTCAAAGGCCGTGGGTGCCAGAATAGGCTCCATGACCCGTCCTTCGCCTCCCTCAAACAACAGCTCGTCGGGATTTTCGCAAAACTTGATGTACAGAGGATCCTCTTCGATCGTGCCACTGTATGGGTCCTCGGCAGCGGTCTCAATGCTGAACGAAGGCAGAGGCGAGTACTCCACTTCCAGGATATGGCTGAGGATGGCGCGATCAGGCAGCTGTTCCTCAGACTCGGAAACCTCGCTTGCAGGCTCCAGATGCGCCCATTTTTTGCACAGACTCACATTCTGATTGATGTGTCTGTGGAATCGATGCAGGCTGTCTTTGTCCTTGAACTGAACGTATAGCCGAACGGCAGGTTTGCTCAGATCAGCGTCTCCGTCGGCTGTATCCACATCCAGGTCCATGCCATCGCACGTGACGTACCAGCTATCGATGTCTGCGCTGAAAGGCTCCACCACGTCTTTGGACACGGTGTCATTATCCACATAGTCCGGGATGCCTCGCACCAGTACTCTCAGTCGTTTTCGGGCCGCGTCTCCTCCAGACGATCTAATGCTGGAGCTGGGCAGCTGGTCGGCCAGTCCGGGGGCCGTGCGGGGCCTCTGGGCAAACCGCGGCACGGTATCGGCACTCACGGGCGCAAATATCTGCGACCGATCGAATTCCATTTTTTGAAGCGTGCTGTAGTGGTGATGGAGGTGTGAAGTGCGTGCCAAAGTTAGATGTAAAGTTAATTTGGGTCACGAAAAAAAAAGAAACCCCGTCGATATTGATATGAGCAGAAGGCCGTGGTTTAATATGGAAATGATGGCACTGGTTTTAGTGCAATCTAGCTATTTGTGTCCGTTATGGCGCGTTTTCGCTCGATTTTTGTCCAAACATGGCGTTTAAATTGGTTTAGTTAGGGGTTGGACAGGTTTGTTGGACAACAATTTGAACATGGCAGGTGCAATATTGACTGTAAAAGTTATCAACTTTGGAAACTGAATCCTTTTTTTGGCGTCAGTTTCTAGAGCTAGAAATGACATCTCTTTTTTCCTTGAAGAGCTTCAAGCCGGTATCACTCCGATTGCTTCAGTTTTTGAAACGTATATCAAGCACAACTTCACGAAAATGCATCTAAAAGCAGAAAGAAGACCACAGATATGTTCAGAGCACCCCAATACACCAGGTGATATATTGAATTAAGACATTTATTTCCTGATTTCCAGAACAGTGATTTAGAATGTGCTGTTGAGAAAAAGATGAGTTGTCTAACAGAGTTCGCAGCTGCACGACTTCTGACATTGCATGACGATACTTGACCCAACACACAGCAATCAACAGAGACGAAAAACCCGACTAAAAGAGACACAGCAACGCTACAAGAGTTTCCACGACCTTCCACGACCTTCCACGACAACACAAACAGCTGCACTCCACTCACAAACATCGCGATAGCCATAATGACGTCAATAGCCAGCGCCAATCAGCTGATCCACGCAATCAAAACTACAGCTGATGAGGACTATCAGGACATGCCGCAAAGGTCAGAGCGACTGGCAGAGCTCCTGTCGCCATTTTTAAACACGTCGCAGATTGCCCGGATCCAAAATGATCTTCAAAACATGCCTGATGATGTTATCGATGCAGCAGTCTCAAATGCTAGAATGTGGGACTCTTCGTGGCCTGGATTCGAGGAGTTTGTCAAGAGCTATCTACGACTGTTGCGCGACTACGACCCCTTTGACACGTCAGCATCTTTCGATCTCATCAGCCAGTCCTACATTGACTTGCAAACGGCCTTTTCTTCGGCCAGAGGCACCAATCTCAACCACCTAGCTGCTGCCTGGTCACACTCGGTGGTGAAACTTGCATTCGAGCTTGATGGCGACGACACAGAAAAGCTGCGATGTGCATACGTGGCAAATCCACTGCTGCGAATCTTCAACAGTGCCAGAACTGAGAGAAACGACAATCCCAACGCGACACTGCCGCCATTTTCGAAAAAGGCCATCATTCTGTTTGTGGCTGATCTGCTATGCCGGCTGTACTTCCACATTGGCCAGCCCACGTCTTGTGCCAACGTCTTTTCCAACATGAGCACGGCCAACATCAAAATGAGCATATATCCCAAAGCTCAGCAGGTGGAGTATCGGTTCTATCTGGGCAGATTCTATCTCACAAAGGGCCAGCTGAGGAACGCGTACATGCATCTTAAATGGGCATTTGACACGTGTCTAGCTCAGTCACAGAACAAGCGCCTGATTCTCAAGTACCTTGTTCCCTGTTCAATGCTGCTGGGTATCACGCCAACTCAGGAACTGCTGCAGTACTATGCCCTTCACGATGTCTACTGGCCCCTAGTGACATCTCTGAAGCAGGGTAACCACGGAATGTTCTTTGCGGCTCTAGAGCAGCGTCGCGACTGGATGGTGGACAGACAGCTGTATGTGCTGTTGCAGTCTCGTGCACCCATTCTACTGAACAGAAGCTGCAATAAACACATACACGCATGGACAGTTGCCCAGGGGATGCCAGCAGTCGACTACGGGACCATTCAGCGCGGCCTGAATATGTCGCGGGACCCCAACTCGCTCGTCGAGACTCCCGCTCAGGTCGAAGCCATTCTTGTGGCGCTGATTGACCAGGGGTTCATCAAAGGAAAGCTACAGGCTACTGGACAGAAGCTAATTTACCGCAAATCCGAAGTTTTCCCTCAGATTTGCGTCATTCTTCGTGCTCGTCAGGCTTTACTGAAGCTGATTGAGGATGAGCAATGGATGGACAGATGAGTTGGTCGGTTTAAGATGGGAAAACAACAATGCATTATTATACTTATATCTGTAGCAGTTACGTACGGTGCTGTAGACGTATTCTGATTTGAAGAGCTCAGGAAATGTGTCACTTCCGTTTTGCATCATTAAAAGATTGTAGAACTGGGTGGACGGGAGTCATCATGGTATAGCCCCATTCGCCGCAATCTTTTTATTTGAAGCCCAGAATTGACTGAAGTGGTCTTCGAACCAGTTCTTGTTGAATGAAGCTGTTAAGAAATAACCAGGAGCCTGTGTTACTAGCAGTTCCCAGACTCTGAGTGGAGACTCTTAGCCCCATATACCTTTGAATATATGCGTCCATTGCACCGACAGCTAACTCAAACCCATGTACCTATGGTAAATGATTTGACGTCTAGTGATTCAGTTTGGATGCACTGAAGGAGAGTAAAATAGAAAGAGTACCTGAACCAAACCTCAATATCAACAAGCATCAAGTAAACAAGGCTATATGATAGAGAATCAAACCATGTGGTAGAACTGTGTGATGGAAAAAGACAATAACTGCAATCGAACAATATACAAGTAAAGCTTCAAGCTATTTAATGCAAAGTACTGTATGTAGTTCTGCCACATGAAGACTACACTCAGTAATCGAAGAAAGGAAAAATGAAATAAAAAACTAAAAAGGGAATAAACAGAACAGAACAGAAATCACATACACATGAGTTACATTTCATTATTCTCCATGTTGTTACTGTATTATAAATTTCACTAAAAATGTCGTCATGGTGCATTAGCACTCTACACCTGCGTATTACATGTATCATACCAAATGCACCAAACTCTATGCTCTTCTGTACCTGCCCAGCCAAAAAGAACGGCCCAATTTTTGTTTCAGTTTAATGAAATCGCCAAAAATATTTACAGAATATTCACCAAATAATTATCATAAAATGCGTTAATAAATACATAAACAGGTTCAGTACGCTCTGAACTGAGCCCTTGAAATAAAACGGGCCCGGGCCATATCTTGCCGAATGCTAGCCATCAGGCGTTATTTTGTAAATCCAGGGCTGAACGGTAGCCGTCTAAGAAGACAGCTTTCCAGCCCAGTCGAGAACCTCAAGACTGCTGACAACAATAAAGAGGGTCGTGGGAAGCGTGAGAACCACGTAGCCCCAGAAGAGCACTCCAGCCATCTCCTTCTCGTAAAAGCCGTTAAGCTGGCAGATCTGCGAGAGCTGGATGGCAGGAGGAGCAATTGTGAGGATGAAAGACACCAGCAGGAAGATGGGGTCGTCGAGAATGGACACCTCCGAGTACTTGACACCCATGGCGATGATAGGCAGCAGCACAAACGCAGGCAGAATCATTCTGCTCATGATGGCTCCAAAGACCATTCGGCCGTAATGCTTGGAGGCAGGGGGAGCTCCAGAGTCGGGGCTGAGGTTGGAGCCCAGCACAACGAGAATAAGGGGAATGGCCACAGAGCCAAGCTGCTGGATGGCCTTGGTGAGGGTTCCCTGAATGACGTCATTAGACTCGAAGAACTCGTACTTGAGAGCAGGCACAGAAGCAACGATGATGGCAGTCAACATGGCCCACAGAGGGGGGTTCATGAAGGCCAGCACCGACTTTGCAAATCGAATAAGCACGTTAGGTCGCTTGCTGTGCTTCTTGTGCTTTCGGTGTCGTCTCTTTTTTCGGGGAGCTCGTGCAAGACCCTCCACGGCAGCAGAATCTTGGTACTGCTGCAGGTTAGTAGAAGAGGAAGCCTGCGAGTGAACGGCTGTGGTGTGTCCGGAACACGAACAGGAGCCGTGGGAGTGGTCGGAGAGGGTGTCTGAGTTTTCCGAGTTTTCGGAGGTGGAGTTGAGCAGGATGGGAGTATATGAGGGAGTATCCTTGATGAGCGGTGTCGTTTCGCTGGCATGTCCCTGTGCATCCTCGTCGTAATCTTCGTCTCCTCCCTCCATGACGAGAAACTCCTCCTCCACCTCCAGTTGCTCCTCCTCGTCAATCTCCAGAGTCTGCTCTGGCTCGGGGCGAAGCAGGGTGTTGTAGCCCCAGGACCACCGCACAATCTGGCCCAGCTGCTGGAAAATCAGCAGGTACAGAATACCTCGGGATGCCACCTGGTCGGGGTTGTCGTTGGGCATCTGGTCCCAGCTCAGGTTGGGCAGGGTGTATGCAAGAGCCATGGTGAGCGACACGGGCAGCGAATTGGAGTTTCCAAAGACGCCCATGGCGGTCACAAAGTTAGACTCGTTCTTGTTGAGTCGCAGGACCCACGACATGAATTTGGCGCATGAAAAGGAGACGCCTGTGGTGAGCACAAACAACAAGGGGATGATGGCCACCTCCACCATTTTCTGCAGCGACAGCGAGGACGCCAGCTTGCTGAAAATCAGGCAGGGGGTAAAGAGGAAGACATTGAGGTTAGCAATGTGGCGCTGAGCCTGAGGCGTGAGAATTTTGCATCGGGCAGCAATGTAGCCAAATACACACACGACAAAGACCTGGAAGATGGCCTCCAGGGTGAGTCTGATGATATGTGTGTAGGAGAGGCCTGTCATAAAGCGGGGGGTGTGTTGCGGGGGGTAAGTGGGAGTGTTTTTGGAGTCTTTTGCAAACGGTCACACGAAGAAGAATATCATGGCGCTATATATTGAGAGCGCGTGAGTTAGGCTTTGGTTGTTTGGGCTGTGGTTACGTTCTAGGTTTAAGTTACTGGGACATGTTATTTGAACCAAGGTTTGGACTATGGGAAAAGGGCCCTTTTGGGGGGTGGCGACTTGAGTGGGTCTCGGCGGCGTCTGACAGCGTCCAGATCTGGAGACAGCGCCCCACGCGTGCCCCGGAGACATCTCCGCCAAACTCCGGCGCGATTGCGTCCCAGCAGCGTGTCCCAGAGCCCCCGTCCCGAAGCTCGCAAACGCCATGCATGTCCGTTATTCGGTTCCTTTCTCCGTGCTCTGCAGCAAACTGACAGCCTCTTATCTGCCCCACGTGCACCTCATCGCAACTCTAAGTGATCGGACGAGCAGCAAGCCGTAGGGCTTGAGACAGGGCGGCCTGGGGATCCAGATGCGGGGTAAAAAGAGGGCGTGTGTGCGGATTCAGAAAGAGGACACGTGGCAGAGGCCGTAGCCGGAGTTTCGGCCTCATTGCGGCACCACAAACCCACTTTCTCGGGGCTTTTTAATTTTGACATTTTCGTCCTGCACTCTGGCTTCGCCACCAGCTTATCTGATTCCATAAATTTTTTAGCATTTTTTTTTGGTCCCAATGGGTCCCACTGCATAAAGGTCCCAATGCATAACCGCATGTCACAGGTGAGGCGCGAGAGACACCCAGTGTGTCTTGTAAACACAGAAATGCCTCTAGAAACAGAATCAGTTGGAATATGGGAGCTTTGAAGACTCCAGCTTGTAGAAAATTTCCTGGAGATTATGCTGATGGGCCTAATAGTGGCTTTGTGGTTAGTATTGGCCGAATTATGGACATGTGCACCAAATATGCAGGTCACGTGGGTAACAAGACATCAAAGCAGGTTTTTTGCATAGTTCAAAAAACGAGCAAGTTCAGAATTCCGCTGTGAGGCCAATGCACTCTTCAGATTACCGGTAGTCCAAGAATTGGCCGAGTTGTGGATCACCCCCTGAGAATGATGAGTTACGGCACCAACTTTAAATACGCGATAAAATTATCTACTGGGCTATAAAATTATGAGCAGGGGTCCAAATTTCAATATACTGGCAGGAATACGCTACCGCGGTTTGGGAGTTTCTACTGCCTCTTTCGGATCAATATTTGGTGCAGTAAATTCTTCGCTACAACTTCCGCTCCACTCCTGCATTCCTATGATGTAACGTTTACCGACAATAACGCCATAACAAAAAAGAAAAAACATATAAATTTCTTTTATGAGGGGTTTATCGCGATAAGCAATATATTGTAGTGATAGTTGAATATGTCACGTGGAAGCCTCACTGAGACAATTTCAAGTTGGTTCCGGCCTTTCATTCCTCCAACCATCTAGACTACAGATGTACTGTCACAACCGTTCATTAATGGTCATGTATACTCTCCCCTGACAATCGTGCTTATCTTTAAGTTCCATGGGATCACCTGTGAAAACCGCTGTAGCAAGGGAAAGAAAACAGGAGAGGAGAGGCCTACTTAATGAGATGTTTGGGCCCAAGTAAATCCCCGAAACATGTAAATGTATCGGATTCTGACCATATTTTAGCCGACCCCACGTGGAGCCAAAAATGAGAAGAAAAAAAAGGCAAAAACGCCCCATGTTCCATTCCGCTGATAACGTTAGGTTTCGGCTTGAGTCATGAGTCAGGAGAGGTGGGCTCAAATAGAAGTATAGGACACTTTTGAGGCGCTTACCATTATATTTGAGACGTGCTGATCACGGCAATATACTTGCAGTTGTTGTTGCACTGTTACAGCGAGCTCTACACTTCAACACAGTTCCAACGAAGTACGTGGGGCTGTGCTTCTTAGTTTCGAGAATAAAACGCTTTCGGTATGGTGGGAATAAATATCTAAAGACTCGGTTGTAATCACAATGAGAAAATGAGTTCATTCAAACTTTCAGAATCCAGAAATTTTCACATTTGGCGTTGAATATCGTTTATCAACTTTACTCATGAAATTCTGCTGATAAGGAAGAAATGCTACTCTATCACTGGTTCATGACGTTATAAGAACCAAATTAGCGGAAGTGCTCTAATCAATAAATATTAGTCTACGGGGCACTGTCTATATACTTGTGTGGCTTGGGTAGAGATGTATCTTGACGCTTTTGATTTGACAGTTTTAATTAATGTCATTTCCAAACTGTTTCCTCGACTAAATCCGCCCACGTTTGCACGTCATACGTCCGGACGAGATGTATTCTGCCCCAACAGGAATTTTGGCATCTTCTGACATTTGTCCTGCCCAGTTTTGACATATTTGATGTATGCGTAACATGTGTCACAACTCTGGTTCAGAATAGGAGACACCAGCTCAACCAATAGAGAAGCAACGTGGGTTTTGAAGTCGGCATCGTGATCAGGAAACCCTGGAGGCTTCGGGGGCAGTGTTTAGAATTGAAATCAACGTCGAATTGAGATCCTTGTGAAGTTTTGTTAAATAGTCACGAAGCTAAATGGAATACGAGAAGTTGAAAAGGGTACAACTTCCTAGATTCTTGTGCTAACAGATATCTGAAAACTCGGTGCGACTCCGGTTTGTATTATAGACACGGCCAAATAGCCATATTCACCACATTTCATAGACGAACTCATATGAGGCTTCATACAGTTAAATTAAAAAAATTTGGAATGATAGGAACCAGAAGCTAGTGTCCTGCGCATAGAGTCCGCATCGGCAGTCTAAAAAACAGGGCCCACTAGACTGGGTTTTCAGCCGTACACTTCTCTGAACGCAAGAAAGGGTAGGGTAGGAGTTATCATTCACGAGTCATGTTGTAGTTTTCCTCCACCTCAAAAAACTCCTTGATGCAAGTATGATGCCCAATCATGCACTGCACTGGGACAAGCCCCATTTGGGAGCACTTTTTGTATGTGCTCAATATTGAAGGAAAGAGAGACAAACAAGAAAATACTTGCAGACTTGAATGACATAATTCGGACAGAGACAAAACTCATCTCAAACTTTAACAGTTTATGTCATTTCAACCTGGTTACCGTTTCCCGGTCATCTTCGGCGAAAACTGTTGCACGTGTTCTGTTATCTTTTCCATATTTTAACACACACTTATTTTCGCACTCTAAATCCGTGTTTAGAATACGCACGCATGCCCGTTAAGGTTTCAATTGTTCCGCACATGATCCAGGCTGTGCCACAGCAACCATCCCAACTTTGTGCACAAAAAGTGTTTTGAGAAGAGCATTGGATGATGCAGTCTTTGAAAAAGTGAAAAGTGACAGAAGATCACATGTAGATGGGCCTGCTCCGCCCGCTATGAAATATCTCATTGACCACCACATGCCAGAATACACTTCAATTTAAGAAAACCTTGTTTGGTGACCTTCGATTGCCGATATTCCGGGAATTAGAGTTTCGGGAGGGATTCCGGAATCGTTGGAGGGTGTCGGTCGAGAGAGCAAAGGGGTCAATTGAGGGAATGGAACGGATGCTGAAGAAATGTATTGAAGAAGAAGGGATTGGGAATGTATGGTGTTCGTTATTTAGAGATGGTGTTGAAATTGAGTGAGATGAGGGGGAATGGATGGGTGGAATGGCTGGTGTATGTATGCAGTAAAATAATGGTGAACATCAACTTACCGGCCACATTGAATGTTTGAGCAGCCGGAGGCATTGAACGGGATTGATTTCACTAAGCAGAACACAGGTTGAGACAGCTGAGAGAGTATGTTTCATGTCTGAAATGATTTCAGGACACCGACCAAGCTTTTATGATGTTTGAAGTGCAGGCACACTTATAATAGTCTCAACAATCTCAACAAGTATGATGTATTACTCTATTTGAGCAGCAGATATCAATATGCCCACGTGTAACTTGTGTAAATTTCAGCACGCTCGACTTGACCACGTAAAACATGTAAACATGTTGCTTTTGCCATAAAAACACGGCAGCCTAGTACGCCTCCACTCATCATCATCAGTTCCAGCTGTGAATCGTCTGAGCAGAGATTGGAGCTGTCTTGATGGGCAAGACAGCACCTCTGGTTCCTCCCTTTCTACCCCTCCACTCTAGGGGCTGTACCTCCAACTGCCTGTTCACGTCATAGGCCTGTACCGTAAATCTGGGTTAGATGGGTTGTAGAGGTAGAGCAGCAGCTTGTCGTAACCGCAGACGATGATCAGAAGTTTGCGGAAATGACGCGAGACACAGACGAAGTAAGGAAACTGATCAGGAATCCTCACAATGAATGTATCTCAGCTGTTGAGTAGTCGAACTCTCACTTAAGGCACCTTCTGCCAACTCGGAAAAACTCACAATAGTAAGATACTAGATCTGTAGGATGTTAGTGGAAAAGAGACTGATCCAGGTCGATTCAGCCGTGAGCGCAGAGAGGTGACACGATTGTGGGTACAAAAGTGCCGGGGGTGGACCGCAGTCCGTTATGCTGATTTCAAAAACATGCCAATGATCCGAGGTGGACACTGACAAGGGCTCGTGGTGTAGTCTTGCTGGATACTGATCAAGTCTGGGGAAGCTGGGATACTTATAGTTTGGGGATTGGATGTGAATATTTCCGTGACATTCCATGTGTTGCCTTCAGGGCACCAATATACGCAGAGATTGTCAAATATCTATCTTTAGGAGACTCATGAGGACACATGGCGCATCTGAGCTTTTAGATTTGTGAGGTGCATGCCTTTACTATAGGTCCTCGCATAAGAGGTGAACCTGTTTGAAGGAGTTGAAACCATTAGTATGACTGGCAATATACAGTACGTCTAGTACAACTCCTGTTACCAGTCTGTCGTTAGTTCTTCTGGATAGTGAGATTTGTTGCATTTTAATGTCAGGGCTCATATTATAGAGGGAACCCAATTATGCAGCCTCAAAATGTTACACAAAGGGTGGACATGGACAAAATAATTTGTGAAAATGAGGCTTGACTGTAGTTGTGTATACGGTGTCCAATCAAGATGTATAAACGAAAGTCGAAGAAGAACTACAGTAAAAAAGTCAGTCAGTAGCGAGTCTTCAAATTGTGCTTTCATCAGCTGCTTAACCGCATAACTAAACTATACCCCGAAATTGATAGGATGAATGGTTACACCGAGGATCAAGATATCAATTGAGGTACGATCGTGGACTTTGTTCATAGTTGTATTGCCTACACACAATCAGAATCCAACCACTTCTGAATAACAACGATTTTTTTATTTTTTATTTATGTTTTATTTTTATTTTTATTTTTATTTTTGAAAAAATTGTTCGCCTCCACACCCCGCCCCATTGTAATTTCTTTCAAGATGATCGATCATACTCAATACCACCCGAAACGTATCGGACGATCTCGCAAACCACATCCCCTTCTGGCCAGCCGATCAGCCGCCTCGTTGCCAAGGTTTCCCGAGTGAGCTTTCACTTTGACAAGAGACACTTTACCGATTATGTTAGACTGAGCCTTGTTTATCATTTCCAGCAGATCGGTATTTTCGTCTCCGGCATATCTTATCTGCTGAATGGCGTAGAGGCTGTCTGTGTGTATCTCAAACAGGCCAACCGTGTGGTCCCAGTTTTCGATAATGTGGTATGCCTGCAACAGTGCTCGCATTTCTGCACGTAAAGGATTGTGAAGAGAGCCTTCGACAGCTCCAAAGACATTACCAGGGTGACCATCTCCAATCCAGACCCCATATCCTGACCGGCAGAATCTCGGTGAATAGGACCCATCAGTGAAAATAGTCACTACCCACTCACCCCGGTAGTTGAAGTACCCTGACTCTTTTGGTGAGGCTAAAGTCTTGGTTACTGGCTTCACAATCTCAACAGTCTCCTTGATCACCACAGTTTCCACTGTCTTGAGAATGTCCAAAGATTCTTTCAAAGAATACCTTCTGGTTACGGAAGTTCCCAGAGATTTCGGGGAGATGCCTTCAATGACCAAGGGCTCTTGGGGTTGTTGACGATCTCTCTCAGGATTGGCCCAGATATCCGTTCCAGGTCTTGGTAGTATCAAATTGTCGTCAAAGCAACTGATTTGGTCACTGAAAACCCCCGTAGAGTGACCTGACTTCACATAGTAGTAAATGTCGTAGATAAAGACTTTCAAGGCAAAAATGAACAAGGAGACAGAACAACAGCCGAACATTGAGAAGATTGAGCTGATATTGGAAAGCCAGTTAGTCTCTCTGGCGATAACTGGAGAATTTATGGAATCTGATCTGATTATTCATCCGCGATAAAGTGGTGCCTTGATTTCGATCTAGAGCAACTGTAGTGTAGTGTAGGCCACTGCCTAGTCTAAATCACATGACTAGACCACACTTCATTCACCAAAAGCCACAAATAAGCCAGTCCAAGTTAGACCACTACTGGATCTTGAAAGCCGTCTAGAGATTGACGCCATAATGAGGTACCATAGCCATACCACCCCCAATTGACCATGTACGGCACAGTAAAGCAAGGAACGCAATGCTAGACGGATTGGGAGTTAAAATTGCACAAAAGCAAAGACAATAATCGGTGGGGATCAACCCAGCAGCCATTGGTATCTTAAATGGAGTAGTGAAGTAACTGGTTGCACCAGATTCGTCTCCAACTGGGGCCATTAAGATAGTCCTAAAAGTGAACAGTTATGTCCTTGGACCATTATTGTGACCCAAAACAACCTTAAAATGTCTGGACTACTGTAGTTCACTCTCACATCTTCTCATGGCGTATCAAGTACTAAAGTCGTTCCACATGGCCTGAAATGAGAAACAACTAATTAAGGCATATCAACCAGTCATTTTATCACACCATAATATTGTCACCACTTACATCATTCAAAGCTAGACACTGGATACAATTCGTTACATACAACTGCCTAACATTACCTTATAACAACAAAATGTAATTTGTCAGTGCATATCAGCTTTTGTGTCCCTACTCATTTTTCTATATAAGCATCACACAACCTTTCAAGCTGTCTTCTTCTTCTGTCCCCAAAAAACAAAAAAATGACCACTATTACCAACTTCTTTACCCTCTCTCTTACTCTCACATTCGAGGAGTCTCCCGAGCTCTGTAAAGCTGCCGAGCTCCGCACCCTCCGAGAGCAGATGGTTCTCGACTCCAGTAACCAAAGACGTCGTCGTTAGAAACAATGATCCTAGGTTAACTTGGGTCATCTCTCTCACCCCGGGAGCTAGTATACCGTTCCCCTTGAACGTCGCCTTGGCTGGCTCCCCTAATGACACCAGTGAGTACACAGAAACAAACGAGAAGGAACGACAGAGAGAGCTTAGAAACGGAACTAGGTTGCAAGAGCTACAACACTGATAGGGCGGTTGATGTCTAGGCCAGGCATTAACTACACTGTCTCTGTGGTCCCTCTGTGACATGTGGAACGATAGTGGGGTTGAGATCTAGGCCAGGTTCCACCAAACTGTAGGCCTGCAATTAATCGCAGGAGCTTCAAGTCTTTGGTGATACCACCAAGGAGCGATACTAGCCTGCTGGCAATTATTTTCTTTTTCGGCGAACGCCATGAAACATCATAGAACTTGGTTTTTCGTGGGCATTGTCGCGTTTCTCCTTAAATATAAGGTTAAGGTTGAATTCCTTATTTTGCAAACTTCCTTGTTTGATCATCTAGTTTGTGATTTTAGAGAACTGTGATACCCAGATGCATTATCTTCCTTGTTCTCTGAATAATGCGATACCTGATACTCAAATCTTCTTAGTGTACTCAAATTATTCAAACCTGTAGACTTTTCTTGCTCTTGTAGGTTTGTGCACCCACTATCACCCCAGCATCTGCCCAACGCGATGAGCCAATGAGTTCCAGGAGGTGCCTCTCAGCCGTGGCTGTTGAACGAACCAACTAGATATGGCCACCAACTGACTGGGCAAATAAGATTCTCATTTTCTTGAAGTCACAAAGGGGTTCTAGATCTTTTTTGCAACAGGCCCATGCTTATGCTGTAGCTCCATCTCCAGCTCTTGTTGGGAGTGAAGCACTCCACTCAGTGCAATTCGCCTTTTGTCCTATCGTTCGATTCTCTTTCTCAGTCTTTTACCAGGTACAGAGTGTCCTTATGGTCCCATACCCAACCCATCCTCTCATCCACGGCTATGGCCGATTGATGGCAATCAGTCACCCCCGCGCAGTAGAGGGAAACAGGGTATAGCTGAACATTTGCTGTAAGGTTGTTTTGTGGACTTTCTTAATTTGGAGGCACCAAAAACACCAAAGCTCATCAAGTCGCACTCCGTCAGCAGAACGAAAAAAGTCGTTCCCTTTTCCAACAGACAGCAGCATCAACTCTGAAGATTAGTCACAGGCATTATCCTACATTGAACTTGAGAGCTAGGTCTGTGATTATCGCTCCCCACCAAGAACCACCAGACACCAATGAAACCCCCTTTTTAAAAGTCACGTTAGTCTTGGTACTCTGTACCCCTTGACGTCCCTCATCCCCGCAAATCTGTGATCTTGGCTTGAAAATATTCTGGTACTACAATTTCGAATATTTTCATTTCTGCAAGGTAAGGATTATGAATCAATTTCCCCGCACTTTTACCTGCCAGGTACAGAGCTCACAGTGGCTGCTGTCAAAAATCGTGTCTTGTCCTCCGCCCCCTGGATCTGATAACCGCGCTTATCGTGCCGTTTGACGTGACCGCGCATATCAGATTATTACAGTGCTGTGAATATCTGTCCAGAGGTCGCAATTGCAACACTAAAGACTTGATAGATGTTTACATTTAATCATATCACTCCACTGATCACGTCGTTGGTTCTGATTTTCCCGTAACACTTGATTCAACAGGTTTGGGATTCACTGTCCTGTTCTACACGGGTTTCGGCCCTCAAGTTTTTAGTTCAATTCAGTGGGAATTAAACACGGGTCTACCACTAGTTGATAGATGACCAATAAGTTGATAAGATGACTGCAAACCAGATTTGCTACGGTTTTGTTACATGGAGTTGGACAAGATACTACACTGAAATCATATCATACGACAGTAACAGATGTTTCTTTCAGCAGCTAAAATCGAACCGCAATTGTCACATGCAGTTCAGTGACACTTTTACCCCTTGATGGTCCCGTTATGGGCTATTTTAGGCTACTGTTCTCCGCTGACTAAATATCTGAATTCGGAAAATCGGCGCTAATGAGGTCTTTGAATAGGTGCCCAAAAACAGGAAGAAACAGTGAATACTTCCATGGTCTCTATTTATTCTCAGTCCACCAGAAACCCGGTTAGTTCACTTACCCTACCTTCTGCACTATGATAATAGGTACTAATAATGCGACCCTGGTTTAAAAAGCCACTAGACTTATGCTTAAATCACGAGCTGAGGTCGACTTGAATAACAGAACCCCACAAGATGTGGGAAATCTGAAGAGTGCATTACAACCCGTGTGCTCTCACGAGTACAACCGTCTTTTCAGATCCGACACAGCTGCCCCGTGCCACCAAGTACAACACCCCTGGCCTTTTAGTTCGTCAATAGCACGGCTGATATATTGACACTGCGACTCTAAAACAGCCAAGGGTCCACTCTTACTCATCTCTCAACTTCGGGTCGCCCTACCTGTCTCGTCCTGATACCCCAGTTTCCGCGGCTAACCGTCTGTGCATGCCACAATAGGAAGCTGTCAAAGTGACTTTCAAACTAGTTGTCAACGAGCTGTCAAACGGCCACCCACGCCAAAGCGGAAGATCCTTGTTTTGGCGCCTATGATATGATACATGATAATGTACACTATTGTATCACCGATAACACTTGCTTGCCAAGATTCCCGCATTCATCGATAAGACTCTATAAGAGGGTAGCTTCTAGCCAATTCTAGATCCACTCAATCAGTTTATCAGTCATCATACTAGCTTCATACGACGTTACTCGCCATTCAACGCGTATACAAACGCGCCACACTTGACCCCAAATCGCCTCTTCAACCATACAAACACACTTTACACACTTTACACACATGCTCAATTACGCAGCTACACCGGGAACCATCCACCTGGTGAACTCGTCAAACATTGTCAAAGTTCCCACACCCTCAGATGACCCCGACGATCCACTCAACTGGAGCAACAAACGCAAACTGCTATGCATGGCATGTATGAGTGGGTTTACACTAGCATCCGGAATCGCTTCTGCCTCCATCTACTCCATTCTGGTACCCATTTCCACTGAATCGGGACTCGGTCTAGCCACTCTCAATCAAGGTACGGGCTACATGTTTCTGTTTCTCGGTCTGGGGTGTCTTTTCTGGCAGCCTATTGGCCAGCAATACGGAAAGCGGTTTGTTTACCTTACCAGCATGTTGCTGACTCTTGTTGGACAGGTATGGGCTCCCTACGCAGCTTCATCTGAGGCTCATTGGATTGGGTGCAAGATCTTCCAGGGCTTTGTCCAGGCCCCAATCGAGTCACTGTGTGAAGTAACCATCTCAGACGTTTGGTTCGAGCACGAAAGAGGACGGTGGGTTGGTCTTTATGCCTTCATGCTCATGTTTTCCAATTTTATCGCGCCAGTTGTCGCTGCCCCCATTGCTGAAGGTCAGTCGTGGCCGTGGGTGCTGAATTGGGGAGCCGTTTTTTGCGGAGTCATGCTGGTCATTCTGTTCTTTCTCTTTGAAGAGACAAACTTCACCCGATTGCATGTTTCGGGAGATTCAGAGCTGGGTGAGCCCCCTTTTGTCTCAAAATCGGTCGAATCAGCCGAAAACAATCTTACATCGCCTTCAGATGAAGCTCAAACCCCCGAAACAGAGAAAACGACCGAATCCCCCTCTCCAACTGCTTCTTTTGCCACAGCTCAGATTTTCAGCAAAAAGACCTTTATCCAGAAGCTTCGAATTCTTGATAAACCACGACCTATGATGCTCTGGACAATGCTCAAACGACCCTTTATCCTTCTCCGGTACCCTGCAATCGTTTATTCGGGATTTCTATATGGAACAGGACTCGTTTGGTTCAATGTTCTCAATGCCACAGCCTCTCTAATTCTTTCTGGAGATCCCTACAACTTTGGACCCATCAGTGTTGGTCTGGCATATCTTTCTCCTGCTCTTGTTGCAGCTGTGGTAGGTTGGGGAGGTGGATATTTGTCTGATGTGCTTAGAGTGTACATGGCTCGACGAAATGGAGGAGTCAGTGAACCAGAGCACCGTCTGTGGGTGCTGGTAGTTTACATTATTGTTTGTCCGTGCGCTCTTATCCTCTGGGGAGTAGGAGCTTCTCAGGGAATTCACTGGTTTGGTCTGGTGGTGGGAATGGGTCTTATTGGAGGCTTTGGAACCATTGCTGCGACAGCCAGTGTGACATATGCGATTGACTCCTATCGAGAGATTGCCAGTGACTCTATGGCTACGGTTATCGTGATTCGCAACCTCATGAGCTTTGCCATTGGCTACGGAATCACTCCCTGGGTAACCAACCAGGGCTATGCCAAGGCCTTTGGAGAGGCTGCTGGAGTATCTGTTGCTTGCATTGGTGTGTTCATCATCGTCATCAAGTACGGAAAGAAATGGAGAGACGGCAGCAAGGCTAGCTATTGGAAGCTAGTGCAAGAGAGTATCGACAATGGTATGGCTCATTGAATAATTTATACAGTTTAACAGTTACGATTTGTTTTTTGATTTGAACACTCAGCAATGAATTGTATTGTACGGTAATGAACTAACAGCTCTGTATATTGAATGGATAGCCATGTAGTGTATCGGTAGCGCAAGGGACGTTTTGATATGAATCCAAGGTATATACTTGACTTTTTCTTTTTCTTTTTTCTCTACTTTTTTACTGATGACTAAGCAAACGAGATGGAGTTGGCACAAAATGCCGAAATTTGCCCCAACAACTCCTAACTAGAGCTGGTACTCACCGAACACACTCTAGTCTCAATAATAGATCAACCCCAACAGATGGGCATAATTCCTTAGATCGCTACTAATGTGACTGTAGTATGTTGTGGTAGACTGTTGGAGAGAACAATTAAAGCATGCAATTTTTGGTGTATCGGAATTCTGAAAAGTGCAAATGAATCACCAATCTTTACTAATTCCAATTGTAGTTCTTAATCTGCTTCAGCATGACCATTCAGTGCTCTTATAGGCACTTTACAAAATTACACACCTTCTACAACTCCCAAAATTCAAACTTTATCGGCTCACATGAACCCGCATTTCCCCACATGAAAGTTGTCTTCAACTTGAACCAACACATATCGCCATATAAATACTGGCATTCCCGTTCGCAACTTCATCCACAACACACAAGAGTGAGTACAAGAGAAAGAAACAACAGCAATTGAACAAGAGGTTCTTTCTTGAGCAACTGAATGTGACCAAGACGACAGAGAGGGTGGCATAGGAAGATATAGATACAGGTGTCTCTGACACATGTTCTGGTTGGTTATTACTTCCGACAATCTTTTTGTGGCAATATATCAGCATTCGATCTAAACAACGTTGCTTTTGCCCCTCATGCTTCCAGTTTGCTTCAGTTGTGCAGATTCTTTCGGAGACTCGGCTGCTACTCCAACCCAACTAACAAAGTGGCTACTATCGACAACGACTGCGTAATTTCCATCCACAAACTCATCGATGCATACACGTCAGACCCGCAAATGATCCCCGGGTTCGTCATGAACGTGGTCAACAAAAAGGGCGACTCTCTCGTCAACTACGCCTCGGGCCAAATGGGCGTGGACGACCCGTCCCCAATGACCACAGACACAGTCTTTTGGATGGCGTCGTGTTCCAAGCTGATTGGAGCTATCTGCGCCATGCAGCAGGTCGAGAAGGGTCTTATTGGTCTGGACGACTCCGACAAGCTCGAAGAACTATGTCCAGAGCTGAGAGACATCAAGGTGATCAAGGTGGTCAATAAGAAGCTGACATTTGTTGAAAAGAAGAACAGAATCACGCTGCGAATGCTCCTTTGTCACACAGCTGGCTTCTCGTATTCCTTTTTCCATCCCTGGCTGAATGCTCTGTACCCAGACATTGATGAGCTCCAGGGAAACGCTGATGTTCTCAAGACAGCACTGGTTTTCGAGCCAGGCACCGACTGGGGCTACGGAACTTCCATGGACTGGGTGGGAGTGGTGGTGGAGCGACTGAGGGGCAAGCCCGTGTCTGTGCTAGTCCAGGAGGAGATTTTTAATCCCCTGGGAGTAGTGGACATTGCCATGGTACCCTCGGAAGAGATGCAGCAGCGAATGGCCAGACTTCATCAGCGATCAGAGGCAGGACTTAAGCAGAGAGATCATTGCTACAACATGGCTGCCCAGTTTGAGTCATTTGGCGCAGGCTACTTTGCCAAGGGTAGCGAGTACGCCAAGCTGCTGACCATGCTGCTCAACAACGGCGAGTTCAACGGCCACAGGGTGCTGTCCAAGGCCTCTGTAGACGAAATGTTCACGAACCAGATTCCCCAATGGCCTGACTACGGAAGAAGAAAGACCCCGGTCGTCAAGCCAGAGTTTACGCTGCCTCTGCCTGAGCTGTTTCCTCAGGGTAACGCTCCCCAGGGTTGGGGTATTTCTTTCATGCAAACAATTGAGCCCACAAACACCGGCCGTGGACGGAATGCGGGCTGGTGGAGCGGAATCATCAACTCCTACTGGTGGGTGGACAGGGAGAAGGGTGTGGCCGGAGTGGCCCAGTCTCAGATTCTGCCCTTTGGCGACGAGGACGTGTTTATTCTGTGGCAGCAGATTGAGGCCATGGTGTACAAGAGTCTGAAAGCTGCCGGATCTGGTGACGGTGCCAAGCTGTGATGCAACATGTGCGCTTCGATCAGGGTACAGGAAGTATCTCTCCGACATTTAGAATTTAACATTGACGAATAGGGCTACTATACGACGTGCATATAGGAGCGTGAGGAAGCATCAAAGGGTGCGGCGGTTGGAGGTTATTTTGTTGGGGGGGGCAGGGAGGCAGAGAACAGTTTCACGCAATCAGGGGGTTGTTGAACGGACCAAAAATAATTATGTCGAGAATGGCATAAGTCGGCTTGCCATTGCTGGGTTTATTGCAGAATTCACTGCCAAATTCATGCCCAACTGCAGAGACAATCTCCCAACTTGTAATTACAAGATTATACGAAGCTGGGAAGCTTATGTTCGCGGCTGGAGCTTGTCTGGAGTAAGTAATCTCGACATGCACGAACGGCTGTTGCTTCTCCAGATCTCCTGCTGCAGTCTTAGCACTGCAATCACTCGAAAATGTCCTTCACGCCCGCCAGCGACATCATGACTGACGACAGTTCGGACAAGGAGCTGCTGCTGACGCGAATCAAGCAGCTGGAGGCGGACCTGGAGCGCACACAGACCCACGCCATGCACATGATTCAATCCAACAACCAGCTCCACTCTACAGCTAGCATGTATCTCCAGGAGGTTCAGGATCGGGACATGAAGATTGAGAACCTGAAGGTGCTGGTGTCGTGGTACGAGCTGGAGCTGGCCAAGTTGCGGGGCACGTGACTGGCGGCGGACGGGGGTGCTGCCGGCGTTTGTGTCACGATACGGGCCGTTTCACCATGTGGAAGTGCAGCACTTTGATGTGTTTGTGTTTGGTTTGTGTTTGGGGCAGAGAACTGATCCGTGTTCCCGGAAGCCTGCCGGCAGACTTTCGGAGACATGTCCCAATGTTACCCCACACACTGCACGGGAGCATGGCATTGAGGCATTGAATATGCACCATGACACGGCTGAGATTGGCGAACAGCCACTTTTTTTAATAATAATTACGTCATTTATTCATTTATTGTTGCTTACTAATGCGACTCGTGTACTACCTTTTTTTTACAGCGCTGGTTTTTTAGCAGTTTTTATCATTATTGAATTCATTAAGTTAAATATATTACAAGTCTAGAGGCTCAGCCCTTTGGTTTAGTCAGAGGCAGAATCAGCATCGGGAACAGTCTCAAGAGTGACCTTTCGGACAGGAGAGCCGGTAACGGGGTTCACCTTGGACCGCTTGGTCTTCTTGGTCTTCTTGGCCTTCTCAATCACTTTCTTGGGGATCTCATCCTCGTCAGAAGAAGTGGTAGAGTTGGCCAGTTTGTTTCGCTGGGCCTTGAGATCAGCAACAACGGGGTCAATGGCCTCGGCTGCGCTAACAGCCTTCTTGATCAGAGTCTGTCGAGTTTGTTTCTCCTCAGCGGTGGTTGTAGTGATAGCGTCAAGCTGCTCGTAGACCGACTCGAGCTTCATCTGGGCCTGCTGAATCACCTTGATTCGGGAGTTGTAAGAGGAAACGGAGTTGGAGTACTCGCTGTCGGACTCGGTGGACGCGCGCTTGATTCGCTCGTAAGTCTCCACAGATCGTTCCAGCACTGCAGACAGCTTGGCTAGCTGCTTGGACAGATCCTTCTCAGTCTCAACTGGAGAAGAGTAGACCACAACAGTGGGGAGAGGAGTGGAGGGAGCAGAAACTGGGGAGGCAGAAACAGCCTGAGCGTCGGCCTTGGCCTTCTTCTGCTGCTGCTTGGCCTTCTTCTTCTCCAGCTTCTCCTGGGCAACTTCGTTGTCGGCCTCAAGTTGGGCTCGGGCAGCTTCCTGGGCTTCGGCATGGGCCTGGGCAGCCTTGAAAGCAGCCTCCTGGGCACGCTTGGCGGCGTTCTGGGCCCTGAGAGTCTTCTGGGAAGGAGGTGCGGGAGCGGAATCGTTCTCATCGCCGAGAGACTCGACAAACTGAGCCATGGCAAGATCGGGATCGGCCTTTGACTCGGCCTTGGAGACCTGGGGCTCGGAAATGGTGGCAGGAATGCCTAGGGCCTGGAGAAAGGCCACAAGAGGGTGGACCTCGTCCTGGGGCTGCTCAGGCTCCTCCTCAACGTCGGTGTCTCCGGAAAGAGCAATCTGGTTGGTTCGGGGCTCTTCCTTGGACTCGGAGGGGTCGGCGAGAGTCTCAGTGTCCTCGTCGGACTCGTCGTACTGGACGTTGACGCCTAGCTGCTTGAGAGCGTCGACAAAAGAGGGCTGGCCAGAGTTGGTCAGCTGGGAGTAGATGGAGGCAAAGTCGTTGACAGAAGTGCAGGGAGTATGTTTCTGCTGCTGCTGCTGCTGCTTGAGCAGCTGCTGCTTCTGGAACTGTTCCTGCTGCTGCTTGAGCTGCTGCTGCTTCTGGAACTGTTCCTGCTGCTGCTTGAGCTGCTGCTGCTTGAGCTTCTCCTGGGCCTCAGCCTTGGCCTCAGCTCGAGCCTTTGCTTCAGCCTGCTGCTGCTGGATTCGCTGCTCCTGAATTCGCTTCTCCTGGATTCGCTGCTTCTCTAGCTCCTCCTCTCGCTCCTCCTGCTCCTGTCGAGCAATCTCCTTGAGAGCGGCCTGGTGCTCAGCCTCGGCCTGAATAGCTCGCTGAATGGCCTGCTGACGGTTGGATTCGGCCAGTCGGACCTTCTCCAGGGCCGCCTGCTTGGCTGCAGCTCGCTTCTGCTGCAGCATCTGCACCTGCTTCACCTGCTCGGCCTGCTCCAGCTGCTGTCTCTGCATAAAATCGTACAGCTGCTGGGCCTGCTCCTGGCGGTACTGCTGCTGCTTCAGCTGGGCCTGGCGTCGAGCCTGCTGCTGCTGCTGAAGCTGCTGCTGTCGAAAAAGCTGCTCCTGCTGCTGTTGAGCGTAGTACTGCTGGGCGTAGTATTGCTCCAGAGCCTGTCGCTGAGCGTACTGCTGCTCGTAGTCGTAAGGGGAGTAAAAGTTCATCTTTGGCGGATGTGTTGGGATGTGTGTGTGTTTGTGTAAGAGAGGGTTGTTAGTTGCTGAGAAATAAAAATGAAGAGAGCGGCCATGGCTACTCTTTATACTGCCGTTGCCACCCGGTGAGAATCATCTGGAAGTTCCAGAGGGAGCATTGGTCATGCATATTTCATGCATGGATGTTTTAGACCGCCACCAAAATAAGGTTATCCGAACCTCCCAGAAGAGCTAGGAAAATTGGGGAATTCTGGAGAACCATCTGGAAGCTGCGATTTTTGTTTTTGTGCCGAATATGGGGATTCTGGAGTGAAACTGGGGTATTTATAAGCGGTTTGAGTACGAAAATGCACTTTTTTTGGCTGAAATATGGCTCAAACACGAGTTAGGGGACATGTCCGTGCTTACAAATTGGGGGAAAACGGGGTAAATTAAAAGTTTATGGAAGGTTACTGAATCTAGGATGTTGTAGAATATTCCAGAAAAGAGCGTTTTTAGAGACGATTGGACTGGGAAATAGACATTTAAAGAGACCATATAGATTTATTCGGGTGCACTATTTCAGCTGACTAATTTTCAGACTTGTAGCTCTTCTACAGACCGAGTTACAAGGAATGTTTTCATGCAGATCTGTTGCCACAATATTCCACAGGAATTTACAGTTTGGTTGATTTCATTCATTGAGGGGATATGCCATTGTGATAAGTGGATAATAAAAGTTTTTAAATTTGAAGAAAGTGGTAGATTGAGTGGGAGAAAAGTATTTGTTGAGTCTCAAAGAGTAAAACGGGCTTTGTACCGTCTTCAAAGCTCCAAATTTGAGCACTTTACACATATGTTGATTTGGTGACTTTTTTTGTCCACTTCAAAACTGACTTCTATCAAGAAAGCACATTTGAACATCTAAACAGCATATCGGAATATTCACAGAAACTTTCAAAAGACCTGAATAATCCACTCGTAACCACTCATAACCACTCGAAATACGGTACTCACAACTTTGCTTTCCAGCCTTTTTCGATCAATCTCCTTTTTCTCCAGCTACTCTCACTTGGCCTTACTATATGATCATCATTGAACAGGTCCATTTAAAAACAGAAACTGAAAACTAGTTTCGCGTTCAGGGTCGGGTTTCGTGTCTAATACGAGTCTCTTCTAACTCCTTGAAACGAACAAAACGGTATGGTACCAGACTCAGTCCTACAGCTGAAGTCAGACACGCTGGCTGACGTTTTCGAGGAGGAAGAAGGACAGTCTAATACCAGAAATACAAGAAAGATAGCCCGTTGACGACACGGTGAAGTTCAGTACACCCTCATACGTACCCACAAAAGCCTGCTTCAGTTTTCAGCAAAAAAAAGTGCATGGATTTCAGGCGTTTCATTTACCCAAGACGGACTTTTAGATCTTCGGCTGTTATTGGGGGAAAAATACAATGATTTGAGAAGAAGAAGTATGAGGATGATGATTAACTCGATAAAGATATACGAAGATGAAAACGACAAAGATTATAAAAAGAAGGTGGATGCTATGAATGGAACGTCATCCTAGTTAGAGGTCACAGTAGCTTCGGGAGTTACGTGAAAGGCCTGAATTTGGCTGGTGCGATCTGATAAAGAAAAGTCAGTTTCTCGAGCTTGGACAATGAATCAGGCTGAAACTTCTTCAAAAAAGATGTTCAGAAAGTCACAGTACAGAAGAGCATTCTCTTACCACTACCGGTTGAGCGAGTCATGGAGACTCCAAACCATTTGATTGCATCAAGTAAATCCGAAGACTGCGATTAATTGGGCTCGGTCATTTCATCAACTCTTATGAATACTTTTTCATCTAGACAGACTAGTTTTTCTCCAAAGTCACCAGATACTGCATCAGTAGAGTGGTCAAAACGAGGGTTTAAAATCCGATTCTATCTACTCTTCAGAATTTCTGGTTTGGTCTCAGCAGTGACACATAGCAATGTTTTGAAAGCAGCCACAAATTCCATTCCAATACCCCGCCCTAACCCCTCCTTGATGCCCTTTCACTCCCACTATACAATCATTAATGCGTTCTCTATATACCCATGTCATTAGTGGTATGGTCCGAATACCACACCTGCTGCGCCCCATCGACTACCTTCTCCAGGCTGGCTCACCACTGGTACCTCCCTGGATCTGGCTCTGCGACCGTCCCAGAGATCTCAGTTTTTCTCTCATTCGATCACTCTGCTGAGAATTACCACCCTGAGGAGGAGGCGGTCCTCTTCCGGCAGGAGCGTAGTTGTACTGTTGTTGCTGCTGATGCTGCTGACCCTGCTGGCCAGGCTGGTAGCCCTGAGACTGGTACTGTTGCCGTTGGCCGTTGACATCTCCCGTGGAAGAGGTCGTGTGGACGGTGGCAGCAGATCCTCGTCGGGCGTAAATGTCCTGCAGCGACGACGACGGGTTGGACAGCGACGGCCGCTTGCTCGTCTGGTACTGCTGCTGCTGCTGCTGCTGCTGCTGATAGGGGTAGTTTTGGTTGTGGCCTCCCTGCTGCTGGTACTGCTCAATAGGGGTGTGCTGGCTTCCCGGAGGCTCCAGCCACTCGGGGACCGCGCCGGTCTTTGTGGCGTAGAACTTGACCAGCGACTGATGCAGAGCCGTGGAGTTTTCCGAGTCTCCGTCCTGGTCTGGACTGGACACAGAAAGCGACGAGATGCTCATGTTGACGCCGCCAAAATCCTTCATTCGGGACCACAGAGCGCGGCCCTTGTCGATGGGCGCAGATGCGTTGGACGAGTAGTACGACATGCCGCTTGTAGTGTGTGTAGGTGCTGTTTTGATGGAGTTGTGGTCAGGTTGAGTTGTGTCGTCTTATCCCGGACACCTGTAATGTATGCAGGTTTCAGGCTCGGATTTAGGCAAAGATGCGAGTTGGGAGGGGTGTTTTTGGGGGGTTGACAGGGTGGGTGTAGAATCCGCCACGTGGCAGTTGGAGCTGATATGAGCATACGAGTGGAGAGCCACAGTCAGGGCGAGCACGCTGGAGGTCTCAGATTCACTGTAACTAGTCTGTGGGTCGAGTTATACGGTGGTTGAAGATGAGGTAATACCTGGTTGCAAATGAGGTTTGTTTTTGTTAGGGGAGGCAAGATTATGCAGAGCACAAACAGGGTGTCACTACTGAATGCTAGGAGTTTGTAGTGTGAAAACTGAAGAAGCCATTTTGTTTAAAATATCAACAAGTGTTTTTAACCTGAATTTTATACCGCTACCAGTGCCCCAACATTGCTTTTGAGCTGACTTCCCTGTCTACATCTTCCTTCTTTTTCAAACTTTTGCTACACTTATTTTAGACTGTGTTTCTATTTACTCTTCTCCAAACCCTATTTCTTCCAGTCACGTGTAGATCAACCTCTGCTTACGTAATCAAACTGCACGCCAAACTTAATCACCAGTCATTTATCAAAAGCTATTTAGTTGAATGCAATTCCTAGAAAGATAAAGACACACACCAGACAGAAAACCCGCCAAAACACGCTATGGACACCTATATCACCGATAGAGGCATGGCGCAGGGCCCACTGTCGATCCACGGCATCAACCCGGCGCTGCTGATTGAGAAAATCATTCGAGAACGCATTTTTGAGACTCTCTACTGGAAAGAGCTGTGTTTCGGTCTCAATGCCGCCACCCTGTGCGATCGAGCGGCCACGTTATCGTCGATTGGTGGGCAATACGCAAACCAACGTCCAACGCCGTTTTTGTGTCTTGTGTTCAAGTTGCTGCAGATCCAACCCCAACACGAGATTGTGCTCGAGTATCTGAACCAGACGGAGTTCAAGTATCTGAGAGCAGTGGCGGCGTTTTACATCCGGCTGGCTTACCCTGCCGTGCAGACCTACCAGCTTCTGGAGCCTCTCCTGGGCGACTATCGCAAACTGCGGCTGAGAAGCATGGCTGGAGTGACTTTGACATTCATGGACCAATTCATTGACGATTTGCTGCACCAGGAGCGTGTCTGTGACATTGCGCTGCCTAGACTTCCCAAGCGGCTGACTCTAGAAGACAATGATCAGCTGGAGCCTCGTGAACCGTTGATTGAGGTGGAAAGTAGTGAAGAGGGGGAAGACGAAGAGGAGGAAGAGGAGGAGGAGGACGACGAGGAATGACTGCATTGATGTGGTCTTGGTACGGCCGAGATCTCTCGCTAACTTATTTAAATGTACATTATATTTCATGAAACAGGTTTTGGTTGGAATTGTGATAAAGAGAACTGTCACGTTTTTGGACTACTTGAGGAAAGTATCAGTACACTTGCTCTTTTTTGATCTATATACTTTTCAGATCCACTAGTAGATATCAATCGAGTCTTTGGTGATGGGTTTTTGACAGAGACTGTCTTTATGGCTTATGAATATATGAATAATATCGTTATTACGCCATCTTTATTACCTCCTCATTTACGGATTCTGTCTGCCGTTGAATGATGAACTGCCAAAAAGAAAAAGATGATGGAAACCAGAAAAGCGCTGATGTGGAAGATCAAAAGAATGCATTTCGTCCAGAAAGTGTTCTAGCACAACGGAACTGTCATGAAATTTCAATCATGTGCTGAATTTTCAATTCCAATATTGTATCTGGACATTGTAGATAGTTGCAGATGACTGATAGTTATGGTAATCATCAAAAGTCCATCTTTTGTATTATAATGCCATCTAAAATGGGAAGAACAAGTAGAAAGTTGAGAACAACCCAATGATATAAACGCAATGCACTCAACTCTCTACTCAGCACTCAAACTGAGGCCAGTATTTTTGTAAGGCACATACTGTCTTGATTGTAGATTACAACTACATCCGACTTCAATGGCCAAACTCCAGAAACAACTGCTCAAAACGCTACCAAAATCTCTTATCACCATCAATAACATATAACCGAAGACTTCAACTCCCGAAAAGTAAAATAAAGCAGCGTATCCAATCGAGCTCAGCTCTTGAAAAGCTGCTGTAGCTCCATTTCTTACAGTTTCTCAACTCTGTCATTCACCGAACCTGAGATTCAATTTCGTCTTTTCCAGACCAAGGAAAGACTTGCCCAAATTTCTCAGAATAAACCTGCCGTGATTTTTCACCTTCAACAAGTCTGTGGAAATTAATATGAGAGGGACTTATTTTGGTGGACGAAATCGGATTGCGTTATCTGCTGCGCCAAGGCAAGATAGAGTTGGAACAAGGATGGAATGACAGCAAGTTCATCAGATTAAAAACCGCAGTTGGTGAGCTATTCTCTTTTTTAAAAGCGCATTGTAATCGTGAGATCTTGGAGATGGCATTTATGTCGTTTAACAGCCAGTAGTTTTACTGCTGGATCCACAGAGTGACCATTTACATGTTATCTGCACCTGTTTTTCATTCTTATTTTTTCCAATTTTTTTTAAACCCATTACTCACAACTTCTAATTGTCCCAACTGAATAATGTCGTTTTTACAACAGGACGTTGGAGCAATTTATACATGCTGTTACCAAACAATTTTGTCAAAATAATAAAATATTTACTTACAGGATTCTACTTTTATAGAGTCGAGACTTAGAGAGTCTTCTCAATAAGCTCGATACCCCAGTCCTCCTTGAGCTCCTTGATCAGGGGACCGTTAATGGTAGGGTTGACGGGAGCCAAGATACCGGGAGTGCTGATGGTACCGTTAAGAACCTGCTTGACAGCAACAGCACAGGGGACACCAACAAGCTCGGCCATGGCGGAGTACTTGTCGGGGTTACCGTAGGCAACAAGGGTGGAGGTTCGGGTCTCGGTCTTGCCGTCGGCCCACTCGATACCAAACTTGTGCTGGAGCATGACCATGTCTCGCTCTCGGGGTCCGAACTGCATCTTCTCCTCGAGGGTGGCACACAGGGTGTCCAGGGCGTTGCCTCGGGCAGTGATGGGGGTCTCGGAGAAGAGTCCGAGCCATCGGAAACCGTTGATGATTCGCTCCTTGTCATCCTCGTCCTTGAACTTGGTCTTGGAAGAGATGGCCTTGATGATGGCCTCCTCGGAGGCATCGGAGGCACCGACCTGCTTGGCAAGAGCCTGGTTCCAGGGGAGCTTGGAGCCCTCAGCAAAGGTGGAGACGGCGGCATCGGACAGGAAGCCAAGGTCGACGAGCACCTTGATGAACTCGGGGAAGCCCTGGAATCGCAGGGTACCTCGGATGATGGTGTCGGCCTCGGGGATCTCGTATCGCTCCTTGTAGGGAGAAGAGTCTCGGTTGGGGTAGCAGACAAAGGCGTAGCCGGGGTAGATGAAGTAGGGCTTGGCCAGGGTCATGAGCTCCTCGCCAGAGACCTCCTCGATCTTGCCGTCCTTGTAGAACTTGGCGGCGTTTCCGAGGGCCAGGAGGACACCTCGAGAGGACCACGAGAACTTGTATCCGAGCGGGTTGTCGGAGTCCTCGGGGGAGGGGAGACCTCCGCAGTAGGAGAGGAAAGACTTGATCTTTCCGCCGGCTCGGTGGACCTCGTCGATGGTCTTGACGGCGTACAGATGGTCGAGACCGGGGTCCAGGCCAATCTCGTTCATGACGACAATGCCGGCGTCCTTGGCCTCCTGCTCGAGCGCCTGGATGGCGGGGGAGATGTAGGATGTGGTGACCACGTTCTTCTTGAACTTGATGGCGCTCTTGATGACGGTGGCGTGGTGGATGTAGGGGATCAGGGAGATGACGAGATCGCACTCGGCGATTGCGGCGTCCAGAGACTCGGGGTTCTCAACGTCCACAGACTTGGCCTTGGCCACAGAACCAGCGAGAGCCTTGGCCTTCTCGAGGGTTCGGCAGGCGACGGTGACCTCAATGCCGTCGGTGGCGGCGAGGATATCAACGGTGGGCTTGGCGACAAAGCCGGAGCCGAGCAAAAGAACTTGTTTGACCATTTTTGTGTGTGTGTGTGGAAGAGAGGGTGTGAGTCATGGTTATAAAGGGCAACGTGGAGATAGAGTTTGGAGCGAGTTGGGAAGAAGAAGGCTAATTACGTCATGGAAGGGCGTTGGGGTGTGTGAGAGACAGAACAGAAAGGGAGGGGAGATATCCTGGAGGCGACGTGGCAGGGCGCTGAAACTTGGCCAGACGGGTGTGGGCGCCGCTGCGAGCATTTTGCCGAAATTTGGGCGCAATTGCGGTGCTGCAACCCTGTTTTCAACCGACCTTTTTCTGCTGTTCTTTTTCTCTGTTTCAACACTCTCTTCTGACTCATACTGTATGTACGTACATACTTCTACATAGTGCTCTCTTTTCTTTTGACTCTGCAAAGCGATAAACTTCAGTCGGCTTTTAAGTCTACCAAAAAAAAGCAGCTTAACATTTGAAGGTTTCGTTCCATTGGTTTCGACTGGTGCTACGGACGGAAAAACAAAAGAAGAAGCAAAGATGGAGGTGGCAGATCAGGGATGTTGTAAAAGCGACTTTACGGAGGCGGGGGAGGCGGGTGTGGGTGTATACCACGTGACTTGTAGTCTTCCTCTCTCTTCATTCTCAACTTGTTGCCTACCACATGTACCTTCTGCACGCACTGATGAGCTATAGGAGACTCTGTTTGATTGGAAGCTGAATAGCGGTCCAACTTGGTCAAATCTCGTCCGATCGCGGTAATTCAAGCTGAAATGGGCACGACAGTGGATCTGTAACGTATAAGTTGCTTTGAAACTGCGAAATCCAATATATAATGGTTGATTTGAGTGTCTCCCTGATGGACTCTGATCTTAAAAGCGGTATACGGAACATATCATTGAATGTCTTCGAATGAGTTGTTATTGTGCTTGGGAAAGAGTGTTAGAGGTCAATAATGGTCAATCAAGGTGATGGGTAGCCGCTGAGACTCTTTCTGACCAATAAGCAGTCTCTAGACCAGAGTTGTAGTGTTCTTTAGTTGTATTCTGCTTAGCGTGTGTTTTCAGTCTATACACTCTGTAAATGACTCCAACAGAACGAATATTCACGTGATTTGGATTCTGAAAAATTGATTACACTCAGGAGTCCTCAGAGATCATGTGAGTATAAAAATAGTTGTGTTTTGGGACACATGTTCCACTTTGTAGTAGCCCCATATCGTAGCGTCGGATCAGGGTTTGCTGTCGCAAAAGATTGCTTGATTGAAACAATTTGAAATTTCGCCTGTACTTTAATTAAGGTTTTTGTAACACCACGTGATTGACAATCGAAGGAGATCGGAAGACAGGGATGGGGGTTGTAGATACTGTTGTGGACAAAATATAGAAATAAAAGTAACGCCATTTTGATGATATAGATATTCTCAGCAAAATGCACTTCTCTAAATTTCATTAGGACATCATTAGCTCGAGTTAGGGGGTCCTCCATTGGTGCTGAGACGCTAATCGAGAATTCTGAGTTAGCAGTAATTCAATATTGGAGATTTATGTTGTTCCAGACCCCACCTATGATCCTGGTAATTTGAAACTCGTTTGAAAATCTCAAATCGGTCTAGAAATGAATGTTTTACTGTCTAGTCGTGTATCTTCTCAGAGCACGATGTGTGCGTTAGTAGCTTCTGAATACTGTCCAGCGTAAATGGCTGTATAGGGATGCTACAAAAAATCCAAAGAGTGCAATCGTCTCAGAATGAAATTTTACATTCAACACTACCAAATTATTTACCACAAAGTGCTTTTTGATCTATATATCTGCTGTCATTATGGTGCTGTGAGAGTCCGTCAACTAGCATGCTCTTAGGAGTGATTGAACACGAAACTGACCAACATCTTTCTGCTTTCCGATCAGTGTTATCAGAAGTGCGATCCCACAGCCTTGTAACGTGCACTATGACCAGAATGTACAGCATTCCGTCCAGAAAGTCTACAGATCCGACTTAATCTGAGAGTCTGGTTGGATTCGGCCACATTCAGTCCAAATCCAGATCACACCCAGATCCCAATCAGATCCCAACCAGATCCTGTTGCTAATATACAATGCATTAAATAGTTTAAAACCGTCCCCTGCCTCGTCCTCCTCTAGCTCCTCCTCTGGCTCCTCCCCTGGCTCCTCCTCTAGGAGCTCCACGACCCCGCATGGGGCCTCCACGTCCTCTGGGCACAAAGCCACCTCGAGTGGGGGCAGCGGCAGGCTCGGTTTTTCGTCGCTTGGCCTTGGGAGTGTCGTCAATCAGCAGAGTGTCGAGTGGCAGCGAGTCGGGCAGAATAAAGAACCGGATTGTGTTGCCCCGCAGGTTGATGTAGTCGAGCGATTGCGGTGCTCGGTTTTTTATGGTCATTTTCACGTTTTTCAGAGTCGTGTTCATGTTGTTGGAGACAGACATGACTGTTCCTAGGACTGTAGTTCCTGAGTTAGTAAGGTCAGCGTAGTCGGGGAGCGGTTGTCTTTCTACTGGACAATGTGTATCAACCACCGACAAGTAAAAGTAAATGTTTAATCACTGAGTTGTGATCTGACAACTGGATTGTGATCTGACGACTGGGTTGTGATCTGACAACTGAGATGTGATCGGAATGAATCATGTCGTAATGTTCACTGAGGTGTGTGTTGAACGAGAGGTTGCCATCAGAGTAAAGTCTTTGAGCGTGAAGAAAGTGGATGTGGCTAAATGACTGTAGGAATAGCCAACAGCTAGTATGTGATGAGCACAGCCAGTATGTGATGAGTATGCAACCTTTACTGTCATCAATCACTCACTTGTTCCGCCACAAACACACCATTTTCGCTCTGATTTCCAGGAAAATGGCGTGTCGCCTCCCTTGAATCAGCTGGCCGCTCGACTCATCTCCATCTTGATGATATCGCCAAGGTATCTCTTCCATCACAACCACATCTCAACACAACACTTTACGACAAATGTCATCAGAACCACAAATCAGCTGTAACACATGCCACAAACAGCACAACACCACACTTGTCCTTGTCGTCACAGCCACCACCTTCCTTCCCATCGTCTCAACTCTCCATATACTCACCATTCTTCAGCTCAATCTGAACCGACTCAGAGGTCAGTTTCATTAAAAATCTGGGTTAGTCACGTGTTCCAATCGTCTGCCACCGTGTCCTCATCGTACCCCTCACACGCCCTCTGTCGTCGCCTCCGTCACTCACCTAACCAGCTTCATTGTTGTGTGCTTGTATATGTCGATGGATAGCCACACTCGTAGTTTCTGCAAGTCTGTTTCTGCACGGTTTTTGCCAAACCTTAGTTTGGTCTCGAGTGGCAAGCATCAGGTTATGAGCGATATTGATTTGGAAAATGAACACGTAGCAGGGCACTATCAGTTGGGAATTACTCGAGGTTGATCTCCTAGAATGATTTGTGTTTTTTTATCTTTTTTATTTTTTTTATTTTGCAATCTTCTTTTTCCAGTGAAGATGATGTTTCAGTTGTTGTCGCTGATAGTGCTTGCGGAACATGTAAAGAAACCCAATACTAACGATTTTTCGATTTTTGAGAAACCAGATTGTTTGCACCTGTACGCTGATTCAGACTGTGCTGTTTAATCCAAAATAGCTGTAGTATTCGGAGAATTAAACTATACCTAACAGTTACCAAGAAGGGGTCTATTGAACATTGAAGAAACCTAAACTACTTACAATGAGGCCCTAGTAATGGAATATAAGAACGATATTGAAACATATTAAGAAGTCTGGCTGTTCAAAAAGACAGCATGAATCTATTCCACTTTTCAGAATCTCTCTAGATTGCATTTATCTCGAGTTATATCATTGTCATTATCGCGTAAGTACTGCTACCCATTTACAGTAACAACTGTCGTTGGAATGTCTTTAAAGCATTAAAAACATGAAAGGATGCTTATAGATTTCATTTTTAGAGTCGATAAACATCAAAGGATCAATGAGTATCTCAGGTTAAAGTAAATACCACAGTACCGGTAGAACCACTCCTTTCAACTACTCCTGTGATATCCATCGAGTTCTCTCCGAATGAATGCTTCAAATTTCAATTTCTCTCCAACTCAAGACTCCGCACAAAATATTCAATTCTGAAAGAACCAAACTACTGATAATTCTTCAACTACAGTATAGTATCATGAAAATAACTCATCAAACCCCATTACCATCCATAAAGCCCCAAATTACCATCCCTCTGTTGAAACCTTAAAATCACGCGCTGACTAAGCAAGATATGTAAAAACCCCAAAAGCACTCTCCTGACTATCTAAAACACTGTACCCATGTCAGTCAACTCCAACCCCCATAATTTGATGCCCAAAACTCCACTTGAAACAGCTCAATATGAACCTCGGCTCAAACCTTATTTTAACATCAAAAAGACGAACACGTGACCCGCCCCAAAAAAGGCATGTACAAAATGTGCTGTATGAAAAAAGCGTCCAAAAACCGTACAGCGTAGTAAGAGTGAACTGCAGGTCCGGGAGTAAGGGTCATACAAACAGCGCGAATATTACTTCAATGGAGCCGAAAAAAGTAGAATTGAAACCGTCGCTGTCCGCAGACCAAAACGCACTTTTCAGAATCGCCCCAGCACGCCCGCAGCGCTCCCTAGCCACCTGCCGCCCGCATCTTGCTTACTAATACTCCCAACCCTCTCGTCCAACCTAACATAGTAACCTCAACACAACACCTCAAAGGCCTGGACAATCTCCGGAAAAAAAAAAAAGAGCGCTTTCCCCAGCTCCCTCGGAACCCTCTCGACACCGAATCCATCATGGTCAATCTCTCTCTGCGTCCCCGGCCCGCCAAGGCCAAGTTCAAGGGTCTTCCCGCCAACCTCGAGGTGTCTCCTGAAGACACTGTGGCGTCTGTGGTCAGCAAGCTCAGTGCTGCCACCAAGCTGTCCAAAACCCGAATCAGGCTGACTGTGGCCGACGAGGAGACCGGAGCCGCGCCCGGCGCGAAAAAGAAGCACATTGTGCTCAAGCCGGAGCACGCAGTGGGCGACTATCTGTTCACTGAGTCTCCCGTGGTGTTTGTCAAGGACCTGGGCCCCCAGATCCCCTGGCGCACCGTGTTCATTCTCGAGTACCTCGGCCCGCTGCTCGCGCACCCCATCATCTTCTTTGGCCAAAAGTTCTTCTACCGCCAGTCGTTCGAGTACACGTTCGCCCAGAAGCTGGTGTTCACGCTGTGCATGCTGCATTTCCTCAAGCGCGAGTTTGAGACCATCTACATCCACAAGTTCTCGTCCGCCACCATGCCGCTGTTCAATCTGTTCAAAAACTCGGGCTACTACTGGTTCATTGCCGGCTTCAACCTCGCCTTTTTCGTCTACGCCCCTGCCTCCTTCTCCTCGCCCCAGGCGCCCATCTGGAAGCGATATCTGTTCTCCACCGGTCTCTTTGAGCGGTCTCCGCTGGCTCTCAACCTCCTGGCCGCGCTGTGGCTCTGGGGCGAGACCTCCAACTTCTGGACGCACTTCAACCTCGCTTCTCTGCGAAACGACGGCTCCAACGACCACAAGATCCCCTTTGGCTACGGCTTCAACCTCGTGTCATGCCCCAACTACTTCTTCGAGGTCGTGTCGTGGATCGCCATTGCTCTCATGTGCGGAAACTGGTCTGCCTACGTCTTCACCGCCATTGGCTTTGGCCAGATGTACGTCTGGGCCGTGCAGAAGCACCGACGGTACAAGCGGGAGTTTGGCGACCGATATCCCCGAAACAGAAAGGTCATGGTGCCTTTCCTTCTCTAATTGTGACAATTTTGTGACTACGGCTGGACTTTGGATTCTTGTGCTGGGTTGTACAACACACCATGTGCAACACTAGACAGGACTTTTACTCTACGGTACGTGCTGTACGTGTACGTGTACAGTATCTACAGTATGGCAGAGGTGCATCAATCCTTAGTATGCTTTGTTGTACCGTACTTTGATAGCTCTTATAGCGTAATAAGATGATACATTCTGTGGTTTGTGTAGATGTTGTAAGGATCTGCTATGTAGAGCTTTTTGACGAAATCTGAAGAGTATATTATTTTCAGAATTTATATCACTCCTGTTGATGCTACTTTTTTATTTTCAACAGTGCTATTAGGAGTCTTATGGGTGTATGTTTTGATTTATTGTTATATTTTATTCTATTTTATTTATTTTTGTTTTATTTTAATATAATTTAATATATCTCACGTTCAAAAAATCATCCTCTATCACCCAACAAAATGCCAACAAATGTACCCAACAAATGCACAAGTAATGCATCTAGAGTCTAAGTAAATAGGAGAGTAAGAGGTGTACTTATATTGCTCAATTGACATCTAATAGAGAATTTGAAAAAATTAATCGAATCAAAAAGATTCAATTAGTTGCAGTTACAAATTTCAGCTCGTTTCCTCTACCACAACACTGCTTTATTCACTCCTCAAAACCTGCCAGTACTTGATCTGAAATGCAGTTTTGAAAAAACTCTAATCCGACCTAATCGGGACATCCAAATCGAGACGTCACGTGACACAGCCAGCCACCAGCAAGAAATACCACAACACTTGAGCTGAAGCCACAGTAGAAAAAGTGAGTAGTACAATGTGAGCTTTGAGCTATGCTGATTCGAATGAGACAGAAAAAATAATCAAGAAACATTGTGATCACACCCAAAATCACAAATTGACAAACTATACGGGGTTCCTACTGTAAGGCAGCAATACTACGGACAGAGTCCATTAAGGATCCATTTCATAATAAATATAACTCCATTCGTCTCCTATTATCCCCAAGTCTCTTCAATCTCAACCTCACTGCAACTACTCAACTATAATATTCTCTACAGTACCAAGATATCATACACCCCCTTTGACTCCCCTTGATTCCCTTGACTCTTGACTCTTCTTCACTCTCCCTATCTCTTCATTACTCACTCAATACTGGTCCGATTCTAGTTCCAAAACCACCAACCCAAACAGAAACATCCCTTCACTATAACCGTCACCTTACTTTGCTCACCACCGCTAAACATCCCATTGGCAACATCACCCCATCCTCGAGACCCCCAGACAAGGTTTCGACGTGCATATACATCACCAACCTGAATACATCCGAGAACATCATCACCAGACAACACTTACCAGAACAGCACAACAAAAGACGCCATGGTAGACCTGGTTATCACGCACCGAATACGCGACGCCATTCTCATCTTCCAGTCGTTTTACCCGGAGTATCCGCGGACTCGCAAGCCGGATATCTCGCCTCATGAGTGGAACCTGGCCAAGGTGGCCTGGGAACTTCCCTCAGAACGGTCTCTGTTCAACGCCAAAGATAAAGACCCAACCGTCGAGAGCGAAGCAGATGAGTCAGCAGCGTTTGAAAACGTGCCGCCTGCCCTGGCCAAACTCCTGAAACTGGATCCAACGGCCCTGTCCATCTCTCACATCGATCTCATCAACCTGTCCAAGGCGTTACAGCAGAAAATCAAGGGCAAGCTGCGACTGCGGCCACAAAACGGAGTCTTTGAGGGCTCCCACGCCACCAAAACTCACATTTACGGGCCCTTCAACCTCCCCTACCTGTTGCATGGAACCAGCGTCTACTGCCCTCCGCCCGAAAACGCGCCCAAAAAGAAAACACGCGAATTTCTGCAGATTCTGGAGCGCCAAAAACGACTGCTGGAAGAAGCCGACTACCAGCAGCTGCTGGTCGACAAATCTGCGCCGGAAATGACCACAGTGGGACTCAATGACCACCAGCTGGTGGCAGACGACATTGCTGCGCCCTCAATCAGCCAGCAGACCAAGGAAGTCAAGCACCAGATCACCACAATCTTCAACATTGCTCTGTCGGTGGCATCTGTGTCCTATGCAATCTGGTACTGGACCAAATCGTCTGCTGGACTGGGAGTGTCCGCGAGAGCCCTGCTGAGCATCTGGGGAGGTCTGCTCATCCTGGTGGCAGAGGTGGTCGTGTACGGACGATATGTGCAAAAGGTGACTACCGCAAGAGTCACAGAACGGCGTAAAAAAGAGACTAAACACATTGTTAGCACCACAGAGTTCCGACCGGGGATGGAGGCACTGGAATTCCAGACTGAGATCGACGAGGACGACTGTCTTGATACCGTGGACTTCAAAAAGGGCAACCCTCTCAACACGGTATTGGGCTCTACTGCATCTACAGCTGGCCAAACCGAGCCTAAAAAGCGACCCAATAGACCAGTCTTCTGAGTCACCTCACCCTCACCCTTCCCCACCCCCCACCAAGCATCATTTTATATATATATACAGCACATTATATACATTATATAGACTAATTAATTTATCATAAAGCTAACGAAATTTCGAGGTATCACACTTTGCTCCTTTTTGAACCATTAATCAATGCAAATAGCCTCAGTGGCACCCAGATCGTGGACCACACTCTTCTCAACCAAGGCAATATTTGTAAGAGCTGGCGCGTCTGCACTCAATGCTTCGTCGTAGTTGCCCACATACTGGGTCTTGTCGGCCTTGCGCACCTTGTCAGCCTGGGTATGATCTTCTCGTCGTAGCTCCATCGTCTTCAGATAACTCCACTTGAGAAGCAGTCGATACAGCTCCCGCACACCAAAGTCGGGCCACAGAGTGTCGACAAACTCCAAAGTGCAATCCTGGTGACACTGCCAGAGCATAAAGTCAGACAGACGTGACACGCCACTGGTTCGGATCATAATATCCAATGGAGGGCTATTGCCAGTGTACATGGCCTTCTCAACCATCCTCTCAGTCACATGTATACCGGGGCTAGTTGGCTGGCGAGAGGAAGGGGGACCAAAGCTCTTGGCAGGTGGCGGACCCCGGGTCTCAGAAAACACCTGGGTGACTACCTTTTGAATAGCTTGAGCAATGTCGTCTCGAGAAGTGTAGGGGAAGCAAATGTTAAGGACTCCTCGCTTGTTCTCCTTGGTGGTCTCTTCCACTCGTTCAATGAGCTCCAAAATATCTGCAGGAATGAGGTCTCTGTTTCCTAAGATTTTAATGGCCAGTCCGTAACGTCCCGCCAACTCGTCTTTGTTTCCCAGCACGATGATGTTGTTTCGGATGAGATCAAAGAGAGCGTCGGTCTCAATCTTGGGGCGGTTGAAGTTCTCGATTGAAAAGGCGTAGATGGTGACTGTGTTGATTCCCATACGGAAACAGACTTCTAGCAACTTGAGCAGCGACTCTGTGCCAGCCACGTGTCCTTCTCGGAGCTCGAGGTTGTTTGTTTTGGCGAACCGTCGGTTTCCGTCCATGATGAAAGCCACGTGGCGTGGAATTGGTCCTGTTCGGAGAACCCGCACCAGTCCGTCTTGCACAAAGTTGCGGGTATACTGTCGCAGAGGGAATCGCAGGAATGATGGCACCGACACTGTCATTGTGGTATCGCTGGTGTCGCTGGTGTCGTCAGGTGGGGTATCGCTGGTATCACGATCTTTGTGGTAAAGATAGATGGTGATCAGGCCAAGTACTAAAAACGGCCAAAAAGTGGAATGAGAGTGGTATAAATACTTGAAATGGGATGTTACACAAAGATAAGGTCTTGACATGCCAAGTGTGATGTGAAGACGGGGATATGCAAAGATAGCTGTAGACGAGCTGGGGGAAATCTGAAAACAGCAGTCTATAGAGCTAGCTGAGGCGAGTGGAATGAGCCTAATAACAAGTATATTGAAGGTATTTGAAGGCTTTCAAGGGATCTCTGGTTGGAGAGTGTCTCAACTTTAATAATCTTGTTACATATAGCGTCTATATACTTGAAATACTTGAAGCTGTACAACTATTGCTATAAATGAGACGTTGGAAATTTTGTCTTTGTAGAAAACCAGTGATAGTTGTGTTCGTTTCGTATCCTGGCAGGAAATTGGCGTGTTTGGCCAATCAAAATCTCTCTTTTGAATGAAAGCAGAACGCTTCATTCTATACACCTTCCAATACTAAAAACACAGTCTCTCTAGTTGGATAGAGACGGTTTAAAATAAAACAGTGAAATCACCCATAATAACCTATCACCACTATCCAAATGCACTTTTGCGATTTCCCCTAATAATATCATGGCTGGTAATACCACTGTGAAAGGTCCAAAGCAAAGTAAACCCCTCTAAAAGAGGTCTTTAAGACCATATATAGATATTCTGAAAAGTGCATCTTGTCTGAAATCCCATGGTGAGTAAAATGATACCATTTAACTACCTCCAGTTACACCAAATAAATGTGTTGTCCGACTTTTGCGTTTGCTTCTTCACCGAGAAACACTCAACCCCCTCGATACAATGACTCAAATGAGTCACAGCTTCCAGATAGTCATTGATTTCCCGACGTATTCACCCCCCACGTGGTCCGATAAGCTTTGGAAGCTCTCCCGAGTCTTCTCCGATGGCCATTGTTAGCTCCGTATCCGTCTACTTTTACCACATCTGAGAGCAAGAAAAAAAAAGTGGACAAGAAGCATGAGAACAATTGAAAGAACAAAAAAAAGGGAACTTTCTTAGGTCCAAAAGGTCTTTTTGAGAATCCCAAAAGGTCCAAAAGGTGTAAAAGAGGCGCCCAAGAAAGACCAAGAAAAAAAACATCAGAAGAAAAAGGGGTGGTTCTTCATTCACTATAGGTACAGTAACCTCTCTTTTTCTCTGGAGATGACTGATTCTGATTTCAAAGACAGTACACAAACAACTGAGATACTGCAGCTCACTTTACGTGTCTCTACTTCAAAGTGAGACCGCGCAGACCGAGAAGGGGGAAAAAAAAACAAGCAGATTTAATTTCAGGGCAAATTTCGGTAATCTCCTTTCAACACCAACCACCCAGATCTCGGCCAAAAAAACTCGCTCTAGTACTTGTAGACATGCAGAGCCGACCTCGGTAAAAAAAAGACAATGGTATAGTGCCAGGCAAGACCGGCATGAATATGAGCATCTGAGCAAAAACTCATGTCGGAAGCGGACTATTACGTGCGTCTGCCAAGTGTTTTAGTGGGCGTCTTTCGGAGAGTGTTGTAGAGCTGCTATGGGGGAACGGAGTCCACCGTCTTGTAGCGCTCGCTTTGGCGGTTTCAACGAGCCTACTTTGGTCCAGATCGGAGCCCAACTGCGGTTTTCGAGGTTGCACACTTGACATCTGAGGGGGGCTCGCTCTTGTTCTGCATTGAGAAACCTATGGCTGAAGGAAAATGGAGGGTGTGACAAAATCGCGGTTTGGCCGCAAAAGCGGTTTTTGAAACAACCGTCCGCACCGGGTTTGCGCGCCGGACCGAACGGTGGCGTCCAAACCACCGTAGCTGCACTTTTGAATCCGCTCCAAAAATCCGGCACAGGCCGGCGGCTTCCCAAAGTAGGTTCCGTCGGAGGTTTTGCCGTTTTGGAACGAAATTAAGGTTTGGGTTTGTCCCAACCATGCGTTCATGCACGTAACACGGCTCCATATCTTGCTTTTTATCGTCACCGCACATGTGGGTAGGGTAAATGCGAGATGAGGCCAAGAAAAGGGCGATGCGAGCGAGTTTCCACGCCTTTGTTGGTGGCCGGCGGGAGTGCGCACACGTTGCAGCTCAAATAGACCTTCTTTAGGTTTAGGGGGGCGTTTGAGGAGGTCCTGGACATGGCATGGTTATACGGACAACCTTATTTGTGCATAATGGCGTGAGTTCAAGACGGTGTAGAAACTGCCACGGCCGTCGTACGGACCTGGGAGTGGGACAGTCGTGTGGGCCGTGTCTTTGCGCGTCGAACGAGCTAGCTTGCGAAAGAAACGAATACCGGGCGCAAATGTGCCATGTTTCATTTTAGCTTCTTGTGCAAGTGACTTTTACGAGGGCGAATTAGAGAGCCATTAAGGGGCGGGTTCCGTTCGGCAATCGGTGCTGTAAAGCCGCGGGGCCATCTAATCTCGCCATTCTGAGTCGAATGACGTTTTGAAAGCGCGCAAAAACCGTCCACGTCCGTTGTTTGAGACGCCTCCACAGCCCCCAAAAGGCTGCATCTAGAATTTCGAGAAATAAGAAAATCTCAGAAATACGACGTATTAGTTTATAGACAGTAGAGACCAGCCAGTCATAACTGAGAGACCCTGGGAAAGAGAAGACTGCAAAGTCGTCGCCAAAACGAAAAGTCGGCCAAAAAAGAAGAAAAAACGACGGAAAAGACGGAAAAGACGGAAAAGACGGACTAATCACGTGATTCTAAGCTTTGGGTGGGCGGCATACATACGGGTGGGCGTGTGGGGTTGGGTACAGGGTCAGGACAGGTGCCAAGAGCCAACAAACCGGATTTTGGGCGCGACGCCGGGCACGTCACGTGAGGCAGGCGCTTCTGATGTCACGTGACCACCTCCTAGCTCCGAAAACCCCCCGCGATCTGCCTCTCTACCCGTGCTAAGACACATCTCAGACGACGGTGTTTTTTCATATCGTTTTTCAAACCTAGAAAATAAGGTTTGGTAATAACTAGGTTTGAAATGGCAGCAAGGTTTGAGAGGAGGTCGTGGACAGCAACGGCCTGGGAGGGTCTTCTGGGGGCCGCTGGGGGGCTCCAAGGGCCTGGCGACGTGTGGCGACGCGCGCGCAGGTCGGTTATGCAGTCACGTGACCACTTTTACCGCGCCGTTTCCGCAAATATTTTTTTCCTCGTATGCACCCCACTTTGGGTACGTGCTAGAGAGGCTAGGTGCAGGAGGACTGCTGTAGCTGCGGCTGTGGGCGGATTCGGGCGCTGAAAAGCCGGGGTCGGGGTGTGTGGCCCCCGCAGAGGCCGCTGGCGCCGTTTCCCCAGCGCTAGCTCCCCTCCCCGCCACCCCAAAGTGCCCCATGGCCGCCATGTGCCTATGCAGAAACTCTAACACCGTACCTCCCAAATGTACATCCACTGTGGTCCAACAACTAGGTTCAAATATCTGCCCTCAAGCGATGGGTTGGTGACAGCCAAGACTCTCCACCACCACGACTCTTTTTTTTAAAAAAAAAGCCGCGTCCACTCTTCCGGCCAGGCCCGCTTCCACGTCGCCCCTGCCCCCGCCGCGCACGTGCATCTTCTCTCCCGCGCCGCCCCCCACCACACGCCCACGGTCACCTCGGTAGCCCCATGACATGAGTGCTGCCGTGCCCAGTCCCAGTTCCGCGCCCGTGCCACGGCCCCGCCAGATAGCGTCGTGTGTCAACTGCCGCTCGCGCAAAGTCAAGTGCGACCGGCTGCGGCCGTCGTGCAGCCGGTGCGTGAAACACAAACAAAACTGCTGCTACTTTGGCGATGGCAAGTCGTTTGACGATGTTCCGGGCAAAAAGGTGCCGGTCATGTTGACCCGCGAGGCTGGCGGCTACTACTGGCCCGAGGGGCAGCCGCCGCAGTCGCCGGCCGTGATGCCCATTCTGCCGCAGCCCGCCGGAGGTCCGCTGGGGTACGGCTACTATCCGTACTGGCCCGGTCCAGGCCAGCCAGGCCAGCCAGGCCAGCAGCAGCAGCAGCCAGTTCCGCAGCAGCAGCAGCCTGTTCCACAGCAACCCGCGCCGCCGCTGCCGCCGCCGGGCCAGTCGCGCACCCTGCCTCTGCCGACGCAGCCGCCGTCAGCACCCTCATCAACATTAACACACGGCCTGCCCCCGATACAGCCGCCACAGCCCCCGGGACAGACGGCCTCGACGGCGCAGCCACTGCCCACGCCGCCACAGGCAAACGCGCCGCCAAATCCCCCGCGCCAGGTGCATGCCGGCCGTATCGTAGCAGACGCCGGCGGAGTGCTGCACTACTCGCAGTCGTTCTTCTCGGCGGTGCTCAAGTCCGCCACGCCCGTCAAGTCCATGGACTCGGCGCCGGGCGAGTCGTCGTCCGTGCCGTTTTTCTGCGCCACCAAAGTGGTGCCTCCTCCGACTCTGGCGCCGCCAAAACGCATCCTCGACTCGCTGCTGCACACGTACACATCCGACATTCACTCCGTCATCCGCATCGTCGACCTCACGCTCTTCTACAAGGACATGGAGCGGTTCGAGGCGAACCCCAACTCGCTGACGGCAGGCCGGCGGTCTCTGCTCTACGCCATGCTATTTTTTGCCGCCGACGTGCACTCGAAAATGAGCCGGACCACGAACCCGCAGATGGACACGTCCGAAATCGACACGTGGCGCAAGCGGCTGCAATCGGCCGCCAAAGACGCGCTGAGCGAGTCTGAGTTCCTGCTCAAGCCGGATTTCCACGCCATCCGGGCCTTCATTCTGCTCATGTACTGCGACGTGGGCGAGTCGCTGACCAAAGGAGCGGGGCTGGTGGAGCTGCCTATTCTCATTCGTCTGGCACAGTCCGTCGGTCTCCATCGCGACCCCAGCAACTTCCCTGGTATGTTTACGTTCGCCGAGTGCGAAATGCGACGGCGAACGTGGATCTACGTGCAGCACCTGGACTCGTTCTACTCGCGGTCCTTTGGCCTCGAGCCCATGGTGTCGGATAAAATGTTTGACACCCGGTTCCCGCTGCTGGTCAATGACGTCGACCTGCACGGCTCCGAGATCGAGGAGAGCTACAACGACGGCTCACTGCACCGCACCAGCCACGAGGAGTTTGACGGGCTGTTCTGGCCAATCATCCCTGATGAAATGGACTGGAACGACATGTGCCAGAGCACCATCCACACGTCCACTCCGGTGCTCTTCCGCCGGCTGTACCAGCGGCTGGTGTGCCCACGGCCCAACCCCATTGAAGAGGACCTCGCGCTGCTCAACTACGTGCGCGACTTCCACGAGCGGCTGTTTGCGGTTACGTACCGGTGCGACTCGCGCTCGCGGCGAACAGCCTTTTGCATGTCCCGTCTGGTCAATTCGCGGTGCCTCATTTACCTGTACACGCCGTATCTGAGTGGTGGCGCACACAGCAGTGCCTCGGCCGATTTGCGCGAACATGTATTCACAACATCGCTGGCATCGCTCGAATACGCGCTGGAAATGACGCTGTCGCCGTACTATGTCAACCAGCAGTGGTTCTCGCGCAAGTACACGCAAGTCGAGCATCTATTGTTCTTGCTGACCAAACTCAAGCTGGACCCGCAGTGGAAGGAGCAGCAGCGCGCGTGGCAGCTGGCGTGTCGCACGTGCGAGGCCTACACCAAGGGCCACTTTGCGGACTCCAGCAGCAAGGGCTGGCACGCGTGCATCAAGCTGCGTGACATTGTCAGCCGCACGCTGGGCCTGCAAATCGACCTGGGCTCGGAGAAATGGCCGCTTAGCGTCGAGTACCAGCAGTCGCTCAAGAGAGAAAGCCGGGAAGAGCGACGGGAGAAGAAGAAACTCAAGCGAGAGGAGGACTGGATTACGGGAGGCGCAGTGGTACCCGCGTCGGGGGCAAGTTCAGGAGCGCAAACTCCCCCTATCACGAGGGTCACATCACTGAGCCACGAGCCCGTGTCGGATACATCGTCGCCTTCGGTGGGTATGCAGCCGCCGCTGTCTCATCCGATATTCAGTCTCATGCCGGGCTCGTCCGACCCTCTCAACCCAGCAGACATTTTGGACTCTAATCTATTTGCCTTCCCCATGGCCGTCGATACCGCGCCTATTCGCGACTCTTGGGCCGAGGAGCTGGGCGATTCACTCGATTGGAACGAGTGGGACAAAATGGTCCAGTTCATCAGAACTGGCACCTCAACTAACAATCAGTAATATGTATATTAAATGGATACTAACAGCATGTGCTACTGTAGGAGCTTTTTGAAGCTGTAGCTCAGTTTGGTACTCAGAGAGAGAAAAAAGAAAGAACGAAAAAAGAACAAAAGAAAGATTGGATCCTGGGAAAAAAAAAGAAAAAAAAAATCAAATACTTCTCAGAACACTCTTCTCAACCACCAACTTTACTGCCCAAACTTGTCTTTAAAAAAACAAAAAAAACTGTGAATACAACTCTCCTCAAACAATCCATTCTACTTCTCAGCCTTGTCTCTAAAAAAGATTGGACTCTCAAAACCACCCTCCACCCACAACTCGTCTACCTATCATGTTAATCATACATCGTCCTATATCCTATATACACTACAAGTCCTTTTCGTCAGAGTCGGACTTGGCCTGGTAGACTCGAATCTTGGACATGACTCGGTCGTCGACAGTCACGGGCTGCACCCACTCGCTGCCGTTGTCCTGGCCCTTTTTGACCCAGGCAGAGGGCCAGTCGTACTCCTCCACGGCCAGCAGGTTGGGGTCCTCCTTGACGTCGTAGGGACGGGTGGATCCGGTCACAGCGACCACGGTGGCAGCACCAACCTCCTTGGCGACGGCCCGCTTGTTGAAGTATCGGTACATTCGCAGGGGGGTGTTGAGGAAGCCCAGAATGTGTCTGTGGGGCACAACAGCGATGGGAGAGAAGAAGAACTCCTCGACAAACGAGGTTCCCGCGCCAGAGGGAGACGTGGAGTTGCCGCTGTGCTGGTTGATGTACGAGGACACGGTGGAGTGGGCGGTGTTGCGGTTCTCGAAGCCGGCGGCGTAGAACTCGGACAGCTCGGCCTCGGAGTACTGGTCGGGGGTGATGTACGGCCGGGGCACGGGCTTTCGCTTAATCTCGGGCAGAATCTTCTTGGGGTCGTACTTTTCCTCCTCCACGGGCGCCTCCTTCATTTCCTGGTGGGCTGTGGGCGATCCCTCGGAGAGGGTGACAATGTCCTCGGGTCCGGCGGCGGTCTCGACCACCTCGGTGGCGGTGTTGAGGCCTCCCGACACGGACTCTGTGACGGAAATCTGCTGCACGGGCTGCTCCTCCTCGGGGGTGGGCACGTTGCCCAGAGCGTCCTCTCCGTCCCGCTCCCGGTCGGGGAAGTCCGCGGCCGAGTTGTTGATCACGACATCGGGGTTGGGGTCGTCCAGGGGTCCCAGCCAGCCCTCGTGGAGACCGGCAATGTACTCCTTGTACGCGCCGCGGCCGACGCAGATGACGCCGGACTCGGGATCAAACTCGAGCTTGGCGGTGATCTCCTTGTCGAGCGCCTCCTGCTGCTGGGTGCTGAGCGTGGCGGCAGACACAGACGCCTCGTCGGCCTTCTTGTTGTTGAACTGCGTGAACGCCGTGAAGCTGGGCCCGTTCTTGGGGCGGCCCTCCTTGAGCCGGTCCTGCTCGGCCTGCTGCTCGCCCACCAGCCGGCTGTGCTCCTCCTCGTCCACCATCAGCCGCGACGGCACCTTGGGCAGCCCCAGCTTCTCGCGCCGGTAGTTGCGGATGCCCTCGGCCACCACGTACCGGATCTCGCCCTGCCGGTTCTCCTCCTTGACCTCAAAGTCCAGAGCTGCGGCGGTCAGAATGGGCTTGATGTAGGCGCGGAAGTGCGTCTGCACGTGGTCCAGATAGTCGCCCGGAGGAGGCGCAATGAAGACGGTGACCTTGCGGGGGATCTCCAGGCCGGTCATGGGCTTCTCGCCGAGAAAGGCCACCGAGTCCTTGTACTGCTGGCGGATCTTTTTTCGCTCCGTTCGGTCGTAGTAGATGCCGCCGCCAATAGTGGCGCAAACGGACCAGAAAATCATCCAATTTCGGCTGGGAAGCCGGATGGCGGGCAGGCCCATGGCTCGCAGCGCGGGATTCGAGTACCCGGGCTTTCGAGCGGCCTTGGGCGCCGTTTTGGGCGCTTCGCTTTTGGGATCAGACATGGTGACAAGTGAGTATTGAATTTTCACCCAATCGAAAAGTTAATCTTGTTGGCGGCTGTGGGGAGAAAAGGGGGAGGAGCGGGGTGTGGTTTGGGGGGGGAGTATAAGCACTTGAGGAGAGGTTGTTTTGGATGGGGAGATGAATGGCTGTGAAATTTTTGCTTTTGGAGTAGTATTGATGGAGTTGTGGGTTGAGACTGAGTTCTCGTTCAGAACTGGCACCCACAAGTACCCCACGTGGGGAAAATCTATATATTTGCTCTGGAGAAATTCTGAAAAGTGCCTTCAATGGAGAAAGGAGAGCGGAAGGCGATGGTAGTGTTTTTTGCTGAATTCAGTGGTTATTGGTGCTTTTGAACTGTACCGTTGCCTCTCCGGTGATAAGTCACGTGACTGATGCCGCCAGGGAACATTACTTTTTGCCACCTGTGAGAGTTGACTATCTGACGTTTTAGGGGAGTAAATGGAGATCTGAAAAGTGCGTTTTGTTTGGAATTGGTCAGTGATTGGTGTGGTGTTTTTTTCAATTTTTCAAAAATATATAAAATGTTTTTTGCTTCTTTTTTGCTTCTTTTTTTTCTTTTTTTTCTTTTTTTTGAAAGTGGGTTTGAGGGTAAGAGTTTAAGGAGTCTTTCGATATTGTTTCTACCTGAATACATACTCGGACTGAAATTGATCTAGTAAACTGATTATATTATATGGTACAGTACGGGGATGTGAAGACGGCATGGTGGCTGTTGTATCTGTTGTAGCTGTTGTGTTGGTACTGAACTACACTAGTCATACTTGACAGAAAGTAGATGAATGAGTTGAAATGTCAGACAGATCAAGGGATTTATATGTTTAAAGTGGGGCCGTTATATGAAGTTTTTGAACGTTTCGGATTTCAGACACTTGTTCCAGACTCAATCTATCGATACACAGGTCTAGAAAGTTGAGAACTGGTACATTAGAGTCAACTATAGTATGGTTGAGAAACTTCTGACTACCCGTTTCAGAATTAGCCATGTGCTTTGAAAACCATTTCTGAAAAGTGCATTTTGTTGAGAAAAGAATTGTGAATACAACGGTACTACGTCTGCTACCTCAACTGAATCAAGTTGGGTTCCAGAGTGGTTTGGAGAAGATTTAGCGTCGAGCTTTTCAACTGCAAGATTCCTTTTCAGCACTTGGAAGAGTTGAAATTCATTTTTCTTTTTTGCAGATAAAACACATCTACTCAAGTAATCATTCTGGTGAAAATGCACTCTTCAGAATTCCGAAATTGAGTCCTCACGTGCTTTGACAGTGACCAGTTTGAGAGACATAGTTGGGTCTCTTTAGACAGCATTTGACACTACCAACGAGTATAGATTCATGAGTTTTGACTTAATGACGAAAAGGAAACGTTGATTGAGTCAAGTCACTGTTTTTGACACCCCTAAGTTCTTTCAAATCTGTTTTCGGTTCACTTTTCATCTCTTTTTCACATGACGGACTATACTGAAGTGATGTGAAAGTTCTCCATATCCATGTCTACAACTGTTGGCAAGTTATAGATCCACATGACAGGTTTGGAGAAAAGAGCCCAATCTGCTACCTGGTAAAAGTCGCTATTAGAAATCAGTGACGCTCATTCATGTCTTGATTTGGTTATTTGTTTGGTTAGATGTTGTTTCGCCTAAGCAGTATTGAGAGGAAAGTTATAGGATTGATTTCTGAATGATTTCAATAATTTCGAGTTTAGTTTCAGGAATGATTTCAAGAGTGAATTGGAAAACTGCTTCTTCAACCACCTCACTCTTCACTTACTTTTCACCCCACTGATTCCATTTACACTCACTATAACCCCTGCACCTCCATCTCAAACTACATACAACAAAACACATCCCTTCTTTGATATCAAATTGGCACGAAACTGATGCAAAAGATACCTGTGATTTGCTGGTTTTAGTGGATTACGTCATCTCCAAAATATCAGTCAATTACATCCTCTACTTGTAGGTATCAATGGCTCACTGGTTATGATAGTTCTGGGGTCCATCTACAGAACTGAGCTCTTTAACGGTGTAATCAATTCAACTACACTCGTAACTTTCATGAATCTACAATTTGGCAGAAGCTCATTGTTCGGACAGTTGATATAATGGCTTCTCCAAAGTTACAACCCAACTTCATGAAACGTCCATGAGAGACCATCTCTTCCACACCACGTGAAAACCACTATATCGAGATATCGATAAAAGCATTGGAATTGGCGAAAAAATCTGGTTCTGACCGTGTTTTCCAATTTCACAAATTCTTGAAACTGGGTAATTCACTGACTCTGAAATGTACTGCTTTTCCAACTCAACAAAAAGACTCCATTATCGCCATTGTGTCTCTTTTTCTTTTTCATCAAATGCAACCAAGTCAGCGCTAAAGTGATAATATGCGCTAATGTCAAAAGGATCATTTTGTATTCGTCTCCTGTAATCTACAGTTCCAACACTTGTAGCTGTTTGACCAGTGTGTATTCATTCAGACAATAGCAACTTTGAGGGGTTCAAAATCGTTTCTGAGAAGAACACGTCAATGAATATCAATGGATCAGACCCCCAAGCAACTGTTTCCCCCTCAAATACCCCTTTTGGTGTTGTTATTATTGCTGGCTATTTAGAAGTGACTTTACTTCATACATGATATTTCAAAGATCTCTAGCAACTTTATGAGATTTCTGAAGAGTGCATTTTCTTCAGAGTTTGCTTCTAAATCGAACAATATACTCAGATAGACGTTTTAGCTGCTAGTCAGCTTCTCAGTCAAAAGTAATAATGAGATTGACTTCTGACTGATGACGAGTATTGACTGTTGTCTAAAACATCCAATTGACCAGTAATCGTCGTTTTTCAAGAAGAATTGAGATGAACTGTTCATATTATCCCAACCCACTCAAATATCCTACCTCAATGTGACTTTTACAAGTCCATAATCACTCCTATTCGGTCCAGATCAACGTACGCCTTTGTAAAACCACTACTACCCTTACAACGACCCAAAAAGCAATCTGAAACGTCAGAAAACTGCATCAACAAAAGGAGAACTATTCTCAGTAGACCACATTTCTCTGACGTTCAAATTGATCGAATTGAATAAAAGTCACGAGTCGCACACATCTCATCTTAATGTCACGCTACAACACGATACAGAACCCTTGGAAAAACTAATTCAACGTAAACCGCTACTCCTGATCTCATTCAACACATCTACTCACTCTGGATATACCAGCCTAAACACAGTCATAAATATTCATTCCCTAAATCTCGGAGATAACGGAGATAATAAAAGCTTAAATTTCCTCGTATGCATGTTAAATTGGAAGTCTATACCAAATCAGGAAAAACCAATTAATTAGGGAGAGTCAATCCTCTTCTTTTACACATTCACAGAAACATTACACTAAACAACAACACGAACAGCCACCACAGACGGTGATGATTGTGATACCAACCGGATGAGTAAGCACCTGATGACGCCACACCCCATGAAAGTGATTAATCTGTACTCACCACACAGAACTTGTGATACTATGACCATTAACAGAGAGGTAATGTGCGGAGCTGAATGGTATGTGACGATACTACACGCTACTCAATGGGCTCTACACCTCATATTTTCAAGCTCAAGAGAACAACCGTTTGAACGGAGATTCCCCGCGAAAAACCGAGGCCAAAACCACCGTACAGTAAAGGTGTACCACTCGATACCAATCTCGTCAATGACTGGCAGCATAAACTACTACAATGGCTACACTCGGTATCCATACCGGTGGTGCAAGTCGGGACCTGGCGGGCTCATTTCAACTCTGCCGCTGAGTGTTAACCAATTACCGCTTTTTTGATGAAAAATATCATGTTAAAAACTATATACCAATCCGGTCAATAAATGCCGTATCTAGAGAAAAAATAAATAAAGTCGTGATTATCGTGAATCGTCACCCGCTTAGATGACAAGGGCGAGACAAGAAAGACCGACAACGCCAATAGAGAGTGAAACCATGCCGGCACCGTTGGTCTGGCCGTTGGTGCTGGAGGCAGAACCAGAAGCAGAGCCGGAGGCTCGAGAACCAGAGGCAGCAGCAGAAGATGCGGCAGAGCCAGAGGCAGTTCGAGAGGCAGAACCGGAAGCGCCGGAGCCGGAGGCACCGGAACCAGAGGCGGTTCCAGAGGCACCACCAGATCGAGCAGAGGTGGCAATGCCAGAAGAGGCACCAGAGCCGGTGGCGGAGCCAGAGGCAGCGGAGCCAGTCTCGGAGGCGCCGGAGGCGGAGGCATCAGTGGCAGTGGCGGCGCCGGAGTCAGAAGCACCGGAGGCGGCGCCAGACTCACCAGAGGCAGTGGCGGCACCGGAGCCGGAAGCGCCAGAGGCACCAGAAGCAGCAGAGCCGGAGGCAGCGGATCCAGAAGCCTCAGTGGCAGAAGCACCGGAGGCAGCTGCGGCGCCGGACTCACCGGAAGCAGTGGCAGCACCAGAGGCGCCGGAAGCACCAGAGGCACCAGAGGCACCAGAGGCACCAGAGGCCCCAGCAGCACCAGAGGCAGCCTCGGTCTGAGCGGCACCAGAGGCACCAGAGGCACCGGAAGCAGCCTCGGTCTGAGCGGCACCAGCAGCACCAGGAGCGCCAGGAGCGCCAGAACCGCCGGAAGCACCAGCAGCGCCAGGAGCGCCAGCAGCCTCAGTCTGAGCTCCTCCAGAGGGGCCAGAGGCGGCAGCACCGCTCTCACCTCCAGCGGCGGCAGTGGGGGCAGCCTGGGCGGGGGCAGAGCCATCAGCAATCTGGGCGGCTCCAGAGGGACCGGCAACAGCGCCAGGGGCGACTCCAGATCCACTCAGAGGAGAACCACCCATCTGAAGAGCGTCGACGGTAGCCTGCTCGGCAGCGTAAGCTTGAGGCACAAAAGAAGCTGTGTCGTAGAGAATGGGGTTGGCGGTGGCCTGGGCGGCGGCAGCGAAGCCGTTACCGACAGAGACAGCGTTTGGAAGAAGAGACATTGTGTGTGTGTGTGTGTGTGTAAAGTAGTTTTGATGTGGTCAAGGTGAGGGAGGGTGGGGGATTATATAGGGTGGATAAGTGTCGGGTTAGAGTTTGTCAATCAGGTACATCATGTTGGTAGGGGTGGATGCAGCAGTGGCAGCAGCGGCGGAGGCAGGATGCAGGACGCAGGATGCAGAGGCAGAGGCAGGATGCAGAAGCGAAAAGCGGTCGGGGCGGTGCAAATTGTACAGTGTCCAGCCCTCTCCAGCCCCCGCCAGGTGCTATTTTTACCCCGTCTTCTCTCTTCGGCCAACTTCTTTTGCCTCGCTTTTTGGCACCCACTGAAACATGTTTAGCGTGTCTGATGCGAAATGACGCATCTAAACAGGGGCCTGTGCAAGGTACTGAACCTTAAAGAGCGAGAAAAAAACACAATGATGTAATGATTAGCGCGGAGGCAGGAGGCAGAGGCAGGCGACGGTGGAGGAGGCTGAGGCAGGAGGCAGGCGTCAGGAGGCACAAAAACGGAGGCACAAAAATGGCGGCACAAAAAAAGACGCGCCAAACCACATTTGCCATTACATTTGTAGCGAAAAGGCCCTGTGCACGCCGCCAAGTTTTGGTTGCTTTTACCTGCTCTCCTGCTGCCACTTGAACCCTGTCATGCAACTTTTTAACCTACAGAAAGCACTTCCAACTTTGCCTCCAGACACGAACATAACAATATCTCCAGACGTGTCAGGAGGTTAAAAGTAGTATAGTTGCAGTCCTCGTTTCATTCTTCAGAGAATGCACTCTTCAGAATTCTCGAAAACCAGCTATAGCCCATTCCAGAGGTCAGTGCGACCTCCCTCCACCCAAACCTTAATGTCCCCGTGCTTCGACGTTTCAGGCACCAGATTGGCGCTGCAACAAGTGACGCTGCTGCTACGGAATGTGTAATACACGGCGTCTTTGTGCGGTTTCTGGAATGCAGTGGATCGTCTAGAACAATAGACGGGTGGCAGGGCCCGTAAACGTGGAGAAATATTAGAGCTGAGTCATTTGCGCCTGACTGCGGCAAAGTTGAGCGATTATGGTGGCACGACTTGAGGGGAAGCGCACGGCGGCAGCAGCAGAGGCAGTAGCAGAGTCAGCAGCAGAGGCAGTAGCGGTGGCGGAGGCAGAGGCGGAGGCAGAGGCAGAGGCAGGGCCACCCTTTGATTGCTGCAACAAGCTTACACAGCCCCACGACGTCACATCGTATCCCCTGATGCGCGCTTCCCCGAGTCTACAGCGCAGTCACATTGGAAATAGATGCACATTGCGTCATACACGGTTGCTCGCGTACAGCACGTGCCTGCAGGACAATAGCAATTGTATGTACCCTGTAGGCACATGTGACCGCGACCAGGGTGTGAGAGCAACTGTATTTGAGCGCCGAGCGCCGTATCTGTAACTCTGTGACTTTCCACGACCTGTAGGCGCGACCTGGAGCGAATTCAGCCTCTGCCACTGCCTCTGCTTCCTGCCTCTGCCTCCGCCTCTGCCTCTGCCGCTGCCTCTGCGTGCCTCTGCCTCTGCTTACCTGGAGGCACTGCCTCCTATTGGAAGCACGCTAAAGGTGAAACGCGAAGTTGAGACACGTTACAGCTGTTTTTTCTGTATCCTTCGTGGCGGCGTACCGAGGCCGAGCATGGATTAGGGTTATAATTTGTTTTCGTATATTGGTCCAAATTGGGAAGTGGTATTAGGGCTGGGTGGGCTGTTTCTGTCGACTTCTGACAAGTCAAATTTCCTGTTTGGGAAAACCGCCACTGTAGGGTAACGCTCCCAATTGGGATGTGAGTTTGTGGGAAGGGTTCTAGAAAGAACATGAAGAGAATATGGAATGTAGTTGATTACTGAAGAGTATTTGTGACACATGATTGGTACCGATGAGCGTATAATCGCTCTCTGAACAAGATGCACTTTTCAGAATTTGGATATCGTTATCACAGCACAGTTTACCAGGGATTCAGTTGAAAAGCGTGAAAAGTGGGGTCAGGTTCTTACTGAGAAGTGGACAGTTTTGGCCTGAATATTTCAAACAGTTTTTGGATGATAATTGATCACTTTGTTCTAAGATGAAACCAAGATGCATGTGTTAAGAAGAGCATTTTGTTTGTTTTTGAAAAAAGTGAAAAAAAAGATGAAAAAAAGATGAAAAAATAGAATAAAAAAGAGTCATTCGCACAACTAGGATAGTGAGCCCGAATGGAAATGTAACTGGTAACAAATGTGAAACGACTTTTGGAAAGAAAAAAAGATATCCATTTGGTAACTTCTAGTTTCAGCATCAATGAGTTTGTAAACATGTAAGGAATAGGAAGAAGAAGAAGAAGAAGAAGAAGAAGAAGAAGAAGAAGAAGAAGAAGAGATGGAATCAAGTTTTGATTCTTCTTCAGTACATTCCTCACAAATATGTTCTTCCACTTCAAATAGTGATTCATAACAGTGTCACTAGAACAACTTTCTTCGGTAAGACTTCACGGAGGAGATAAGAAATCTGAAAAGGGTGTTCTTCCTACCCGTAGTTTTCCCGTTATTTCCCTTCAGCTCCCGAATAGCAACAACTTCACCACAGGAACTTTTCAATCACTGAAGTGTAGATGTCTATTCCAAGTCATACTCACCCGTTTGTTGAAAAGACAATCGTGATCAATTGGCGTTTTGATCAGACTCAAGAACTCGCAATATTGACAGAGGTCATTGTGGAACACTCGAGTCTCTGGATCTCGTAGAAATCATCTCAGAGTTCCAACAAACAGCTGAATCTGTCCTGAAATTCAAACAGTTGCTAACAACATGTATCATTTCCCTCTCCAACAACCTTGCTGTAATGTCTCTGGCTGCACGAGCCGTTGGAGACTGACGGAAATCTCGTCGTCTCTTGCAGCCAAATGTTAGTCAGCTGCCGCCAACCACTCTCAAAAAAAAATGTTCATTCTCTATGTCGTAATAAATAATAAATAAGTCCTTTAAATTACTCGTGGACAGTGCCAGTAGGCCCGGGGAACACCTCCTCAAAGTCTTCCCCGAAAGCCTCCTCTCGATCAGGCTCAGAAACATCGTCCTCACCAACCTGTGGAACATGTTCCGGGTCAGCCTGGAGATCCTGTTCGTCATCCTGATCAAGCTCCTGGGCACTCTGGGCCTTCTTGGCCTTCTTGGCTTCGCGCGCCCGTCTGTCTTTCTTGTACTGAGACGTCTCGCGAAGAATGGCGGTAGTGACGGTGCCATGAAGAATCACCGCCTGGCCCACAATCGCCACACAGTCATTACTGGCGTCTGTGACTGGCGAATGGGGCTCAATGAACTGAGGTTCGGCCGAAGACGTCGAAGACGTGGACGTGCACTTGGTCTGACGGTCGGTGCGCACTTCGCGGTCAGTAGTGTCGTCGGAAAAGTCGAATGTGCCCTGCTCCGTACACTCGGTAAAACCCGAATACACCACCCCGGACAGCTGGTTCTCCAGCGACTCTTCGGAAACATTGTCCTGCGAATACATGCGCGAGGGGAAGAGGCCCGAGGGGTACTGGTGGGGGGTGACCGAGGAGTTGGACGCAGAGACGGTGGAAGTAGTACTTTCACATATGGACAGTCGGAGGGATCGTCGCCGGTATTGCGGATCTACATCGTCGAGAGGGGAGGCATGGGAGCCCACGGAGAGGCGTTTCTTGTGTTCATAAGTGTACACGCCACTGCCCTCCATGCCGTACCAAATCTCCGGGGTGTGAGTGACCAGCGTTTCGATGACGGCCGGTCGAATGCGCAGTGTTGGCGCCCAGATAAGAGCCAGAGACGCCAGGGTCATTTTGTTGGTCTCGTGGTGGTTGGCCACGTCCTGGATGTGCACACACAGCGTTCTCAAGACGACAATGTGCTGCTTGGAGAGCTCTCCGAGAGCCTCCTTGACCACTGAGACCAGCACCTTGACCGGCTCGCTGGTCTCCACGCTGTTGTAGTTGTACTGCAGCGCCTTGTTTTCCACGGGGAAGAGGTCCTCTGGCAGTTGGCGAACAAAGCCCTTGAGGAAAGACGCGAGAGTGTGCACGTCGTAGGCGCTCAGGCTGCACAGGGGGCCGTTGTCTGTGAATGTGCGTCTGAGCTCCTCGATGCGACGGGCGCTGCCGTTGACCCGGTACAGACCCACTTCGGTCTGGTCGCGGTTGATTTCGCGGATGCAGCGGAACAGCACCAGCGGCAGGTACTCGAGGTCGCTGGTGGCGCAGATCTGGTGCACCATTTTTTTCTCCGCCGACGTCTTGCAGCCGTAGCCGTAGATGCGGCGGTACGGGGCGTCCAGGCCCGCCAGCTTGACGAGCGGGATTCCGGTGTAGTAGTACGAGCCCTCGGGCGCGCGGCCCGTGCTGCTGGACGACGTGCGCGATGTCGTGGGCTTGATGCTGTCCGGGCGGGACTTTGTGCTCTGGCGCGAGCTGCGCGAGGTGGTGGACTGCTGTAGCGACGGACGTCGTGGGGCCGAGGCCGACGTGGGGCTGCGGGACGACGACCGCGCCAGGTCGCCCTCGCCGATGAGGAAAAGCAGCTCCTGGCGCACTCGGTCCTTGTTGCGCTCGGCCTTGGGGTCGGCCTTGAAGTCGTCGTCGATGCGCACGGCGTCCACGGGTTTGGAGATGGGTTTGTGTTCGGCCGGGTTCTTTTTGCGTCCCAGCATCTTGAGCGAGAAGCGGCGGGGCTGCGGCGACACGGGCACGGAGGAGATCATGGTGACGGGCTGGGTCGAAGAAGTGGCCACGTCGGAGTACTTGAGGTCAAAGGACAGCACCGAGAGCCGTTTGTCAGGAGACTTGGAGGTGATGTACATGGTCGGAAGAGGCGACGGGGGGCGCTTTATCATGTGAGGGAGATGGGGGTAGGGGCGCTCGCACGCGCCGGGGGGGTCTGCTGCTGGTGGCTCTGATAAATGCTATATGAATGAGAGTCCGAAAGCGTCGTCCAGACAGGCCCTTGGACTCATGGGGGCTATCCAGATAGGCTTTTTTTTCTTTGTCTGGTGCAGTTGGGTTAAGGAGTAAGGGGTCATCGATATTATCGAGGCCGAAGGCTAACGCAAAAATAACTTGGAAAAATAAAAAATAAATGCACACATGTCGCGTTGCCTGTATACAGGCGCCGGGGGGTGCGAAAAGAACTGAATGCAAGGGGGTTTTGGACGGTCTGGAAACGCAGATTAAACGCTGGTCTAGTGTGGCGGCTGTTGTGGGCCGTTTTTAGTCGGTTTGACACCAGCCCACTTGCGGCAGGGTTCGTATCTACTGGAACGGAAACTCATGTCCCAAACGCTAATGCATGCAAACCACATAATTAATTAGCCTAATTTCCAACTCTAACGGAGCTGTATTTTCTTTTTTCTTTTTTCCTTTTTTTTCCGTCTAGCTGGTTTTTTATTTGCCAAAACTGCCACCTCCTGTCGCCTCCCATGAGATACCTCTACATTATCTGTCTGGGGAACAAGAGCTGGACGACGAAACGGGCAAGTTTATTAAATGCGCATCTGCCCGGTGGGGGGACAGGCCCAGTGGCACTAGCGGCGGCACCAGCGGCTTTGCGACAGCGTCTTCTCATCTGCCCGTCACTCGGACAATCTCTTTCTGACAGCGACGCTACCGCAACCACACTTGGTGCAATTTGTGTCGCCTCCCGTAAAGAGTTCCGGGCGCTTGTCAGCGAAGCGTGCACACGTACATCTGGCAGCCACGGAGCGTATTATGCCCCACGGTGTCTTGTAGTCGCAGAAATGAGCCCATAACGCCGTGACAATATTTTCATCTTTTTTTTTTTTGCTGCACTGTTGCCATCACCTGGGAGATTCCGACGCGCCAACCCAGCGAGTTTATCTCCGGATGGAAAACGGCTTTTCTCGACGACCACACGAGGTAATGGGTTGGTTTGTGGTCTGTTTCGAGTGAGAACGAGCTCCCCAATCCAGTGGTGCCACGCAATGAGCCGTAGCTAGCCCAAAATTGCGCTTTTGCGGTTCCCAGACACACAAATAATCTAGGTTTGGCTCTGATTGCAAATGTGTGGGGAGCTTGGCAAATGTGACCCTAGTGCGTCCTTCTGTCAGGCCTAGTAAGCAGCCAAAAGACGCCATGCAGGGAAGCCGACGGCTAGCAAAGGGCAAAGTGGGTTTGGCGGTTGCGGAGGCCTTTGGTCGCAGTCCGCGGCTTCGGTGGACTTCTTTTTTTCCTTCGTTGCCCCTGGCCTCTCATGTCTCAGAGGAAAAAGAAACTGCGCGACTTGGACAGTAGAGTTTTATTACTGCCAATCGGTGCAGCTGGGAATAAATAAAAAAAAGAATTGGGCGAAGACGAGATTGAATAGCATCGCCAAAAGGGCCCGAACTGACCCCAGACGACGCTAAATAAAAGCGTCAGAAGCGTCACAATGCCACTCTGGGCCTCATGTGACCAAAACGACATGGGGCACGTCATCCCCCATTCCCGTTTAGGACAAGCCCAGGACGTGACCCTTAGCTCCGCATCCGTCACTAGCACTCACGCTAATGCACCTTCCACAATAGCCGACAACTGGGTGCAGAGACGCTAATGTGCCGGGAGCGGCGTTGGCGGCAGCCCTGGTGCTCTCCAGCAGCCGTATCTCTGCTCTCGCTGGGTTTGCAGTTCCGGAACCGGACGCATCACAGCGATAGTGTCACCCCAGGAGTCGCCCTGCGTTCACAATGGGGACACAAAAAGGAAAAGTAACGAGCAGCGACAAGTGGGCGGCCTAGTTGGAAACATTACCGCCGCCGTCTCCTGCTCGCTCACTGCCTGTCTGGAGCAGGTTGGACACACTGCAGCGTTGCATTCTGTGCAATCACAGACAGCCGTTATGAGAGAGAGAAGAAAAGAGCCAAGAACAGGGCTGCCCCAACAAGAAGAAGGCCCGCTCCAAGACATCTGGCTGTCGCACAAAACACATGTACAGACGCACTAGCGCGGCCTGTCCCGGCTTCCGGCGCCCACTGTCAACGTACCGGGAGAATTGTTAGATTCGCTGCTACTGTAGCGGCACTGTAGTCCTCCAGCAGTCATGTCTCAACTTAATCTCGAGCTGAGACATGTTGCGTTGCAGGAAGGAAAGAGGAGATCAGGTGAGGTCGTATTGAGGGTGGGGTTTGATCTGGGTGAGGTCGTGTTGAGGGTGGTTTTTTTCTTTTTCTTTTTCTTTTCTTTGATTTTTTTTCTTCTTTTTTTCTTTCAAGCACTTGCATCTCTGTTCTCCATTCTATCTGCAAGATACTGTGCGGCTCAAATTATAGTTGAGATGTGGACGAATTGGAAACGGTTATGGGACAGGTAAGTGAATTCTGTAAAGTGCATTTTGTGGAGAATAGAATTCTCATCATCACTGTCTATTTCAATCGCTATTCAAAGCCCTATCCGTTTCAGAATTCTCTCCGACAAGAGGTTATAGTTCAACCAAATAAGATCGAGCAAAAACAATTTGCAATTCCTGGAAAGGAAAAGATGTTGGAAAAAACTGCCAGAAAACTGCCAGAAAACTGCCAAGATCAAGAACAACCACCACCATGACCTCTTGCCAAGAAGATGCTCCGCCATGACATGTCCAAACTTTTGTTGTGTCTGTTGGGCTCCGAAATCCATTATTGGGTCTTATGATAAAACCCCGATGTATGATAACTTCATCTAGGGGTCAAGTAAGGGGTCCAGGGGTTTCGACAGGGTCTAGCCAGGGTCTAGCTCAATCTGGATCGCTACCTTTTGCCAATATAATCGCTTTTAAGCTAAATCAGGGTTTTTTGTCCATCATTATATCCCTTGATATTGGTGTTCATATTCAGTGTCTTGAACCTCTCTATTTCCACATCCCAAGACCCATTATAGGCTGTAATAATATCAAATGGACATCCCAGAGGTCTCAGAACCATTATTATTCTTGCTCAGCCGCTTGGAGACATTTTGATATTTTTTCTAATATTCTTTCTGTCCAGGAATAGAATGTTTTTTCTTTTTCTAGGATTGCACAGCTAGTTTTTTTTTTTTTCTAGAACCATTCATTACTTTTTCTTTTTTTTTCTTTTTTTTTTAGGAATTTTTCACGTGACACAAAATCAACCTCTACATGGCTCATTACCCACCTAGCCCAACAAGCCTGGCTAGCTCAATCGGTAGAGCGTGAGACTCTTATTCAAAGGCCATCTCAAGGCTGTGGGTTCAAGCCCCACGTCGGGCTTTCTTTTTTGCTTCTAGCTTCTGTTTGCGTCTCTACTGTATTACCTAACTACTGCTTGAGGCCGCCGTAGACCATGGCCTCGATTGTCTGCCACAGAACCATGGTGTCCATGTCGCCAAAAGGCAGAATCTGGGCCTGGGCCAGACCAGCCACGCCCTTCTCGCGATCAACCCACCAGAACGAGTTCATGATACCACACCACCAGCCAGTGTTGGCTCCTCGACCAGTCTGTGTGGGCTCAATGGTTTGCATAAAAGAGATGCCCCAGCCCTGGGGAGCGTTGCCCTGGGGGAACAGCTCGGGTAGAGGGTTGGTAAACTCGGGTTTGGCCGCAGGAATAGGTCGTCGGCCGTAATCGGGCCACTGGGGGATCTGGTTGGTGAACATTTCTTGCACGGCCTTCTGAGACAGAACCCGGCTGCCTGTGGTTGCAGAAACTCCGTCGTTGAGCAGCATGGCGAGCACCTTGGTGTACTCGGAGCCCTTGGCAAAGTAGCCGGCTCCAAAGGACTCAAACGGCGCCTCAAAGCTGTAGTGGTGGGGCGTCTGCTTGAGTCCGTCGGCGGTGCGCTGGTGCAGGTGCGCCATTCGCTTCTTCATGTCCTCCGAAGGAACCATGGCAATGTCCGTCACTCCCAGCGGCTCAAAGATTTCCTCGCGAACCAGCTGACTCACGGGTTTGCCGCGCAGCCGAGACACAACCACGCCCACCCAGTCCATTGACGCGCCGTAGGACCAGTCGGTGCCGGGCTCAAACACTAGGGCCGTTTTGAGCACGTCGTCGCCGCCCTTGAGCTCGTCCACGTCGGGGTACAGCTCCTTGAGCCAGGGATGGAAGAATGTGTAGGAAAAGCCGGCCGTGTGGGTGAGCAGCATTCGCAGCGTGATTCTGTTTGTCTTCTCCACGAGCGCCAGCTTGCCGTCCACCTCCTTGACCAGCTTGACGTCTCTCAGCTCGGGACAGAGCTCCTCGACCTTGTCTGCGTCGTCGAGCCCAATGAGACCCTTGTCCACCTGCTGCATGGCACAAACAGCGCCAATAAGCTTGGAACACGACGCCATCCAGAACACAGAGTCTGTGGTCATTGGAGTGCTGTCGTCCACGCCAGTCTTTCCCGAGGCGTAGTTGACCAGAGACTCTCCCTTGACGTTGACCACGTTCATGACAAAGCCGGGGATCTTGGCCTCTGTGTTGGAGTCAATGAGCTGGTGGATGGCGGTCTGTGTTTCGGAGTTGATTGTAGCCATTTGTGTCTTGTGCAAAATGTTGCTTTTGGTTTCCAAGTGTCGGTGGCTTGCCTACTTATATACTTTGGACTAAGGCTCTTGTGGGGTTTGGCTATGCGGGGTTTCATGCAGCTGTTTGTGGGGGTCAAAGAACGGGGTTTTTCGTTTTTCGCAATTTTGAAAACAGAAATACTCTCTGGTGACCCCTCTAATGATTGCTGTGCAATTTTCTCCAGATTTAGACCGCAATTGGCACAAATATTTCTTTCAATCTCACCCCGTATAGGGCTTGGAGGCGCTCATCCGAGACCAAGGTTTGGGCGCAAATATGCAATCTCATGCGTACGCCGTTTGAAGATAATTTAGCCTCATTGACAGATCAGATTGATGTCAAAGAGCTCTGAAACTAGCCAAGAAGGCATACGAAAGACAACAATACCTGTTGAATATACCGCTGTTAGACGGAACAACACCCGCTCTGCGTTCTTTACACGTGTCCGACTTTGGAGTTCCTCAAAGCCGATATTTCTCCGAATTGTGAACATTTCAAAATCCAAACTTTTTACAGATTTAATGGATGCAGATTCTGTTGGATACGTGTGTAGTACAAAGGATGCGGTATTATACTGCTGAGCATCTCCGTTATCACCGGGTATCAAATGTACCTACATGGAATAATCAGTATGATAAACGTTTACCCCGCATTCTTGGACTCTAAATAGAGTTGTGGCGAAACCAAATACCGTGGACATTTGAAGCCGAAAAGGCTCGTTTTTTGCACCCATTAAAGGTCAATTGAGCGACTCAACTTGTGTCATGTCACTATCATCCGTACAATTACACTTAGTAAGCAAAATCTTTCTTTTTTTTGGACATTTCAACACACCCCAAAAGACGTTAGCTTTAGCTCCATCTCGCCGACTTGAAACCTTATTTCCTCTAACGCCGTACTAAAGCCGAAAGGGTCTATATGAAGAATTATAAATATATTCGTTAGCTGAAATTCTTGTATGGTCTGTCTTATCAGCTTTCCTGTACTCACAACGCAAAATGATTTACTCATAACCTGTTTCCTTATATCCGCTTATCTCCGGGATACAAACCTTATTACAACTCGCCAAAACAACACACTCTTGCCACCATTACATGAGCAAAACCAACATGATCATACCCCTGGAGATTACCAAAAAGATCTGTGGACACTTGGATATCCTCACAGTCATCAATCTGTACGAATCTAGTGCTGGATGGGCCAGAATCATGAACGAAGAGGTGTTCTGCCATGTCATGCAACTCAACTGTCCGTGGTTGGAGCCCAACAAGTTCTCGGAATGCGACACCTGGAGACAGTGTGCGGAGCTGTTTGCAGCCAGAGTGGATCCGAAATCTTCTCGCCCCTTGGTCGCTCCTCTTGTCTGTAAGATGATGCCAATGGACCATAGCACACCGATACCCAAGGGTGCCCATGTGCTTGCATCTCCCCAGGACTGCGAGTTTGCGACGTTATTTGAACATGTGTCGGCAACACTTACGTCTCAGGGAATCCTTCTCAAGGACTCAAACACACTTGTGAGTCTGCAAGAAGGATTGGAATCCGGTGTTGTGCCTCCGACTAAAAGTTCCACACAAGTGAAGATCGTTTCCCCACACGGTGGAAAGTCTGGACAAGCCCCAAAGTACAAGATCTCCAAAAGCCGCGCAACAAAAGCACGAAAGATTGCTGTAAGTTCCGAGCAAATGTCGCTGCTGGAGTTTGGAGATGTGCAAGTTCACGTCCCCCCGAATCTGCACAACCACCGCACCAGGTACTTTGACAGTCTGGGGCTCTTGACTGTGGTTTCTTCAGTCTCGGAAAGTGCCCAAAATCACCTGACTCTCAAGTACAAGGGCTCGACTGGCAAAGAACCCGACCTGGACATGTTTGTGGAAGGATCTGAGGTTCGAGTGCTAGCCGACCATCTATTCGTCGACAACGGCGGCTCTCTGTCGTATGTCCACAAGGATGGTTCCCTCGAAAAGACCGTTGGTTGCACAGGAGCACCAGTATCGTGTTACAATGGACTATGGTGGTCCTGGGAATCGGACCGGATTGTGTACTCACAGCACGGTCTGGGGCCCAGCAAGGACTTGCTCAAAGTCGAACAGCAAGAGGTTGTGCTGAATTGTGCGAGAGCTGTCCAAGACACAAAGTACCCCGAGTTTGCCGTGATATGGGACCACAAAAAAAACGTGCCCATCACTGTGGTTGATATGAAAAGCAACACAGCACAAACCCTTGGAAAGAGGGACTGGGTTCCCGAGCGCAATGGTGTGCACTATGCGGTTTTCCACGCTAGACAACTTGTTCAGTACCGCTTTAGCCATTATTACCTGAAACTCCGTCTTCTGGAGAATGGTGTGCCCATCAGAGACATTGAGCCCGACTTTGTGGAGGAGGAAGAGCCGGCCGAAGAGGAAGATTGCTGCAGCTGCTGCAGTGGTTTATCTCACATGAGCCAAGCCACTAAAGAGCGAATGATAGAGGAAGAGTGGCTTGAGACGAACGCAGATCCTGCTGAGGTAGCGCGTGGTCTTGAGTCCTTTTGGGATTCCGTCTATTCCGGAGGCAGCTTGGGATACAATGGCCAGCGGTACTGGTAATAAAAAATCAAAAAGATTACAGCACCCAGGATTCTCGTATGGTCTCCCACTACAATACTAACTAGGCTCTCTGATGCTTGACTATGGCTGATCGGACGGGAAGCCGTATTTTCATCAGGATATGGCCGTAACCAAGTTGCGCCGACCCGGAATTGAACCGGGGGCCCATCGATGGCAACGATGGATTTTACCACTAAACCATCGGCGCATTTCTGACGAGATTATTGCAGATGTCGCTGCGTGTAGATATCCGAGTCACGTGAGCGGATTTCCCAACCCCACTTTTCCACTGTTTGCGAACGATATAGCAGTTTTAAGAAAGATATTGTTGATGGTAATGAGTGGGAAATCATGACTGATTAAGCTGCTGGATATGAACCTCTGTGGTTACTCTGTATCATCAAGGTATTCTCTCAGTCTATAGGGTGGTGTCTTTGTCAATCTCAGAGAGTTGAGCTGGTGTACTTTACAACTTGATGCGATAAAAATAGACCAGCTATAATTGAAACTCACTTGAAATAACTTGAAATGTTTTGATACGACTTGAACCACTTTCTACTGTCAAGCATCCCTGAAGCAGCCTCTTAAAATCAAAAACTGCCTGAGCAAATGAAATCAAAAACAAATAAACTGAATCATTGATCAACTACATGTCCAGAGATATTAAAAACAGGTCTTTTCTTTTTTCTAGAATTTTTTTTTTTTTTTCTTAGGAATTTTTTTTTCCGGATAATTTCAAAATCACTGCTACAAACAACTTCCAGAATCTCACCAAAGGCAACCTGGCCGAGCGGTCTAAGGCGCCAGGTTAAGGTAATTCCTTGACATAACATCCTGGTCTCTTCGGAGGCGAGAGTTCGAATCTCTCGGTTGTCATCTTTTGCTCCGCTCAGCTTACTACACAGCTTACTACAATGTACGGCAACAAATGCTTTTTAGAGGTTGAATTTGGTTTATGAGATGTGATAACTTTATTAATTTTTTTCATGACAATGGATCTGGTCAATTTGTGACTGGAAAAGGAGTACAAAAAGTAGATCAAAGAGGCACCGCAAGTGGTTTCAGGGTTCTCACACCGTAGTAGTCCTAAGATAGTTGATCAAATATGGTTAATGTCTCTCAGTCGACAAAACAGGAGGATTACAATGTTCGGATGGTTTGAACAAGGAAAGTCAAAACAAAAATGAAAAACAAAGTAGAAAAAACAACAACTACCATTCTGAATAAAGATCCAGCTCAGTTGCTGGACCAAAAAGTGATTTCTGGCAGGATCGAACTGCCGACGTTCTGCGTGTTAAGCAGATGCCATGACCGACTAGACCAAGAAACCGGATATTGACTCGAGAAGAGTGTTGTTCAAGAGATTCTAGAAAAGAGAAGAAAAATAATTTCCTAGCAAAAAAAAACAAAAAATTAAAAACTGATCTGGCAGCTGATTAGATTACCAGTCACGGTAGATAACTTCAGCGGAAGGAGGGCTTTGCAGATTTGCCTGCTCTTTAACAACTCGAGTTGAGAGACTTTTCACAGCCACGTTTCCATACTCAGCTTCCATAATCTAAAAAGACTTATTCTGAGAATTGCATTCAACTAAATGGATAACAAGCCAGCTTACTTGATCGAGGGATTTTTATGTCAAAGTAGTCCTTTTAAGTCCCCTACCACCTGCCAAAATCATATCACTGATGTGGTGGCTCAATGGTAGAGCTTTCGACTCCAGTCAAACGGTTGTAATCGAAGGGTTGCAGGTTCAATTCCTGTCCATGTCAAGTTCTCAAGAACTGGCAGTGGAGGAACAAATGCGGGTTTGATTCCCGTAGCTTCTAGCTGATCAGTGATTTTTTTTTCTTCTGGTGGGACCCCGCACATGATTCTGGGTCATGATTGAATTTTATCAGGAATAAGAAGTTAGTTTTTTGTGGTTCATCAGACAATGCTTGATGGATGACTGTGACTCAAGCCCTTCTTATATCTTTACTGTTACTGTTGTGATAGACATGTAATACTTCTTCTACATGTTTTCAAATCACTGATAACAGATTTTTGGGCAAAACAGATAAATTCGTTTATCGAATGCGGGCAAGTACAATGGTATTAAATATTATCGTGTCCTCGATGTTTCTGACTTGCATTTTTACATCTTTGAATAACAGAACATTCATTATAATCTGGTATTATTTTTTTACTCCAAGATCATATATTAATTAATTAAGGTTCACTATTATAATAAAAGTCAATGTTGATTAGAGTGGGTTTTGCCACTGACCCAAATTTCGTGTGCTGAAACGCCAGTTACACCTTGCCTGAAGAGAAAAGGAAATCTGGATTTTCAGGGCTCTGGCGGTTCATACCAGCGGTTACTGAGACCTTACTCACAGCTAATTTGATTTACCCTACGTCACATCTCACATTGGGAGCTAATGCGCTGATAGTCGATGGACACAAACCCAATATTTTATATCGAAACCTAAAACGAACGCACTTCAACTTTCAAACTGACGACATTACAGTAACAGTGTGACGATGCAAATTCTTATGATCTTTCAAAGAGAACCAGCTGCTTAATCATTAATCAGAAAACTTTCACTGACATTATTTTCCCCATGAGAGGCCTCTTTGGCGTGAACGACATCACCCTGAAATTTCTGGCAATAATGCATGTATCTGATATGACCTATCTCATTATGCCAAAAGAAGAACCAGTTCCCATAGTCCCAGGTACAGTAGCTCCCTTGTGTGTTTGTGTCACATTCCAACGGTATATATAACCCCTAAAAACCAATAAACCCTCCTCTTCCTCTTTACCCCAAAACGCAGAAAGTCAATCAAAAAACTCTCAAAAAAATCCAATTATCAAATCAAGAATGACTACCATCGTTGACTTCAACACTCCCCCCTCACCCTCCCACCACCAAGAGTTTCTTGAGCTTTGCGAAGCGGCCGAGCTCAGCCCCAGAAGCCAGGCCTGCAAACCATCGCAGGAGCTTCTAGTCTATGATGATACCACCAAGGAGAGATACTAGTCTGCTGGCAGTTAGTTTTCTTTCCTGACTAACGCCATGAAACATCAGAGTGACCCCGGAAACTTCTTTTTCCGAGAGCATTATCGCATTTCTTTTGATAATTAAGGTTAAGGTTATTGCCTGATTGGAAATACTCTTTGTGTGATGATCAAGTCTGTTGACCATAAGTAATCTGATACCCTGGTTTCGATTTTTCTCTGTTAAGCAAGTGAGGTGGGCGTTCAGCTTTTCCTTTTTGTTATTAACTCTGCAAAATCTGCTCTGGTCTCTGCAATGAGCCATTGACTAAGCTCATTAGCATGAGTAAAAAAAACTAGAGTCACACCCTATCACCTTACCTCTTCGACATAAGGAGTAGCATCACCCACTTCTGTTACGTCCGCTAGCAGCATCATAAGATCCGTTCTTTTTCTTGGCACTTCCTCGTCTCCTTTGAGAGACAGAGGAGGTAGGTAGGATTTGTTGAAGGTACTGGCACAATACAGGTGTGATACATTTGCATACATTTGACTCGGCACAACCACTTTGATAGTTTCTTGATCCCGACGAGACTACACAGTTCACGAGGGCCAGCCACACTTCTTCCAGCAAGCCACAACAATGATCAGGTTGGTGGGTTCTTTATTCTTGGTCTTCGCCACAGTCTAGGTACCTACAACAAAAAAAATAGCCCGACGTGGGGCTTGAACCCACAGCCTTGAGATTTCTTGGAATAAGAGTCTCACGCTCTACCGATTGAGCTAGCCAGGCTTGTGTTTTTGTGACCGAAAGAGACTCTAGTGGTTCTCAACAGGGAGAGCAAAAACTTTGAACCGCTTTTCCTATTGATACTACATGTATTAGGGATAGTGACTGTATGAGACATATGTTATTTCATGTTTGGTTTTGGCTGAAGTCATTACTGCTGCCCTGTTGTTACTTGAGTTTCCAAAGGGCAGATGATATCAATAGATGCATTATCTATTCGGGATCTGGATGAGACTGTAGCAGCCTGACTCTTTCTGCTTCTAGAGCCATTTTCGTTATGTCTAGAAATCACGTTGTAACTGCACCTCATTACCACCTTCTGTTCCATCCACAAACTCTTACTGTGAACCTCCCCACAACAACAAATGAACACCTCTCAACGCAAGCAACACTCGCGTAACCTGAATCTACCGCTACTGGACCCAGATGAGATTGTCTCTTGTCTCTCAGGGTTTGAATGTTACCTTACTGAAGAGCAACTGAACCGACCAACACCCCAGCTAGTTCAGACCATCTACGCACAGCTTGCTTCCTCGATGCTGGGACTCGATCTTGACCATACGCCTGATGCCTTTGAAGAATGCTCTGTGGGCGTGGAAAATGCCAACACCCAGCAAGACGCGTTTGAGCTCTTCACACTGCAACAGCCACTGTACAATCTATTTGAGGCATGTGGGGTGCGGGACTTCAGCATGGACGATATCATCCATCCTACAGCCAAACGACTGCAGCTGCAACTCTCAGCGTTCATCAATTATGCCCGTTTCAGAGAATGTCGTGAGGACTGGCACCAGGTGATGAGAACCGAGTTGCATGACGAAATCTCACAGAGACGGAAGGAGGCGGAAGCTCGTCGCAAGAAACAGCAAAGGATTTCAGAGTTGAAACTACTGATTTCTGGTGGTAGCTCTCTGGAGGATTTGAGACGCCAGAACGAACAGAAAAAAGTTCAGCTCACCAAACTCGCCGATTTGAACATGGTGCTTACAGAAGAAAGAGCAGAGAAGAAAAGTCAGCTACGAAGTGCAATTGGTCGACTGGAGCAGAAGCACCGGTTGGTGACAGCTCTCAAAGCTGATGTTACGTCTCTCACTTCTCATGCTGCCAAAGATCCAGAAGCAATCAAAACGAGGCTTTCCCAGCTGATAGACCAGGTTCGCCAGAGCGACCAGCGGGTCCACCTGTTGCGAACTAGATCCCACAAGCTCGAGGTATCTTCTGAATCGCTGAAATCGTTTCAGCTTGATGTCCAGGCATGCAAGACGAGTGCTCTAAAGTTACTCCAGGCCCAAGAAATCAATCTAGGTACCCAGAAGCAGGTTACACGACTCAGCCACAGTCTGGAGTTACTACGAGTCGATGTAGACCATGTGGAGAGTCAGGCTCAGATGCTGCGACAGTCCAATGAGCTGCATGAAGAGAAGATTGGTGGAATTCGTAACAAAGTTACGGAGGACAACATGGTCACCCAGGCAAGAATGGACAGCCTGCGCAGACAGATCGGAGTTGAGCATGCTGAGCGAGCCCTTGTTGTCCAGGCCATTGAGTCTACACACAAGTCCATCTCTGAAGCCGAGATCGCCATAGAACTGGCTAGAGGTCAGTTGGATGTTGAGGTGCAAGAGGCCAAGCTGGAGTCTGAGAAACTCATGGATAAGTTCAGGAGTTACTTGAGCAGTTTGAAAGATGAAGTGATTTAGTATTAGTACCGGTATACGAGATGTACTGTGAGTGTATGTGCTACTGATATATCATAACTCTCTGCTTGGCACTATTGTCTATCTCATCATTGTCGCCAGTCTTGGCTTTTCCTTGTTGTCAGGGGATTTGCTAGGAGTGCCCTTATCGCCTATACCCATCTTGACTCGTACTACTGGCCGTTGGATAGCTCTTATCCATTGTTACTGTGTTGGCATTGGCTTATGTATGATGTTTTCAGAACAAGAGATGGTAAGGTACAGTGCAGAGAAACCTGTAGGGTGGGAAATTCGTTTTTCCCATGGCTGGTGATATCAGATTCTTAGGTGGATCAGAGAACAATTCTGAGTTTAGTGGATATGGCTTCAATACTTGTAGAGAGTCTGTGGCTGAGGTATCCATATCATGAGTATCTACCTCCTCATACATCTAGTACTTAGTACCCATTGCTTGTTCGTTCCACTGTATACACCGTGAATCAAAAGTGCATACACTTCCCCCAAGACATTCTTCAACACCAAGCAATTATTTGTCAAAGATACGAATATCTTGGAAAGATATAAAGTCTAAAAGTTGATAGAGGACGTTTGGCTGTGTCTGAAACCTCTTGAAATATAACAAATACTTCCATCATCAGCATTTTTGTTGGCGGTAAAAATATGCCATGCTGGTAGGGGGCACTGCACACCTGCAAAGGAAAACCAATGTCTGAGAAGACAAGTGAAAGAATATCAAGCAAAAAAGAAAGCCCGACGTGGGGCTTGAACCCACAGCCTTGAGATGACCTTTGAATAAGAGTCTCACGCTCTACCGATTGAGCTAGCCAGGCGATTTGTGGACTACAAAATGTCTGAAGTGTTTTGATTTGAAGTTTGCAAAAAAAAAAAATAGCAATTCCTAAGAAAAAAAAAAAATTTAAGTTGAATGCAATTACCTAAGAAAAAAAAAAAAAAAATACCTAAGAAAAAAAAAAAATACCTAGAAAAAAAAAAAAATACCTGGAAAAAAAAGTGAAAAAAAACAACCGATGAAAAGAAAATGTTAAAGGAAAAGAGCGGGGAAAAGTACGGGGAGTGAACTAGTATCAAAACACGTCAAGAAGCGGTTCCAAACAAAAGACTTGAATTCAGAAAATTCCAATTTATTCTCCAGTATAGATACAGTTTGAACTGGAAACTGTTATAAAACTGGGAAGGAACCACTTATATTTCTCTGTATATACAGTCTGATATACCCCCCAAATACATTCTCAGAGGTCATTATTCTCTGAAAGCTCTCCCCCAAGTCATCTAAGGCACTATACAAGTTTGTCACGTGATACAAAAGGCTTAGTCATCTGAGATGTAAAACAACAAACATCAGAAATGGTTGTGTAGTGTAGCGGTTATCACCTTGGATTCTGAATCACATTCAACTTCCAGTAACCCCGGTTCGATTCCGGGCACGACCTGAGCTTCTGGCTTCTCTTTTTTGCACTTGCCGTACTGGCACACTTTCCCCTTTTTTGCAATCTTTTTCAACAGAAAAAACAAAAAAGAAGAAAAACAGCAGAAAAACAGAAAGCACTATATTTGCCTAGCACAAGAACAACTTACATTATTAAGTACTTTCTAGATAGCCATTGTTCGATAAATCATCGCCAGGCTTTCAGAAAACGAAGTATTCTTGGAGTTAATCTCTCTTGTTTCGACCTTCTTATTCGAGGTTCTGTTTGTAAGTAAGTCCTTTTTTTCAGAGGAGCTCGTACAGATGTATTGTAAGTAGGCAAAAGTAGACCAAAAACCAGGTAGGGTTGTTTGAGTATATTAAGCTAACAGAACCCAGGGCAAAAAAAGATTACAGCACCCAGGATTCTCGTATGGTCTCCCACTACAATACTAACTAGGCTCTCTGGTGCTTGACTATGGCTGATCGGACGGGAAGCCGTATTTTCACCAGGATATGGCCGTAACCAAACCTCCGCAACGGAGAATTGAACTCCGGTCCCCCGCGTGCTGAACAAGGTTCTGACAGGCGGAAATTCTAGCCACTAAACTATTGCGGATTGATTGGAAAAAGTCAAAAATGGATCTGTGCCTGGTGCTGTACAAGTCACGTGACCTCGAATTCCTAGAATCGAAATCAGGAACAGTATGAGCTAGTAAAAGAGGATCGGAGGACCACGTAACTGTTTGATATTGGTTTCAAACATATCTAAACTTGTTTGGAGATGGTTAATGGACGTTCACTGCTCTCAAAGGGTGATGAGCGAGACATGGCTGCGAGGTGGAAGGGTAAATGGCAGGTGGTATAAAAGTTGAAATAGTGGGAGCAGTATCATTACTCTCACTTAGCATGGATTATCCTTACTAAGCATGGAGGTAAGTAATGGTCAAAATAACACAGTATTGGTGTCTTTTTGCCTCTTGTTAGCTGGGGTAGCATTGGACACTATTGCTACTTCAGTTGGATGAATAGACCTGGTTGAAAAATGGATTTAAATATATTTTCGATTAATGGTGATTGCGAATTGAACAATCATATAGTATAGTGTTTAAAAGTCGCATCAACAATAATATACCAGAGCACCATCGCTCACATGGTGGTTGAAATGATATAGACAATGGTATGTTTCACCAAGTGAATGGATATAATCAAAAATTAAAATAGTAATATTGGGATTCCGGAATCATTATATCTGAATCTGCAGCAAAAAGACATTGGAAGTGCTCATCAAACATCATTATTCCCCCTTCTAATGACTGTGATCATAAAACTACTCACCTCCAAAATCCACTACAAATCTAACTCACCTTTAAGTTTAGTAAAGAAAATCGTATTTTATTTTCCGAATTATTTTTTAGAAATGTGATCAGAATCAAGGATGTATTATCTATGGAAGCAAAAATTATGATTTCTGGCAGGATCGAACTGCCGACGTTCTGCGTGTTAAGCAGATGCCATGACCGACTAGACCAAGAAACCTGTTGTTTCGTTTCAAGAATTGTGGTTCTTTCAGAGGTGACATTAATGTCATGTGACCGAAAAGTTTGTAAACCTAAATCCTGAAGATGGAAAACTTAAAGCCGTGTGGGGACCTGAATACTTATACCAGATGGCTAATAGTAGCTCAAACATATTATTGGGATACCTTTTATGTACTGAATCAAGTAAATGTTCCCAAACTACCTTTATACCTACCCGAGGAGAAAATAGAAAAAAGCCGTTGAACCTAGCTATTAAGGTTACGGAACCTGCATGAATGCGAGAAAAAATATATTTTCACAATACATTCGAGTGGAAACACTAAGACTGACAAAAATGCAGTGGAGAACTTGAGAAGCAAAAAAGAAAGAGGACGACAGGACTCGAACCCGCAGCCTTTGGAGGACGTCGTTCTAATAGAACCGAAATCCAATGCGCTACCATTACGCCACGTCCTCTGATATTGATGTTTCGATCACTTGGAGTTATTTCATCTGCAAATGAGAAAACCACGCGCGATTTTTTACAGGAAATTCTTCGATACATATAATTATGTCTTCATGGACATTACTGCATTTACTAAAGCGCCTTTGAATGGTCATATCATGTCACTATTGGTTAATAATATAAGGTAGAGTGACTATGTACTGTACGTTAATTCATGAAGTCTAGAATCAGCCAAAAGATGATTCACTGAGTCGAAATCGAAGTTCTTATAATTACTTTCCCAAACCTGCAAGCCTTGGCTTGTACTAGCTTGAGACTGAGCCTTTGGTTGTCTGATTGAATCTCTGAACATTCTGTTTCTTAGGACAGATAGGCTTGACTTTTACGAGAGTTAATTCCATCTTCCAAGTGGAAAGTGGATCAGGCAATGTCTCTGACGATCGAAGGAATCTTATGATAAAAGTACGTGCCAACATTTGAATGGCTTCGTTGTCTTAGCACAACTTGTCATTATACCACACACCCAAAATTTAGCCACACAATCGGTTCAAAGAATGATGTCAATGTGTTGTACAGTATATACTTCAGAAAGAAATCTCTTTCGCTAATCAATTCACAACCTCATCCGCAGACTTTAGCAGAAATATCGTTACTTGCACTATATGACCTCAGAATTCGTCGCAGACATGCGTTCACCTTGCTGCTTAAAAAATACCAGTCAAAAAGAAACAAAAAATGAGCTGTAGGGGAATTGAACCCCTGGCACCTGCTAACACCAAACGAATGGAAGGCAGATATGTTACCACTACACCAACAGCCCGACGATATGTTCCTGGACGACGACGTGTGACCAGACCAGAGAACAGAGTCACGTGACCTAGAAAATATAATCCATTATGATGAGCGAATGGAGGAGTTATATGTCATCAAAACCGATTGTTGACAAACACATTAGTCACGTCTTGTTGGAGTGTCATTTTCTAGAAGGTTCTATATCTTTTCAACCGCTTTTACTCTCATCACGATAAATGTGGTCCAGATCAAAGTTCATGTGATGAAAAAAATATTCATGCAACCTCCACCAGAGAGAATGAACTGGACGCAAAAAAATAATGATATCCGTGAGATTCGAACTCACGCCTCCGAAGAGACCAGGATATTAGTTAAGGAATTACCTTAACCTGGCGCCTTAGACCGCTCGGCCAGGATACCATTTCTTACTTTTCCAGTTTTCCAGACCACCACTATCTGAAAACTGAGATTTCGACCCGCGAAAATCGCCTGATTTCACTTGTAAACAACAATGGAGCGGGTGTATCGGCCATATAGTTCATATTGAGACATCTAGGAAGTTTTTAACCACTTTATACTGAGTTCATCAAATTTTTAGTGGTACCTTAGTTGTGGTGTCCCTCTGTGTGGTATGGTACCATACTGTACCATATATCATATATATCTACCCGCATGTAGAAGAATAGGTAGATAGAGTGATCAGTAGATGCAGAGAAATGATCGTGCAGAATAAGTCGTTTTAGGAAATATTTCTGGTTTGTAGGAGAGCTAGTGATGTTCTCAGACGAACACACAGGTTCATGATTTGGTTCAATAGAAACAGGTAATTTCAGAACGATTTCCTCATTCTGATAATTCGACTACGTACTTTTGTTATTGTTGTTGGACTTCAATTGTCGATATGGTCCTTTGTCGATATGTTGACCGAAAATACCGAGTCAAAACTTCAACACTGCACATAGAACTCCACTAACTAACTCGAACAATCAGTATATCATATCACAACTGAATGCTTCCATTTGTGAAGGAAAGAGCAAAAAAAAACAAAAAGAATACAGCTGAATCGCTGTGCTTACTCCGATACGGGGAATCGAACCCCGGTCTCCACGGTGCTCAATAGATATGAGAGCGTGATGTGATAGCCCCTACACTATATCGGATTTTTGATGTCGCTTGAAAACACGGCACAAATTTCAACTGTTTTAGAAGCTGAAAAACTCCGGCCAGAATTGCCAAGTAGAGGCTCACTCTCAGTGATTTTACACGGAATCATCATTTACAACTATCCCAAATCTGCAAGAGGTATGAATTGGCATGTGTGTTGACATCAAGAAACCTAGGATCAAGTTCACAAACGATGAAAAACCCAATAAAACTCTTTACTGAGACAATACTTAAATAAAAGTTCACAATCCAATGCTTGTGATGTGATATCGATGAAATATTGGTCTGCTAACTGGTGTTTTTTTCTCCTACTCTTCCCATCAAGCTACAACACCTTTACAACACGATTTTTTAGATTCCTGAAGGCACTGCAACCCATTCCGCACAAATCATATTCTTTGGTTTTCCCTGAATACTCTATTAAATACTGTAGTTCTCTCTAGATATCTTCATTGGCCTTGAAATGTCGTCAAACGACATTCTTTTAGTGCCCTTGCCACTGGGAGAGCCGGTTCTATCCAACACATGACTTCTGGTCGACATTTGTGGAGGATTCAAGTTTCTCACAGACACATTCCCCACAGGACTTGTAGTATCCTGGTTGGATGCTCTCCTAGGCTGGTACTCGTCAACAATATACCCCTTGAACGCCGGATGACTGACAATGGCCGTATTGGGCACTCCCAGAGGCTTGGACCTTCCTGCCAACGGCGACAGAGGCGAGGCGTGTTTCGGAGCGGCGTGGTATTTGGCAACGTGGATTGTTTTGAAACTCGGCTTGGACGGCCTATTGGCGCTTGTGAATCTAGAAACTAGATTTTTTCGCGCTCTCTGGGCATCCTGGAGGCTAGTGTCGCTGTTGCAAGATGCCCTCCGAAGATTGCAAGCTATGGGGTTGTTGCTGTTGTTGTTTGTGTTGATGTTAGTTGTGTTAGCTCCGTTAGATCCAGACGGCAAGTTGTAGAATCTGCTTGGAGAAATGTGCGGGTTGGCTGGTGGCTGATTGGAGCTGCAGAGGACAGTGTTCATGAAGGACTGGATTTTCGAGTTCACCAGGCTCTCTGCCGAGGCTGTTGTAGCTGTCGTCGAAGTTACAGCTGCTGATACTGGTGTAGAAGTCACTAGTGGATCTGAAATGTCTCCTAAATCGAGCTCTTGGGTAGATGGCGGAGTTCTGAATGCTGCAGGTCCCTTCTGTTCCGTCTCTAGAAGCGCTGCAAGCTGCTTCAAAACTGCACTTCTTTTTTCGGGCGATTTTTCCTTTTGCAAACACGACTTTAACGAGACTAAAAGTAACTCTGGAGCGGAGATATTTGCATCACTGTGATCCTTGAGTGCCGATGAAGCTTCCAGGAAAGATAGATTCTCTGGTTCTGGTCTTGCTGGTTCTGAATTCGCGTTATCAGTACTCACAAGAACCTTGTCGACAACATCAACCACCATAACGTCGTCTTCTTCCTTTAAAATATCACTGTCGAGTTGATTACCGTCAATAGAATGAACCAGCCGACGGTTGTAAAAGTCGTTCCAGTTTTCCTCGTCGAATAATTCCGCCATATGGTCTCTTTTCGCGTTGGAACGTGCCTCTTTGCACAAATGTTTCCATTTCGACAGAGGCAAATGTGGGTAAATGTCGTGCAGCTGCCCTGGGACCTTTTTAGGCGACGTTTCAGAGTCCATTTCATTCTGTTGCACAAAAAAGCAGGCCACATACCGATCATGTTTGCTGGTTTCTAGTCGACAGCTCTTTTCTGGAGAGCCATAGACTTCGGGAAATCGCCTGGAAAAGTGCCCCAGACACGTTGAGGTCAAGTTATCTTTGGAATCCGACTCTTGCCCCTCCACCGCATCAACTTCACCTGCCAGCATCTCCCAGGACCACGCACTTCGATGCGGAAACCTCTCATGCATAATTTCGAAAAGATATGTCCATAAGTGATGAGAGCACTTTTTCATCATGAATGTAACAAGTTGTTTCTCAAGCAAGTCCGCAATCAAGTCTCCGCGCTCGTCTAGGTGTCGTAACTCGCCTTTGAAGTCACAAGATCCAATTTCGTCTCCAATAACATCTCGTTTGATTGACGAGAAAAGAACAGCTCCCAGCATTTCATATGTGCAATAAGGCGGTAGATATTCTTCAATAGTGAACCGGTTGGGCTCGTTATTTGCCTGCTCAACGGATGACACTCCCTGCTGTCTGGCTATCTGATCCCGTGCAAATTGGACAATCTCGGCCACACTTGTGGCGATTTCGAGTTTGTCCACATTTCTTTTTTTCGACTTTTGGAATTTGCGTAAAATCGAATTTGCGCACCTGGTGATTTTCGTTTCCGCTATCCCGTCGCATTCACCCAGATAAAACAGTGTCCATATTAGTCGTTGATTTTTGTTTAGTTGGAGAGAAATGTTCATGTCGAGAAATGGGTAGGAAACAAGCAGCAATTTTTTAGTTGGGACTTTCAGACGACGCGTAACCCTGTTGGGTGGCTAGGGGGAACCAGAAAAATAATTGTGGGTCGCACGGCAAATATTTTTGTACCATTGAACTCCCCAAAGTATAGGTACTGTGGTGGAAGTTTTTGTTTTCTTATTAGACAGGTTTTGGCGATGTTGTAGTGTGCTGTTTGCTGACGACCCATTTATACTTTGAGTGACAGTCTAGTTGACGTGGAAGTAAATAATAATTCAAATTCTAAATAAAACCCCATCAGAAGAATTTAATTGGACATCAACGACGATATGGGGCATTCAGAGAAAAAAGAGAGGTGTAGTAGATGCTGCCACTGTATGTATCTTGTGATAAGATAGCTAGTGGTCACAAATACTATTGAGCTTGCTATAGGCTCGAATTTATTGCCGTCTCCCTTTGAGGAACCCTGCAAGTGTGATAAAGCAGGCATGTCGGCAAAAAACGTCAGATTTGTCCGATTTTGGTATTTGAAACGGAAACCAAATGGATCTCTGTTTTGATTCACAAGAGAAGACTTGTGATATGTTCTAACCTGAGGTGACACTTTCCTCTGACAACACAACTTCCACGAACATCATCTCTCCTTTCTAGCACATGCATGAGTACATGAAGCAGTGGGGTCAAGGCAGCATAACCTGGCGAATACGGACACTTACATGACCGGAATGCACACGAGTTGTGGGGACAATGTTTCCTTTGGATCGGTCGAATGTAGCTGAATAAAAACAACTATCCATGTATCGAATTTAGATGGCTTGTCAACCTGCTTTGGAAGCAACATTTTTGTCATTCCCATTCTCGCTTTTCACTTTTGTTCTTGAATCCTGCCAACCCCACTCACTTGACAGAAGTCAAACATGTTGCAGAACCCAACAGGTGGGTGAGAAAGGAACCGGCTTTTACCTCATTGAATATTGATCCTATTCCGTATCTGAAATAAGTAGTGAGGTCCTCTGATGAAGCCAATGAGCCTAGTATTGTTTAATAATTTTTCCAATCAATATCTTCTCACGTTCGAAACCGAAGACCCTGTTTCTCATCCCTTCCTTCGCTCACATTTTCAGTTGTACCGCATTGGGAATGTACCGACAAAAAAAAACCGAAAAATTCGTGGACAGGGGTTTACGTAGTTGTACGTGTTTACTTGCTGCTGTTACTGCCGAAACCTTAAGTATATCATTCACGTGATTGTTGTTGTTGAATATCAAGTGAATAAATTGGTGCATGTAACCTGATCTGGTGCCATCTTTATCATAGAGGTGTTTCATTTGTTCTCGGTAGCAAAGAAACTCATCTGAAAGTATTCCCAGGCCTATTCTCTTTGACGATTTCACAGTGCATCAGGGAGAATTACATTTTTTGGTGGGATTTTCTGCAAGTGTCCCGAGGTTTTGACTTTGAACTTCGAAGAGAAGAGGAAGGGAATATGCTGCATGGGGGATGAGGAGTAGAACTTGGCATTGACGAGGGTGGAAATGGCGAAGCCACATTTTGGAAAACACCAGCGGGTGTTTTTCCTATGGATGTAGTCATCTCGAAGAGTACTGTTCAGGTACGAACATAACTGTGGTTATCTCCAAGCGTACACCAAGGGCAGACGGGGATAACAGAGACAATGCCACCTTGGTGAGCTGGCAGCTGTTTGGGCACAGTAGTAGAAAACAAAGACTAAGGAAACGTCTCATAAAAAAAAGGCACACAAATGCTTGTATATCTCAGGTCAGCAAGTCCCTGGCGGACCGCAGCCTGGAGTGACCTCAGCCGATATTAGAATGTGACCGTGTTTGAACCATTGAAGATGTCGCGTGACAAGACGTGCTGATTGGAAGTGAGTTTGACAGGGTAATAACAGCCTTTCCGTTGAAATTGATGTTAGCCTCTTAAGAAGCGAATTGACACTCTGCTGGGAAGAGGCCAGTGCATTGTAGCTAGAAGTTCGGTATCTGTTTTCTGTGTAACCAGGTATCGATTGGAAACATCAAAGGGGCGTGCCAAGATGGTTTGAGTTAAGGTAGCAGCACAATAGCGGTATATGTTAGCAGCGGCTCTTTCATTCATTGATGGTAGCAGACAGCCTGGGCGGTTATTGGCATTATCAATACTCGAAATACTCACATCTTGTTTAAAACTGTCGAGGCGTGTCTGTCGAAGAACATATGTTTTGATGGTACTTCTCAAGACGTATGAGTATTAGGCAAACCAGGTGAAAAGTTTAGAAGAGTGAGTCGACTTGTGATAGGTGGAACGAAAGACAAGTACCCAAGAGGAATCGAGGGCTTTATATATCTTTTGAAAAGCATCACAGCGTCTCTGTCACGAAACCTTACATCCAGTGTCTCAGCCTGGGGTGCATTAATTGGTTCTATAGAACAAGGATAGAAATGCACGAATCCCAATTGAGGTTGCCATTGTGAGCAGTCAATATAGGTGTCGTTTGGTTAGGTTTCTGCTGTACTTGTGACTATTTGTTTTGTCATCTCTCGGTAACTTCTAAATGCTATTAAACCAATGCAAGCGGATAAACAGATTATCAAACTTGCAATAATTTATATGGCTTTTGTCTTTATTGATTTATTTGTGAATAGATATTTTGGGGGAACTTCATTATCCGTGAGACACACCATCAATGTCATGCATGATATTCGCAGAGATAACCTTAAATTGCTCCCGGCTCAGGATTGCGATTACACTGCCTTCCTCTTCATCAACACTTTTTCAAAAAACACAATGGACTACGACTGTGATACCATTAACGATACCGAACTTCAAAATTTGGCCAAGGCTCTTGCCCACATGTGCCACGTCATCAACGTCGAGTTTGTGCGAATCGACGTCACACTGCGTGTTGATGTTCTACAGATTCAGAAAGATCTCAAGTACCAGCATATAATCGGCCCTTCAACGTCAGAGCTCTTGGAGCCACAAGATAACCAGCCATTGGAGAATCCGCAACGCCACCAGGGTGATACCAGGACGTCCTACAGCTTGGAAAATGCCATTGCTGAAGCTCGGAAACACTTACTAGCAGGGGAGACACAAATAGATTTTGACGAGATCATCCGAGACAACACCGAGACCACGGTGATTGACAGGTTGAAAGGGGCTAAGAAACTCGATAAGATGTTACTGGCTACTCTTGCCGGGGATCTTGTCAAGTTGCATGATCGTCTTGTGAAGTTGGACGAGGAGCTGAAGGGGTAGGAAGCAATGGCAGCCATGCTTTCACGGGATATGAAGGTGATACCATGTGTTTATAAACAGATAAATTTTAGCTCCAGTTGCTTCACTTGTTTTGTTCTGAACCTACAAAAGATGAGTTTCCAGAAGACAGAGATGTGGGTTGCCCGGACACCCAAAAAGTAGAGTTTGCGGTTTGGACCCAAGACCCAGTTTCAACGAGTTTTAGAGTTCAAGCCGAGTCACCCTAAGTAATCGCTCCCAACAACATCAACAAACTAATCTGAAAAAGTCAAGTGCAGTTCACAGCTTACTTGACTTTGGCTAGATATCGTATGAAAGTCCGATTGATCCAAAGAGGAGATGACGTTTGGCTCTGAGTATCTCGTAGTAATCAACTGTTGACTATTTTTCACATCGCTCTTCTCTTGGTGATATCCCCTTCTGGAGTCTACAGTCAGCGATACCCCTCTTGATACAGTAGCTCCTGTGCCCATACCGAATACAGCCTTATGAATCAGCCATCTGGATGAATGCATCCAGTTCAATACATCCAGCCGAATGCATCCAGTCTGTGCAGTCATTACATTGCCTTACATTAGGAGATACGCAATGTACCCCACAAATACCCCAGACTATTGCCGGTTCTGTAGCTCGCGATTGCGTACTCCTGCCGTTATAATCGTTACAGTAAACTATAGCCATCTCCTGCCTTTTTACTGTCGCGTGGTTCAATTTGGAGATGACATGCTAATAACGGTAAGGCTGTCTGTAGCTTATTGTACAGTAGGAAGGTGCAATGAATACGGTGAGGGAGAAGTAAGAGGTTCTCAGCTGGAAGAATCTAGAATGGCCGGGGCACTGTACTTGAGTGTATTACAATGGTGAGTCGTATTGCAACTCAGTAATACTACCCAACAGCTTTTTACAACGTCGATTTGCTGCCACGATATCGATATCAGAAATTCAGGAATGAATAAAACGCCCATTTTAATACCTTGATAGGAGGAAGGAGGGAGCGAGATGGAGTAAGAAGAACTTAATTTCTTCCCCAGATGAGAAAGAGACGACTCAAAAGTGGATACTAACTAGAGCTCTAAAAAACGCTACTGCGACGCTAGAGAAGCGCTTTTAGAGCGATTTGAAGCGTTTCAACCGACTCAGTTCATGGGCTGCGTCATTGTAGCCGCGGATTTCTCTCTGTGTCCACTATATTGTCATACGTGTATGATGTCCACGGTTAAAAAAAGGTCTACCCGAGTCACGTCAAAACCTTAAAAACAAGTGTTAGATTATCAGCACATAATCTGACATCCTTGTGAGACAACTTCCTTGTTTGAAGGATCTGACAGGTCAAAGGGTGCAATTTTTGTTTGAGTCATAAGACTTGAAAAAAGCATCGAAAATCTTTCACATCTACGTCGATAATCCTTCCAATCACCTTGCAAGTCTTAATCGTGTTCCTTAGCCTCTCTACTAGTTTCCTTTTTAGGATAGTGTCTTGGAAAAACCAGACGGAAAAAATAGGGAAAAACATTAGTCTGGAAAACTGCTTTAGGGTTCATAACCAGGCCAGCCCTTCAGTATTCTCTTCCAAAAGAGACCTCATCGGACGATCTACGAAGAAAATATTCATTTAGCACCTTCATAGTCGCCAACTCTTGCTCGTGAGGAAATTATCAGCAGTTTTCTGGTCGTTATTATCAGCTGCTTTCTGGTCGTCTTCAATGGGTGACACTACAAGATGCCCTCAAAAAGAGTTATTTTTTGGGGGACCACAAGACTATGAAGCGGTGGTGGAGTGCTTACCACCTCGGGTATGTTCAAATAGCGACTTTGGCATGCAGATTACAACGCTACAGTCGGTTTTATACTACATGTATGATGCTCCCATTCTCTCGATAGCTAACCTATTAGCGTTTTGGTCCAGATCCTAGCGAGCTGCAAGAAAGCTTCCAGAACTGGGACTGCAAGAAGAGCCCATTTTCTCCTTTTTCTTTCTTCTTTATTTCCGATCGGAGAAGAAGTTTGCTTCAGAATTGGTACTTGAAACACGTTCTCGTCGTCTATTTTCACCTCAAGTTGTTTGTCAAAGACTACAGTAAAAGGACTTGTCGCACGAGCGTCCCAGCTAATGTCTTTTTACGCACATTATTGCTGAATGTATACTTCTGTAAAACAACCTTCTTAGCTGCACCTCGCTCCAGTTGGGCCCGCTTGCTGTCGATTAGCTTTGTTCTTTAGCCGGATAGTCCCTTTCTGGTCCCTCCACTATTTGCAGGCCTTTCAGCAGACTGCAATGGGGATGCAGCATGACGTAGTTGTCAAGTCTGACATATAACCGCTTCCCCAGGTCCTTGGCATACCCCACAACCACCGAAATCGGTTTAGCACTTCAAAAAACTAATATTCTCTCCAATATGGCTAGCCAAAGGAAAATCTATCCCATCAACCTCCATCATCGCCAACGGTTACTCTGCCAGCTAGACTTGTTGAGTAGTGCGAAGCTAATGAAGAGGGGAAAAGGGAGTGAAATTTATCTAGTATCCAGGGGGTAAAGACGCTCTACTGTCATGTCAACGATGCTTTACATACGCAAGTGGAATCATCTCTGGGTTCCTGACATCGCGAACACACTCTGGCTTTCAAAACAAACTTGGCAAACCAGACCGCTTTCAGAACCCCCACTACCAGACCCATAGCTGATCCCATCACTAGATCTCCCTATAGTACAACTTAACCTTGTCCGAAAGAGGAACTCCTCCACTCAACCCCACATACTCCATACCATGCACAGTTTTACACTACACAAGTACAATGAAGAAGCTGATAAGGGATCAACGGGAAAAAGCCACAATGATATAAATCCGCCTGTTTCCTGACACTTGCGTGCCACACTAACCGTCTCATGGAACTCCACAGCGAAAAGGACTACCACGAGCACATCACCAAAGGTGCCGGGTCCTCGGAGGCCCTGTCTACAGTAGACACAGAGGCCGCCTCGGGCACAGGATCCATCAAGGAACACACCACCAAACGAGCTCTCAAGTCGCGGCACGTTCAGCTGATTGCGCTGGGAGGATGTATTGGTACAGGTCTCTTTGTGGGCTCTGGAGCCATGCTTTCCAACTCGGGTCCAGCCTCAATTCTGCTTGCGTACATCATCATGTCGTTCCTCATCTACGTCATCATGAACGCCCTGGGAGAAATGGCCACCTATCTACCTATTGCTGGAGCCTCACCTCCCATGTACGTAAATCGGTTTGTGGACGAGTCTCTGGCGTTTGCTTGTGGCTGGAACTACTGGTACGCCTACGCCGTCCTGGTGGCCTCTGAGGTCACAGCTGCCGCCATTGTGGTGCAGTACTGGACCGAAAAGGTGCCTGTGGCCGTGTGGATCACCATCTTTTTGGTTGTTATTGTTTGCCTCAACGGTATTGCGGTTTCCATTTTCGGAGAGTGTGAGTTCTGGTTCGCGTCCATCAAGCTCATTGGTATTGTTGGTCTCATCATCGTCGGAATCGTCATCTTCTTTGGAGGAGCTCCCAAACACGACCGACTGGGTTTCAGATACTGGAAACACAACGCCTTCAAGGAGTACATTGTCAAGGGAGACGGCGGACGGTTTTGTGGAGTGTGGAACGCCCTCATCCGTTCCGGCTTCTCGTACATTCTATCACCTGAGCTGGTCACCATTTCGGCTGGAGAAACAGAGGCTCCTAGACGAAACATTCCCAAGGCCACGCGTCGATTTTCGTACCGACTTGTCTTCTTCTACGTGCTCGGATCTCTAGTTATTGGCTGCATTGTCTCAGGAGACGATCCCAGACTACTTGGAGCCATCAACGCTGGAGGAGCCGATGCTTCAGCCTCCCCATATGTGATTGGAATTCAAAATGCTGGAATCCCCGTTCTCAACCACATTATCAATGCTGTCATTCTGACATCGGCTTGGTCGGCTGGAAACTCTTTCCTCTATGCTGGATCTCGAACCCTCTACTCTCTGGCGCGACAGGGAGAGGCTCCTGCCATCTTCAAGAAGTGTACTCCTCACGGAGTTCCCTATCTCTGTGTTGCTGCTACTGCTCTGGTGGGATGTCTGGCCTACCTCAACGTGTCCACCGACTCTGCTCAGGCGTTTACTTGGTTCACCAACATTTCAACGGTTTCTGGTTTTCTGTCTTGGATGTGTGTCCTCTCTGCCATGATCAGATTCCGAAAAGCAATCTGGTACAATCACCAAACCTATGATGTGCTGCCATTCAAGACTCCTTTCCAGCCCTGGTCGACGTACTTTGTGCTGGTCATGATGACCATCATGTGTCTCACGAATGGCTTCAACGTCTTTGTCGGTGGCTCCTTCAATGGCCCAGACTTTGTCGCGGCCTATATTACGGTCCCGCTGTTTGTTGTCATCTATCTCGGCCATCGATTCATCTACAAAAGAGCCACTTTCAAGACTCCAGTCATGCGACCAATTCATGAAATTGACATCACCACTGGACTCAAGGAAGCCGAAGAGGTGGAAGCCATGTATCCAGAGCGTAAGGCTCGCAACTGGGTCGAAAAGGTATGGTTCTGGCTTGCGTAATTGCTACTGAAATATTTATATCGAATTATATCATCTGTACTGAGACATTGAAACACAACCCTCTACACAGCACCCTACGTCTCTACGTTACTAGTCATTTCATACATTCATACACTTTATTCATAACAAAAATCATACACAAGCTGTCTAATAGCCAAAACCGTTTGAGTTCTGGGTGATCATCAGACGCTGACCACCACCAATAATGGGAGTGTCGTTCTCAACGGCCTCAGCCTCAGCCTCCTTCTTCTTTCGCTCCTCGTTGTCACGCTGCAGCTGCTGCAGCATGCTCTGCTGCTCTCGGGTAACGTTGATCTGGTAGGGCATGGTGTAGTCCTGCAGCTTGTGGCGCCAGGACACCTCCTCCACAACGTCGGATCGCACATAGTCGTAACAGGTGTATAGAGTGGCAATGTAGCACTCCTTGTTACCGGTAGAGACAAAGTATCGCAGCAGCTCCTCGCAGACATCCTCCTTCTGGGAGATGGCAGCAGTATCGATAGCGTCCTTCCACAGCTTGTCCTGCTTGCTCAGAGAGATAGACTTGCTGTACTTTTTGTTCTTCTTGTACAGATGGGCGGCAATCTGTCGGAAGTAGATCAGGTCGTGCTTCTCAAGTCGCTGGGCCAGATCAATGGGATCAAACTTGTCAAAGTTGTCAACAGCATCTCGCAGGCTCTCGTAGTCCTCCTCCTCGATGAGCAGGGAGTGGTAGGCGTTGTTGACAGCAGCCACGTTGACGGGAGGGGTCTGCTGCTGAACAGCAACCAGGAAGGGCTTGATCATTGGCAGGTTATCGGACTTCTCAAACATTCGAACAACTCGAGACACATCGATTCGAGCAGACAGAACAGCCAGCAGATCAGTGATGAGCTGGGGCTGCTCCTTCATGTAGAAGTTGATGGCCTTGTAATAGATCTCCAGGTTGGCAACCTTGACGATAATGTCCTTGAACGAAGAGTGCTCAAAGGCATCAGAGGATCGCTCCATGATGGCCAGGGCAGCGTTGTCCCACTCGTCGTAGTGGCAGTACAGGAACACAAGCTCGGGCCACAGGTGTGCAGCCTCACAGGCTCGGATCACCTTAGGGATGTTGACACGAGACCAGAATAGCTTGAGGTGCTCCATCATCTTTGTGGGGTCGTACTTAGAGTACAGGACAGCCAGCTCGGTGAACATACCCATGTGGGCTCGCTCCAGACCAAGACCCTGCTCAAACAGAGAAATGAGCTGCTCGAAGTAGCCGTGGTACTCGTACTGAACGACCAGGTCGTTAAGCTCCTCGGCGTGCACAATCAGGTTAAGACCACAGATCTGGGCAAGTCGGAACTCCTTGTTGTCGATACAAGCCTGGTTGACCTGCTTCCACACCTTGGTAGAAGAGGCCTTTCGGGCACAGTCAACAGCAGCCTGGTAATCCTTGAGGTAGACCAGAACAGAGGCGAGCTTGGCCCAGTTGGAGATAGAGGAGTACAGAATCTTGGCAGCGGGGTAGTTGCCAGCAGCCTGCATCTTGTCTCCAACAGCCTCCACGTCAGCAACGTTGGCGGAATCCAGCAGCTGCTGCATGTCGTGAAGTCGGTCGGTAAGAGCATAAGACACCAACAGCTGACTGTCGATGGCGGGCTCTCGCTCAAGCTCTCGAGCCATCTTCAGGTAAGTGATGAGCTCGTCGTCCTTGCCGGCGTGGCTAGCAATCTCGATAACCTGGGCAAAGTTGGAGGCATCCTTGGCCTTGATGTAAGAGTTGATGGCATCGGGAATTCGCAGACCGTTGATCTGGGCTGTACCGAGCAGAGACCACACATCGGCAGTGTCGACCTTCTCGGCGTAGTCCTGAGCTCGATCCAGAGACATGACGTGATCAGTAAGAACACCCATAACCTCGGAGTGCTTGTCGTGCTTCTTGTAGATCTCGTAGGCCTCCTCGTACAGACCGTTGTCGATACAGATCTGAGCAATGTCGTCAGTGTCGAAATGGTCAAGTCGCTCAACGTAGTCGGAAACTCGAGACTTGTCGGCCTTGACGGCAGTGAGAATCAGCAGGTTCTGCAGGTTGGCGTTCTCGCTGAATGGAGAAGGCTCGAGAATGATCTTCTCAAGCAGCTCAATCAGCTCAGTGGGCAGGTCAGCAGCCATGAAGGCCTTGACGGCAATGGAAACAGCCTCGGGAGAGTCAGACTCGGGGACAGCAGTGCCCACAACCTGGTCCACCAGCTGTCGCTTGTGAATGGAGTCGTGAGACAGAACCTTGCTCCAAAGACCGTCGTCCTGCTTGGCCAGCAGGTATCGGGCCTGGTGCTTGTACATGGAGTTTTCGTTGGTGATGTGCACGAGCTCGTCGTCGTTGCTACCCTTCTCGTAACAGATGAAGGCGAGGTAGGGGTCTCGCTTCTCACAGTACTTACCCACCACCAGGGTGTCGTACTGGTCGTTCTCCTTGAGGAACTTTTCGGGGTTGTTGTTGCTGTCAATGTAAATCTTGGCAAGGGCGTCGTACACGGCACTGTCGGTAGAGCCGCCAGCCAGAGTGGCCTCGAGGAAAGGAAGCAACAACTTGAGTCGGTTTCGCTTCTCCACCTCGTCGACAAGCTCCTTGACGGGAACCTGGCCAACCACAGACTTGAGCAGATCCTTGATGATGGACTCCTCGCAGTCAACATCCAACAAACCGCCAACCACCTCGGGGGTTCGAGAGGGGTTGACTCGCTGGACGTAGACCTCAATGAACTTGTACTGCTGGTTCTTGTAGAGGAAAAGCACCAAATCGTGCACAAAGCCGTACTTGTCGCAGACAATGATCAGAGGAAGCTGGTCGGGGAGCTTGGCGTCCTTCATGAGGAAGTTCTTGACCTTTTCGGGGTTGTAGTGGTTGTTCTCCCGCACGATTCGCTCAATCTCGTTGGTCTGGCCAATGGCGGCGGCGGCGGTGATGTACTTGAACACCACGTCAGGGTCCTCGGACAGGTTGACGATAGATTGCAGGTAGTAGTACAGACCCTCCTGGGAGAACTCCTCAAATAGCTTGATGAGGTTCTGCGATCCAACGAGGTCAGAGTACTTTGTGGCAATCTGGACAGCAATCTGCAGGTTCTGACGAAGGTTGACCTTCAGCATCTCTCGCAGACACTCGAGAGTCTGCTCAACGGTCAGCTTGCCGAAGTAGGCAATAAGCTGGTCAGGAGCAAAGTTCTGGGTGTGCACAACCACACGCTTGATGTCCTTAAGGTCGTCGTAGTGGTCGAGGGCTCGCTGCTGAAGACCGGCCTTCTCACACAGAGAAGCGATTCGGGCCCGGTCGTAGTGGGTGAACATATCCGAACCCAGGATGGCATCGGCCACCTGGGGAGCGTTGATAAGGTTCACCTCGAGGAGACGGGTCTGCAGGTGTCCCTGCTCGGGCAGGTTCTGGTTCAGAGCATCTAGCAAAAAGGCAGTGGCAGGCTGAATGTGGTTTTGAGACAGGAAAATGTCAGTCACCTTGTTGAGGTCCAGGTTGTTGCCGGTCTTGACCAGCTGGGTGGCAAACTCGGCAGCCTTGTCGGCGTTAACTCGCACAATGTTCTGCAACAGCACGATGTAGTCGGGAGTGTAGCCGACCTTCTCGCAGTAAGGCACAATGGAGTCAAACTCGCCGAGCTCAGCAAAGCAAGCCACGACCTTCATAGGTACGTTGGCTCGAACGTAAACCTGCAGAGCGAGCTTGAGGTCAAACTGTCGAACAATGTCTCCAAGCTCCTCGGAAGACTCAAGCTTGTTCTCCTGAAGCCACTTCTCAAAGAGAGGCTTTCGATCCTGCTGAAGCACGGGTCGTGCCAGCTCGATACTCTCAATCTTGTTAAGAGAGCCCTTGTCCAGCAAAGTGGAGAAGTACTGCAGAATTGGTGAGATGGAGCCAGGGGCAGCCTGGACGTTCTTGAGCTTGTTGATGGTCTCGGGTGTTCGCAAAATACCATTTGGCGAAGAGGCGGCGACCTTGGCAGCCTCGGCGTAGTTGCCCTGATTCAGCTGCTGCTCAAACTGCTGCTTGTACAGACCGTCGGCGCCAGAAAGGCCACCTCGGGAAGCAAGACCAAGAGCCACGGAAGCATTGCCGAGGTTGTTGAGAATGTAGGGAACAACAGTCTGCTCGTTAAGCTCGACAGAGAGCACCTGACCCTTTCGGTTGATGCAGATGACACCCTTCTCCTTGTAAGCAGCTCCGGTAAAGACAGACTCGGACGAGATTCGGTTCATGTAGATGCACAGACCCTGCTCCAGATCGTAGAGGTGCACAAAGCCGTACTTGGTGATAAGGTACACCACGCCGTACTTGTTGCTGGCAAACACAGACACGGGGAAGTCGTTGGCAGCCTCAGGAGGGAAGAACACGTCGACCTGCTTCTTCTGGTAAACGGGGTTCTCGTCCTTGTGGTCAATCTCGACGGCGTGCAGCTTGCCTCGGTTGGCAAACACAAACAGGTCGGTGGCCGAGGGAGCGCCCTGCAGCTGTAGCTGGGCGAAGGAGGCGGCGTGACCCTCAATAGCCTGAGAGATGTTTCGCTCCTTGCTGAAAAGCTGAATGTGGCCGGCGATTCGGCCGTCACGCTGGGCAATACCCACAAGAGCACTCCACTGGCCATTGTCGCTGGAGATGTAGTTGATCACCTGGCAGTCGTTGAGAGAAAAGTGTCGATCGGTGACCTTGACGGGGTCAGACGATCCGACCTGCCAGTGCAGAATCTCGCTCTCGGTGATGATACCAATGGTGTCTTTAGAGATCCAGGTCCAGAAGACCACAGGAACCTGCAGCTGGCTGCTGCCGAGTCGCTGTTTGGTCTCGAGGTTGAATGCCTGCAGAGCACCCTCTTTGGATCGCACGGCAATAACAAAGTCGGTGGGGTGCATGATGGCACTGTCAGCGGAGATGTTTCGTCGAACGACATTGTTGTTGTTGTGGAGATCGATGATGGCGACGGTGTTTCCGGTGTTGGCGGTTTCTCGCACACTGGGTTAGTATGAATTTATGTGAAAATGAATGATACCGCTGTAAGTCTAGCGTTGGCCTGTCGGTGCAAGTAGATGGCGAGGCCTGGCTGGGAGTCTGGATTGGATTCGTGGCAGTGGTGTTCGCGAATGTCTGCTGCATGACTGTGTTGGTGGATGAGTTTGAGGGTGAAGACCAGCGGTGATCGCAATCGGGATCTAGGCCCATTACCGGATCAAATCCCGTATGTACCATTGGATCCGCGACGAGATTTCACTAAGCACACACAGCAATCAATCTTTTGCGCCCTGCACCGTTGTGTCACAAACACAGCCACCCTGATCAACACCACATCCAAACTGTGACAAAAGCAGTATTTCAGCAATCCTGCCACCTCATCAGCTCCCCCACCTGGCCAATTCGTCCGCCATCCCATCGTCCGCCAAATCCGAGCCCTGATGCTCCATCCAGAGCCAACTCCACAATCTCACGATAGCCCCGCTTATCACGTCGCGTAAGGGGGAGAACCGCACTCACCAAACAAATCGATCACTCTGTAATGTACAAGTATTGAAACCAATGGACGCCTCAGGAACCCCCAGCGATTGAAGCTGGAGATGCTCCTGGAACGTGATGGGCAAATCCTGGGACATGTCGGTGTGTGGTGAAGAAGACAAGTTAGAGTGCGGCAACCTTGATGATGTGTTCTTTGGGAAAAAGGCGCATGCCCGGAAAGTGCAGATTTGGGCGGATTTAAGTGACAAGTACACCGTCGTGGGGTATTTGAGATGCTGCGAAAAGGATTCCGAAGCTGCCTGGCTCTTATCGCCACTCCCCAGGGTGTTTACCACTACTCAATTCTGGTTGGCTGGACACCAGGGTTAGGGTTTATCCATATTTCTGTGGCAATGTTGTGAGACATCATTTATGAGTCTCCAGAGGGCCAAATAGACGGAAATATTCTTTGGTGTCAGACAAGCAGCAAGTATCTCCGCCGCCCCTGTCCTGAGATTGCCCCCACTACCTAATCTCGCTTGAAAAATTATCTATTCAATCTCATGCTGCCACGTTGTCGTACACCTCTTGGCAAAGAGCTGTGGCTCAGTGGCGGCGGCAGGATGCAGGATGCAGAGGAGGGAATTGAGGCAGTAATAGGCAGTGTAGCCGTGCTATAGGGTCTTCATCTGCCTCCTTTGCCGCACTGCGTCCTTCCGGAGGTCTATAAGACCCACTTATGCTACATCCGGTTATTTCCAGGCTTATCTCCGACAGAGAGGTTAGGGTTGAAATTTTCAGCCCGCCACGTTCCAAACCTTACCCTGGACCTGCCGTTACGTCAGCTGCGTTTATTTGTTGTTGCCAAGTTGGGAGGTACCTGTAATTACGGAATGGTTGTCTTCTGAAAGACGCTGTAGAGGTGTAATGAGAAATCCGAAAAGGGTATCTTGTACAAAAGACAATTACGAGCAGAATGATACCCAATACAACTTTAAAAATTTCTCCAGCAAATATTTTCTTCTGGCCGTTGAGATTATGTTCCCTTAAATCTATATTTGGATTTCGTGTCGTGTGAACTCTCCCAAGTGAAATCTGCTGAAGGTAATCTCAACAACAGAAAAAAACATTTTGGGGCATAATTTCTTCCAGGAGAATGTTTTGAAAATATTGCATGGATTCATTTGAACGACAACGATCTTCCCAATGTCTTACTCGTAGTGTTTCTCGTGTTGTAGATCTACAATGTCAAGAGCCACTTAATCCGAAGGGGTTATGCTGTTTTCAGATGATTTTGAGATGACTGTTCCGTAAAATGATTATCTGCGACTCGTACAGTGTCATTTAGATACTGCACTTGATCACTTCCCCTTTTTGACTCTAGACTTCTGTTTATGTCGTGTTAGGTATTGTGTCGGTTAAATGGGTATCGCATAAACATGTTCAGGCTGAAAGGTATGTTTCGAAACATTCATCACTTTAGAACCAGCAAAATGAACCATTTTTACAGTACGCAGCTCATATATGCCTTAGACGTTGACCAGAACGACCCTCATCGGCTTCTATACACACCCAACACTTGAACCCCTCACGATTGAATAGTACTGCAATCACATCACTTCCACCCATAGCCGCGCAAAAAGTACACATGAATCAAATGAAATGCCCAAAGATATTTACTGTACACCAAGTGGCTATGAAGTTATTTACTTTTGATATGCGTCTCTCCTTGATTGTCACTACCATACCTTCAAAAATGAGATCACATCAACTAACTCTCGCAAGCAAAAATCAAAAAGAAATTGCAGCACCCAGGATTCTCGTATGGTCTCCCACTACAATACTAACTGGGCTCTCTGGTGCTTGACTATGGCTGATCGGACGGGAAGCCGTATTTTCACCAGGATATGGCCGCAACTGGATTTTCGTTGATTATCTTGATTATGACAGGCTGAACGGGTCACGTGACGAAAATGTGATTTAATGAACTGTACCCCTATGATACAGATAAAGTGGGAGACAAACTGCTGTATTACCTGTTATTGAGCCAGTTTAGCAGATGCCCCTTCTCCTTTACTAGCCAAGATGACTTTCTCCACCTCCGAGCAGACCCCAGTCCATAAGCCATCTAGGTCTTCGGCAGAGACCTTCAGTTTGGTGGCCTCTAGTGTCTTGTCCACAAACACAGGAACAGGACCGAAAGGGTATCGATGGGAAGAGTTGTTCTCATTCAGACGCTGAGGGTGAATCAGATGCCTGCCGCAATACCGCCTGTACAAAAGTTGAGTCTCTTTCAACCTTTTGGTAGCACCCTTCTGGCGGGGCTTTGAACGGTAGAACTTCATGTGCGAACGCCCCACTGGCTTTGTGAGTAGCAGCTGTTTGTCATTTTGGGTAGGATTGGAGTGGTATCGGCTGGGGATTGTTGTTAGCGGGTTGGAACGACTAGTACCCGATGGGTATGTTGAACTGTGAACATCAGAGGACGATTGGGTATCCTGATTATTGCAGTCGTTGTTACGGGAATCCATGCTCGTCTTGGGTATCTCAGCCACTAAGCCTCTTTTAGTGGCCGGCCCATGAAAGCCATATGGTATCTGGTCCCCAACACTTAGTCCTTGTTGATCCTCAGGTAGTGCGGGGATTTCGCTTGGTATCGCAGTAGACGGTATGTCGAGTGGTAGGTTGTGAGTTTCGCTCTGTTGCTGTGGCGTTATGTTCTGGTTTGTGGTGTCGCTGATGGTACAGGAGACGAGAGAAGTGTCAAATTCGGCTTGCTCAGCTGGTCGAGAAGTAACCTGGCGTCGATCTTCATACTGTGGGTCAGTGCAAACACCATTTAATGTTTCATGTAGCAGGGCGACCTGAGCTTTTAGTGCCACAATCTCAAGATCTTTCGAACTTAGACTGGCCACCATTTCCCCGTGCTCATTTCGGTGCTCCTGAATCTGCGCAAGCACGTCCTGAACAGTTCCATTCAGTTTTCCGTAGTCCAACACAAGCTTTGTGTTTCTTTGATACTCTGCGGCCAGGGCAGCTCTGTCTTCATTCGACTTTGTTTGAGCTGTCTCCAGTTCTTGAGCAAGCTTCGCTTTCGCCAACAAAAGCGCACTTAGTTCGTGCTGCGTGTTCTCTACCTCCACCATTGCGCTTAGATTGGCGTCTTTCATTTGCGCCATCAACATCTTGAACTTTGCCACGTACTCTCGCTGCTTCCGTTCCTGTCTCTTTTGTTTCTGGATGAAAGTAGAGCTTCGGTCGACCCAGCTGAAGAAGGCGTCGAATATCGCTGGTTTTCGTGCAAAGGCTTGCTGGACTTCAGAAAAAAGGGACTGCAACCCCTCTGGAAGGCTGGAAAGGTCTGCATTGTCGTCAGAAGAAATGAGATACGACCAGAGCTCATCCAGGAGTTGGTGGAGCTTGGCGCCAAGAGACGGCTGAGGTCGGACTTGAGGTGTCGAGGGAGGGTTGGGCAGCGACATTTAGGGCCAGAGATACTTCCAACTCTACTCTTTGGTAAAGAATAATTTCTGGTGTGGCGGTGCAAATGTTCACAAATGATCCTCGAGTAAACTTTGGTCAGGTCCCACAACATGGTTCATATGCGAGATAAGATTTTATTGATTTTTATACGAGTAAAAAGAGTTTCATGATGGACGACCATGTGGGGTCAGCTGGAAATGAAACCGCTTGCCTCCGTTCAGACAAGTCTAGGAAAAGGCCATTTTCCTGAACAGCTTCAACTTTTCTAGATCACTAAAGTTAGAAATTAGATCGTTCAACTCCGTTTCTCCAGGTCCTAGCTTCTGAATTTTCTTGGCGCAATAAGCCTGCACTTCCTCGTTTTTCACCGCATACGCATGTTGCCAGGTTTTTAGAGCCTTTGGAACATCCATGTCTTCACGCCGTATTCTTCTCATGCATTCATGAATCAGCTCGGGAATGTCGTACACGTGTGCGATAACAAGGAGGTCATTTACGGTCTCAAATTCCAATGACGTGTTTTCTCCATAAAAGTAGGACACCAGCGCCTCCACAGTGAGTAGGGAATATGGCAAAGTCCAGGATCTGTCGCGCGATTCGCTCATTTGGGACTCAAGCATTGATTTGAAGAAGGGCCAGAATGAGGTCAAGACAAGGGTATGCACTTGCACTTTTTCTCCATCACCACTGATGATGGTAAAGTCAGTGTTTCCATTTAATCGTAGAGTGGCAAGACTGTATATCTCTTTTGGCGATTCGCAGCCTTGCGAAGAAGTCAATGGCGTCTCGAGACTATAGGCAGCAGCATGTGGCTGCCCTTGGGTGCAGTGTGAGTAAACAAAATCCCAATCACCCGAAGTATCTGAAATGAAGAAGACGTGATATACACGACCTGTAGACAACAGGAGGGCTTTTTTATTTAAGGCAATAGCTCCTGTTAAAGATCCAAAAGTGTTGAAAAGACTTTTACAAGATCGGAGACCTCCATCCATTTCGTGGAACTTCAAAAGATAGCTCGAACGTCGCTTATCTGGGTTGTCTTCACACTTGATAAAGTAGAAAGTTCCCTCTCCGCCTAAAGCACAAGACACGTCTGCATCCATGATCAATTGCCTGACTTCCTTGTCAGTTAAGGTTGGCTTGTAAGTCTCCGACTCCTTTTGCTCACTTTTTCCGTATTTGTGGCCGTTCTTTGACATTTGCTGTTTTGATGAAAAAGAGAAGATCAAGGCACCATTAAGTAGTCCACCCAAATGGCACTGAATTTGAGGGCTGTGTAACAGGCAAAAGCTGTGAGCTAAGTGCAAGCCCGAATCTATACGCTAGTCTCAGCCTACTATTTTCGTAAGCTAACGAAATTCACCAACGGACTTGAGCTGTAAAACCCGTACCGGTACGGCAGTTGACGGTTGTCTGAGATTCGAACTTGACGGACGAGACCACCATCAACGGGAAATCAAAACTGAACCCATGAAACCCCTTTTCGCTAATGTTTGATCACCTTTGCCTCCGCAGACGCTCGCAGTGACCAGCTGGAGGCCCAAGTGTTTTCAGTTACCCGGTCGTCCAGGGCTAGCTGCGTGTCACGCGTGCTCCATCTGTGTAGCTTCGTCGACAGCAGTCGGCCGATTTTGTTTTGCAGTGCTGTCGCTTCCATGACTGTGCCGCAGATGGAAGGGGCTGTGGAATTGGGGGGTTGCCACAGGGCCAGGAACTGACCTTGGTAGAAGGAGTATCCTTGGAATTATTGTAGAGGAGTTCCCACGCATGAACGGAATAGGTTTCTGACCATCAGATAGTGTAACATAACACTTAATGGCGTGCACTGTGCTGTGTCGTGAGCCGCATATCGGCAAACGTGATGTGTGACTTGGTTAGTTTACTTTTAACATCAATCTTATCGTGTTAACAGTATCAGAGGTTGGAACCAGAGTTAAAAGTTTGGGGGTCAATGACATATACATGGGATTTTCTCAGGAATAACTACGGTACAGTAGTAACACGAAATTCCTCCTCTTGAGAAAAAAAATGTAGCCCGACGTGGGGCTTGAACCCACAGCCTTGAGATGACCTTACTTAAGAGTCTCACGCTCTACCGATTGAGCTAGCCAGGCTTTTTTTTTCTTGCAGTTTTCAATGCATACGGAATGAGAAATCGTTTTTTTTCTTTTTTTTTGTTGAATGCAATAGTTGAATGCAATTCCTAGAAAAAAAAACAATTCCTAGAAAGAAAAAAAAATTATGTTTAATTGACATTTAGTTGAATGCAATTCCTAGAGAAAAAAAAAATGACACACCGAGTTGACTTTTTGAACGAATAGTTTTGGAAGACCACCCCCCCCCCACATGATAATTCTGAATATTGATATATAGAAAACCCGAGCGAGGTTCGCTCGAGTATGCTGAGTGGCTTGATAGCTATTTAGTTGAATGCAATTCCTAGAAAAGAAAAAAAATTGAATATCAATGAGAAAAAAACAAATTTGTTTTAGTGAGGTTCGCTCGACTAAGCTGATTGGCTTGATAGCCATTTAGTTGAATGCAATTCCTAGAAAGAAGAAAAAAGAAAGAAAAAAATAATCAAAGCAATCTCAAGGCTGTGGGCTCAAGCCCACGTGCCATTTATTTCTTTCCATGTTTAATCGAACATTAATGAGAAAAGAATGCTCCACTGGTTGTATTTCGGCTAATGGACACTGGATAGATGTCAATTGAGGATGCAGCTTGAGAGTGCAGTTTGCGAGCTAAGACAGGGTTGGAAAAGGATAATGTGAGGTTACAAGCCATGGCCAGTGTTGTTTGATGGTTATTTGATATGTGATCAGTTCACCATAAGCTGGTTGTTCATCATGATCAATGTGCAGGGTTATTTTGATAGAGGCTCATCATAATGAGAAGTCATTTCAAAAAGTTCCCATACGATACTGCGTCCAAACTTCTGGGAGTGTCCTAGAATAGAGCAGCTGTCTGAAACCAGCTTGGTATCACTAGCTACAAGCTCAGGGCTATTGAATACTTAGAAGTTATTTTACTTGAAAGCACGCTGTGGGAAGTAAAGAAGAATGTCATTAGTTTGGATATCAATTCGGGTATTATTGGGTGAGTTACCCTACCTTCTGGCTGGACCCACGTAAAACATGTAAACACGTTGCTTTGGCCATAGAAACACGGCAGCCTAGTTACGCCTCCACTCATCATCATCAGTTCCAGCTGTGAATCGTCTGAGCAGAGATTGGAGCTGTCTTGATGGGCAAGACAGCACCTCTGGTTCCTCCTCTTCTACCCCTCCACTCTAGGGGCTGCACCTCCAACTGCCTGTTCACGTCCTAGGCCTGTACCGAAATCTGGGTTAGATGGGCTGGGAGGGGTAAACTCGCATCATAACCGCTGACATTGATCAGAAGTTTGCGGAGATGACGCGAGACACAGAGAAAGTGAGGAAACTGATCAGGAATCCTCACAATGAATGTGTCTCAGCTGTTGAGTAGTCGGACGGTCACTTGAGGCACCTTCTGCCAACTCGTAAATACTCACAATAGAAATATACTAGATCTGTAGGATGTTAGTGGTAAAAAAGACTGATCCAGGTCGATTCAGTCGTGAGCGCAGAGAGGTGACACGATTGTTGGTACAAAAGTGCCGGGGGTGGACCGCAGTCCGTTATTCTGATTTCAAAAACATGCCAATGATCCGAGATGGACACTGACAAGGGCTCGTGGTGTAGTCTTGCTGGATACCGATCAAAGGGGGGTATCGTTGGGTATTTATGTTATTTCGATTCTTTGTATGTGGTATATTGGTTGCGCCTTAACTAAAATAAGAGTGTGGACGTACGCATTGGGGACAATTTGACTCGTCCGAATGGGGTTTGGTGAGGTGGCAGGAAAAGTGACAGTCGCCGGGAGATTGTCCACCAGTAGCAGCTCGGAAACTGTGTAATTGTAGCACGATCTCACCATATAGCTATCTCGAGGCTCCGCAGTTGGTTTTTTTTATCGATGACGTTCGATGTGTAATTTGGTGACGCATCGCAGGTGTTGGTGTTGTGTCTTTAGGAGGTGAGCGTGTGGTCGCCTTGCTTGAAGCTTATTGCTGCTGTGGCTCATACGCTCGTTCGTTTGCTGCCATTGTCACTGCCAGTAGCGAAGGATGAATGGGAGCCCGAGGCAGTGTCCACACTGTGGGAGTTTATTTATCTACAAGGGCTAGAAACATGAGGACTATTTGGAACAGTATCAAAAAAATATTGAGACATAAGCAGCTATAAGGGATTATTATCCTGAGATTTCATGCAAGTAAATAATATAGTACAGTACAGTACCTTATAATAAAATAAAATAAATGCACTGTGTTTATGTGGTGTTTTTGGCCTATTGTGGCTAATGTGATAAATAATGCTCGTGGGTTTCTTTGTAAGTATTGATTGTAATCACAGTGGCGAAAAGTGATTAACTCTTGATTGAATGCAATTCGTAGGAGAAGAAAAGAAAAATAACCAATATAATTAGATTTTGTTTAAATGCAATTTTCAGGATATTACATAAGAGACCTCATGGAAATACGTTTCATCTTAAAATGGCTCTTATCTGAGTTCCCTGATGAACATTGATAGATGAAATGTCTACAAAACAATGTCAGAAGTAAGGAGCATGGGTGAAGTCAATAAAAATCATGTCTATTAGTCTATATATTACACCTAACCGTACCAAATGTAACAACCAACTGACGGTTAGTCCTGAAGTTGTGGTGTCGAATAGTTACGACATGGGTGAACCTATTGAACCTCTTGAACTTCTAGGACCATTGTTTTCCATGGCCTCAAATACCCGCTGGTAGATGGGGAAAAACCTGGTAGTCATAGTATCGGTAGAAAGCCAATGAGGATGGTGATTTTCTCGGGGAGGATCGCTTCTCAGCAATGACCGAATGTTAATGTTAAGTGAGCCAAACCTGCTCTCCAAAAACTCGCGATACATGTCGTCTCTAAACGTGCTGGTCGTGTAGTCGACGGGTCCCACGCAGAGCAGACTGTTGTTTACCCAAGCCTTGTTTCGAGGAATTCTTTCGTCTACAATCAGTCGGCCACGGGGAGAACCGCTGAGAGGAGAGCTGGTTCTTGGTCTGGGTGACCCACCAGAGAGACGGTGTGCTTGTGATGCAGGTGACTTGTTAGAGGGTGTACGTGTGGGCGTACTGGCAGATGAACGTGCGGGTGAACGTGAAGGGGAAATTGGTGCCGAAGATTCTGAAGGCTGGGTACGAGGTCCAGATGGAGTGACAGCTGGTGCTGTTGCTGATGGCACCAAACTTGTGGATGACAATACTGTCGAGGAAGAGGACCCAGTTGTCTGTTGTGGAAATGTAGGGGTAGATGATGTTGCTGGAGCCGGAGCAGGAGCAGGAGCCGGAGCAGGAGCCGGAGCAGGAGCCGAAGCAGGAGCAGGAGCCGAAGCAGAAACGGGAGCTGCAACACTTGTTGAAACGCGTGAGCTTGAAGCAGTCTCTGGAGTTGGTGCACCAGCAGATGTTGCAGGAACATCTTTGTGAACATTCGAGGAAACATTCGAGGGAACATTTGAAGGGGCATTCACAGAAACAAATGTAGGAACACTTGTAGTTACAGTAGTTTCCACTGCGGTTGGGTTAGTCTTTGGAGGAGTAACAGGAACCTGAACTCTTGATTTGCTCACCGCAGGGTTCTGTACTGGGGCAGTCTGGACAGTAGCGGGATCACTCTCCGTGGTAGGTTTGGTAGCGATAGACTTTGCAGGAACATTCTCCTTGCCGTGAACATCGTCCCGCGGTTGTCGGGGCACCACTCCGTGCATCTGCTGAACCCTCGCAATTGGGTTGGAATGTGGTGGGGGCATCAGTACCTGACCAGAAGCCGGGACAGAGGCAGAACCAGAACCAGAGGCAGGATGATGCTTCAGAATCTGCGTCTGTGTGTAAGCTGGAGGAGTCGAGGAAACGTGCTCACGAAGCTGAGGCTGGGACTGAGTCATGGATACATGAGACTGCGTGCTGGACTGCGATGACTGCGTGTATTGAGTCATTGAGATATGCGACTGGGTGCTGTTGGTGGAAGAAGGAGCCATGCCAACTGTGAAAGGCACAGGTCTCGTTTCCAGGGATACATGTTTCGCAGGAAGATGCGGTTTCTGAACCCTTTTCGGCGGCGAGTTGGCTCTCAGCCGCCCCATGGCTACGTTTACTTCTGGCCTGTCCGATGACGATCCAGCTGAAGATGAAGACGGGCCGGTCAAAGTCAAGGGCGACGCGGAAGATGATGTGGGAGATGATGCTGAGGGCGATTCAGAGGGTGATGCTGAAGACGATGCAGATGACGTTGCTGAGGGTGATGCTGAGGGTGATGCTGAAGAAGATGGTGGAAGCAGAGTACCATAGCGTTTTGTATACCTGGTAATGATTTCCTTTTGTATCGCTAGTTGTTTTGCTAAGTTCTGTGTGGCCTCAGAGCTGGTCTGGGCTTTCGGGTTGGCTACAGCATCAGCAGGAGTTTGTGCACTAGCTTGGGCCGTGGGCTGAGCTGGAGGCTGGGAAGTTGGTTGCGGGGCTGCTCGGGCCAAGGGATATGCTGTTCGTGTCACCGACGGGGCTCCAGAAGCCTCGGCAGCCGTCAGAGCGTCTGAATGAACGTGAGACAGACTATTCTGGCCACGTAGATGAGAAACAATGGGACGCAGATTGCCGATGGTGGTCTCCAGAGACGAGGCGACGCGACCGTGGCGATAAGGGTCGGACAGCTCTCCTTCCTTGAGATATGAGGCCAGAAAACGCGAAAACTCGCCCACCAGAGCGTCGGTTAAAAATTTATCGTAGTGGCTTCCGACACTCACATATTTGCTGAGGTCATGCAGAATATCGTTGTGGAGGCTTTGGCATTGCCTCAGGTGCGCCTCCTGGATCTTCTCGAGGTCGCTCCAGCTGTAGGACTCGGTCATTTGTGTTGTTGAAGCTGTCCTTCGATCTCAGATCACTCCTTTTTTTTTTTCCTCCGATACTGCCGTAATCTAATTACTTTTCTGCATCATGACGCGTCTCGTGCAGAATGGTCACCCACCAAATATGTAATGGGAGAAGGAGGGTTTTGTCTGATTTCTCGGAGCATTGGATATATTGATCCGCTATTCCAATGGCTTCTTTTTTGTTTGTTATACTGCAGTTTGTTTTTTTTTCTGATCTTTTCATTTTCTGATTTTCTGATTTTACCGTAGTCATTTTCTGATCTGATTTTCCAATTCTAGTCATTATAGAGTGCTATAACTTTACATAATTATGGTATGTAGACAGGCTTCTTCATTCCACCCATTTCCAATGGAACCAAATGAAATCACAGATGAAGTGTACTTGCCAGAATCGCTTAATACAGTCTTCTTCTGACTGACATATCCACGTAAATGTCACTGTCTCCTGTCCTCAAATGTCAGCTCTATTAGTCCCCAATATCTCGACATTCTGACACTTGACAGTACAGCACTTAAAACCAACACTGCATATCGAAATTACTACCAGAAAAACATTGATCAACACCCTGTGTTCTACCAATCGATATTGAAGCATTCACCAAAGATCACTTATTCCAAATTTCTAGTTCTTCGATTAATTCTGAATTCTAGTTCTTCCGCTTGTCCTTATCAAGTTCATTTCTTTTTTTTTTTTTTCTAGGAATCATTCAAAACCTTAATTCAATTTTTTCTGCTTTTAAATGCACACATAAAATTCAAAGAAAAAATGCCTGGCTAGCTCAATCGGTAGAGCGTGAGACTCTTATGCAAGGTCATCTCAAGGCTGTGGGTTCAAGCCCCACGTCGGGCTATATTTTTTATTTCAGCCGCTATTATTGTTTGATTAGTAATAGGTTTTTGCAATACTCTTTTCTCATCAGCTTCCACGATTCAAAATGAACATTTGACATTTGTTTGTAACCTCTCTCTCACGATGACTAAATGAAATATACAGTAAAATACGTGAAAATTGGTGTCATACTCCCTGGTGCAAACATCGCAATTCTCATTTTATTTCGTTTTAAAAAGAAATTGTTAATTTTTTTTTTCTAGATTTTTTTTAGGAATTGCATTCAACTGAATATCCCGGTTTTTTTTCCTAGGAATTGCGGTCACGTGACGATAACCTCAGCCCCTATAAACCATACAAAAAAGGCGCTCAACAAATGCCTTCGTGGCCAAGTGGTAAGGCGCAGCACTAGTAATGCTGAGATCATCAGTTCAAATCTGGTCGAAGGCACTCATTTGTTATTCTTTGGTTGCGGCCATATCCTGGAGAAAATACGGCTTCCCGTTCGATCAGCCATAGTCAAGCTCCAGAGAGCCCAGTTAGTATTGTAGTGGGAGACCATACGAGAATCCTGGGTGCTGCAATCTTTTTTTTTTCTGCAAAAAGCAGGTTTTTTTTTATGCTACCGGTATGATGGTTAGAATTATGATGCATACAGTACAAGTTGATTTATGGTGTGGTATGTTCAAGGAGATGTAGCTGTGTAGAAAGCAAAATACCCACTGTACCCACCATTCACATACAACTATTCACGTCCAATGCTCCGAGGATACTGCAGTTTTTTTTTTGAATCCGTTGGACCGTGGCAGACACACTCGCATTTTATGTTTTTCTCTCTTTTTTGGGATGTGCATCCGGTGGTCCTCGGTGCATCGCATGTCCCCGCATTTCAAACTCAACTGGAGATGTTGGGGTAGTTTGAAGATGGTGTTTTTTTGGTGTATTTTTGTTTTCTGGAAGAGACTAAGACGACGATCAGTTATTTCCATGTAAAGATGTCAAGATCTTTCAGGTAATTAATACACCAATATCCATTTATCTGGTTTATGCTGATACTAGCACTTTCGATGCTAAAATCGATGAGCTGAGCTAATCTGAAAGTCAATTTTTGCCATGTGAAGGGGTTGAAAAGGGGAGGTCATTTGCTTCTGAAGAGCTTCTAAGAGCTGTACAGGGGTTCGCAGTGGTGGTGTGACTATCTGGAAAGTATCAAAACCGAGTTTTAAGTTGTATCTGGGGAGTTAAGCACCAATTATTTGTACGGCACATGGTATTCTAAATCCCTATACTTTCACGAACTCCAATCCTACTATTTCACAAACCCTATAACAAGAGCATTTGTGCATCAATTTCGATTTTGAAAAGACAGTTCTGACAGTCGTCAACTACAGACTCAGACAATTCTACCAGACATACCAAACATTACAAACATCGCACAGAACACATGTGACCCCCATGTCAGCTACATCAACGCATCTGCATCATGCATATTCCCCACACATCGGCTGGGAGGAACTCTACTTCTTACACACTTCTCCAGAAAGGACATACGGAAAGATAGGAACTTCCCCACAATGGCATTCAGCAACATGGGCAAGCGGATAAAACCAGAAAGTATATAAGGCATCACAGTTCCTTCCACAACTAACACAAACACTCACCAACACTCATCACTACCACACTACTGTAACCACTTCACCCATTACTTCACCATGTCTATCCCCAAGACCCAGAAAGCCATCATCTTCGAGACCTCCGGCGGTCCCCTTATGTACAAGGACGTGCCTGTGCCCGTGCCTGCTGACGACGAAATCCTCATCAACGTCAAGTACTCCGGAGTCTGCCACACAGATCTCCACGCCTGGAAGGGTGACTGGCCCCTGGACACAAAGCTGCCCCTGATCGGAGGCCACGAGGGTGCCGGCGTTGTTGTAGCCATGGGCAAGAACGTGACCACATTTGAGATTGGCGACTACGCCGGTATCAAGTGGATCAACAAGGCTTGCTACACCTGCGAGTTCTGCCAGGTGGCCGCCGAGCCCAACTGCCCCAACGCCACCATGTCTGGATACACCCACGACGGCTCTTTCCAGCAGTACGCCACTGCCAACGCGGTTCAGGCTGCCCACATCCCCAAGAACTGTGACCTGGCGGAGGTTGCACCCATTCTGTGTGCCGGAATCACCGTGTACAAGGCGCTCAAGACTGCTGGACTCAAGGCTGGCGAGTGGGCCGCCGTTACTGGCGCCGGAGGTGGACTGGGCTCTCTGGCCGTGCAGTACGCCAAGGCCATGGGCTACCGAGTGCTCGCCATCGATACTGGCGACGAGAAGGAGAAAATGTGCAAGGAGCTTGGTGCCGAGGTCTTCATCGACTTTGCCAAGACCAAGGACCTCGTCGGCGATGTGCAGAAGGCCACCAACGGCGGTCCCCACGGTGTCATCAACGTGTCTGTGTCCGAGTTTGCCGTCAACCAGTCTGTGGAGTACGTTCGAACCCTTGGAACCGTCGTGCTTGTTGGTCTCCCCGCTGGAGCAGTTTGCAAGTCGCCCATTTTCCAGCAGGTGGCTCGATCCATCTCCATCAAGGGCTCTTATGTGGGCAACCGAGCTGACTCGCAGGAGGCCATTGAGTTCTTTGCTCGGGGCCTGGTCAAGTCTCCCATTATTATTGTGGGTCTTTCCGAGATTGAGAGCGTCTACACTCTTATGGAGGAGGGCAAGATTGCTGGTCGATACGTCCTTGACTGCTCCCGATAAACCTATCTATGTAACGAATGAATGTGTAATGAGTATCTGTAAACTGCTCCCGAGTGAAGAGTCTGTTCTGTTTGGGAAATAAATTATTAAGAATTCTGTTTAATAAAGAAACAGATGCACTCATCAGGATATCGCCATGATCCTCATCTCCCCAAGAAATTAGGGTTTGGGGACAGAAATAATCCACCTTTTACTACATCTCTTAAAAACCGATATATCACCAAATAATCTTCAATCTGGATCTCTGATTAAAAACAACCACCTGGAATAGTACAGCCATGTATCTCAAAAAACGTCCTTCCCAAACTTGTTGAAAAAACGACGTCATCCGACGGCCCGGAAAAAGAGGTCACGTGTCTGTTTGGCCGAAGGCCGTTGTCCTGGCAAATCGAGACACCCCTCAGTCTTTCAGAGCAAAGCACCTCCTTATTGACCATCAATCTCGTCAAAAAAACATCTTGATGCCTGCATATACAGTGAGTTGTGGGTCACAGAAACGAATGCGTGTAATATGCGGCTCGGGTCCGTGTGCGGAGACAAGCATCCAACAAAGGGCGCACACTAAGGGACAACGGACCCAGACAGGCTTGAAGAACAAATTTGTTTTACAAATGCCGAAAAACCGAAAGTGTGCAAATACCAGTTGCCAGTTTGTTGTTTTTGTGTCTCTTCCAAAAACTCACGATGACGTAATCACCAACACAGAACAAGAGGATACCGAGCTCTAGACATGAGTTGTGGGGAAACGGTGGGGTAGATTGGTGGATCTATAGCTGCACCAGCGGATCTAAGCACCAGTCCTATCGTTGGTGGGCGTGTAGGGCTGTGGTAAACCTTGCAGACTAGTTGGTGGAAAGAGAGAAAAAAAAAGCCACTGAAAGGAAAACTGGGGAAAGGGCTAAATGAGGGCAGACCGACAGGTGCAGGTGACCGAAAGTCGAAGAAAACGAAAGCGGAGAGCAGGAAACGTTTGGTAACTTGTCGAGACTGTCGGAGGAGCAGATTTGTGCGTTTTCACTGCCAATAGACTGCCCCGAAACCCCAGTCAAAGATGCCGATGATTCTCCGTAATTCTCTTAAAGCCAGCATAAGGTCGTCTGTTTTCTCGTTGGGAGTAGCTGTTTCGCAAAGTTTAATTTGCTATCATGCATTAAATGTGGGGTAGTGTCTGCATACACACCAACTGAGACAGACCAAAGGGGTGTACTTGAGTCGTTATATAAATATATATATATACATCTCACCTGAGACCAATCTTTTCGTCCGCACCACAAGAACACAGAAACATGGCAACCGTAACATCCACCTCGACAGCCGCCCCTATCATCCACAAGGCACCCAGAGACGTTGCCCAGCTCTTTTATGGAAACGTTTCGGACTTTATGAGACTGGCGCCGTCTCAAGGTGACAAGAAAATGTTCATTTCCGCCGAAACCGGAGAAAGCCTGACGACGGCTCAGCAATGGGAGCTGGTGGAACTGCTGGCGTCCAAGCTGTACAAAGCCGGAATCGGCCACTCTTTGCGTCCCAACTCCGACCCCCATCTCGGCGAAGTGGTTTTGCTGTACGTCAAGAACAGCATCTTTGTGCCCGCAGCACACTGGGCTCTGTTGGATCTAGGTGCCACCGTGTCACCTGCACCCGCAGTGTACATGGCGCGTGACCTTATTCACCAAATGGACGTTGTGCAGCCGAGCCTCATTGTCTGCGACGCGGACCTCAAGGCCGAGGCCGAAAAGGCCCTGCAGATGCGAAAGGGACACAAAGACATTCCAATTTTCACAATGGAGGAGCTGCGGCGGCCGGCAAAGCTCCAGCAGCGACAGCGGTTCCGACTCTCTCGTCCCGAGGCTGCCAAGCGTGTTGCTGCCCTGGTCATGTCTTCGGGTACCTCTGGAGGTCTGCCCAAGGCCGTGCGTGTCACCCATCATGTGGTCACTTCAAACGCCCAGTGTTCAGCCATTGTGGCTCCGGACCTCTTTGACGACCCCACAAACGTCATTTCCGCCGTGCTGCCCATGTCCCACATCTACGGCTACTTCAAGTTTCTGTTTGCCTGCTTCTACACCGGAGAGACGTGTGTCGTTCACCAGTCATTTGACTTGCGAGCCACGCTGGAAGCTCAGCGTAAGTACAAGATCACGTCCTTCTTCATGGTGCCTCCTATCATCATTGCTCTTGCCAAGTCTCCACTCGTTGACGAATACCTACCCTCGTTGCGAGAAAATCTGCGGTTCATCACTTCCGGAGCCGCACCTCTAGGCGGTAACGTGATCGAGGCGGTCAAGCAACGAATTGGCTCTCACGTGGCTGTTACTCAGATGTACGGAATGACCGAGACGATTCTCTCTACATGTTTCAACCCCTCTGATACCGATGTTGCCTCTCGGTCAGTGGGCAAGCTGTGTGGTAACATTGAAGCTCGTATTGTCAGAGATGACGGTATCGATCAGCCCGCCTACTTTGAGACCAACCCTGATAAGATTGACGCTGCCTTCAAGCGTGGAGACCCCCTGCCAAGTGGCGAGCTGTGGCTGCGAGGGCCAGCAATCATGGCGGGCTACCATGGTAACTGCATCGCCAACGCCGAGTCATTTGTGGACGCAGCTGACGCCGACTCAGTGCCTCATTACCACCGAAAGTGGTTGAGAACTGGTGATGTGGCTGTGATTGACGTTAAAGGACGCATTGTGATTGTGGACAGAACCAAGGAGATGATCAAGTCCATGTCCAAGGCCGTTGCTCCTGCCGAGCTGGAGGCGCTGCTACTCTCTCATCCCCAGGTCATGGACTGCGCAGTTATCGGTGTCCAGTTGCCCGAAAAGGGTACCGAGGCCCCTCGAGGCTTTGTGGTCATCAAGGACGCCCGCGATGAGGTGGCACAGGATATCGCGGGTTGGCTTAATGCCCAGGTTCCCTCGTACAAGCGTCTTCATGGAGGTGTTGTTGTTTTCCGAAACGAAACGATTCCCAAGAATGCTTCTGGCAAGATTCTGCGTCGGCTGTTGAGACAGAGAACTGGCGATCATGTGATTTACGCGGAAAAGGCCAGACTGTGAAGGATTTATACAAGAATACACGTGTTTTTGGTATTCGTGGAGAAAGGCTATTGTTTTGTAAAAGGAGTGGAAGATGTTTCAGGTATGCTGATACGAATCATTCGGGAGATCATTACAGCTCTAAAATGAATCACAAGATGGCATTGGACATGTCTCAGAAAAAGATGATATTGTAGCTGGTGACATTGTGAGGTGACAACTTTATAACCACCATAGTAGAGCCACAGTTTCGAGCATGTGGGCGGCTTTACCGTATGAGCTGTTAAAACTCGAGAAAGAAGAGCATTTACAATTACTGTAGCTGAGCCAGACTACCTCAAATATTAAACATCCGGATGAACTGATAAAGGTAAAAGCAAGTGAGGGGGTCTTAGATTACAGAGAATTAAAAAAACAATCAGCTAAAAGCAAAGATGAAACTGCTGAGAGAGATGAGCCGTTCTCAGGGCGGTATTCGTATCACGTGGGTGAAGGAAATTGTGGCGATATCGCTTTCTCTGGAAGCTGTACATGTTTCTGGGCGTAAAAAAAAAGACACAATACTCACTAAACCTCTCTATGACAGAGATGCAACCAATCTAACCAACCCCTCTTCTTCTTCATCTCTTTCTCAGGATTTTAAAGCCTTGGTATTTGCAAAGTCCGCTTCATCCACGGAAACATCGGGATACCAAGACAATCCACTTGTTGATTGCTGAAATGATTCCTGTAGATCGAAAAGGGTTCTGATTTCATTTCCAACTATGGTAGACTGCGATCTATAGGTTTTGGAAAGACGTACTCACACTACCTCTGGTTTCGTACTCAGGTAGAGTTTTTAGTCTGGGTGGAGGAAGGGTAGCTAGAGGTGGGCTCTTAGATCTGCTTCTGTAAAACACGATGCATGCAAGGTAGAATATTTTTTAAAGCTGGATTGGACTCGGAAATATACAGAGATTGCGATGCAGTCAATTAAAAATGTCCAAGTCTCGATCCAGATGATGCGTTTGCAGTCAAGACTGACAGTAAAAAGAAGCGATATAAACTCGCAGGTCCAATTCTAAGGGTTAGGGCTATCACTTGTCTACTCAGATTAAACGAGCACGTACAATATCTCGAATCTGTGTATATTTCCAATTTCTTTTTGGACCACAATGCCTGACTTCCCGCTATAGGGTCTCAAGCCAAAAAAATTTCTTTCAAATGGCACCCTTTTATTCGTTAGTGTGGAGGCACAGCAGGCATGTTATGGTATGGTGTGTGATGATGAGTTATGCTTTAGACAAGTGTGCAGTTGAAGGAGCTGCGGAACCGTTCTGCAGACTAGACTAGCAGTAGCGATTTGGAAAAGTGCGTCCGACGCTTCCGGTCGTTGCAATCACAACAATGCCCTTATTTACCCGGTTATGTGAAGTTGCGCCCAGTTATGCCTTGCTCGGGCCCCCTGTTATGCTTTGGTGAGGCCTTTGAAGGTAGATTTTTTTTCTCCAGCTTAGCTCAGTACAGCTGGTCGAGTTTGAGCGCTACATCGAAGCAAGCGGCATCGACAGGATCAGCACGTTGTTACGGGTCGGCCAATATCCTCAACGTCGCACCAGCCCAGCGCATTCGTGCTGTAGTTGCCTTTCTAGGAGCCACAGCACTAGCCACCCGCTATAACTGCCGGCACTATGGTCGCACCTGCCTCACGCTGGAACGGCGCTAATCGTCGGGAGAGAAAAAAACGTGGGTCAATGGGGTCCGTCCGGTTGTAGCTGTTGAGCAGGGTTTGCGAGAGCGTGCAACTGAGTTTGCAACAACAGAATTTGAAAATTACGAAACGGAAAATCAAAAAAAAAAAAACTATCAAAAAAGAGAGAAGCACAGCAGAGTTTCATACAAAGTTCATATAATAACGTTTGTCCCCGTAGCTGCGTTTCTAACTCCGAAATATATCTCACACTATCTATAGTTTAAAGCTTGACGAGGCGGGAGAAGAGTCTTGCACACTCTGCCAATAAGAAAAATAAAAATTAGTCAAGTCGAAAAAAAAGAATAAAATGGTAAAGTCACACAGGGTTGGAGAGCTCTCAGTGGCCGACCGGGGGGCTCGGGCCCCACGTGGGGCGCTAATTGACTGAAAAGCCAAACGGCTTTGTGTGCTGCCTGGTCGAAGAAGCTGCTTCTCTGCCTTGGCAACAGTTTGGGTCTATATCCGATGCGTGATTTTCTTGGCGTGGGGTAGGACTGGGCACGAGCATGGCCCTGTCCACAGAAATGTCGCCAGAGGACGTTTCCAGCGACGGGGAAAAAGTTCCAGGGACGATACAGAGAGCATCGCAGTATAGACCCCAATAAAGTATGGGTAAGGTGTGGGTGGACAGTAAAGTATTGAGCTAAGGTAAGGTATCTTCTCTTTTTTTTTTTTTTTAGGCACCTAAAGGTATCAAGCTATAGCTCAGCAGCAGAACTCTGTCTGAGGAAAAACTCACCGCCGCCAAACTCAGTCAAAGATGATATATAAGCTGAGCAGCCCGCGCTCTCGTCTGGCCCTCGATATCCAGCAACAATGGCCGAGAACAACGTGACCGAAGGTGGCAACGCCGCTTTCCACAACTACGTCAACGATTTTGCCCACATTGAGGACCCCAACGAGCGACGACGTCTGGCTCTGGAGAAGATTGACAATGCCTCTTTCGGCTGGGAACACATTCGAGCCATCACCGTGGCCGGTGTCGGTTTCATGACCGATGCCTACGATATCTTCGCCATCAACCTGGGTATCACCATGATGGGCTACGTCTACTGGGGATACTCCATCAACGGACCCGGTAAGCCCCCCACCTCCACCACCACCCTGCTCAAGGTCTCGACCTCAGTGGGAACCGTCATTGGCCAGTTTGGCTTTGGTATTCTCGCCGATATCGTCGGCCGAAAGAAGATCTACGGCTCCGAGCTCATGCTCATGATTGGAGCCACCATTTCCCAGTGCATGACCGGCCAGTCCGAGGCCGTCAACTTTACTGCCGTGCTCACCTTCTGGCGAATCGTCATGGGCATTGGTATCGGAGGTGACTACCCTCTGTCCTCCATTATCACCTCCGAGTTTGCCACCACCCGATGGAGAGGAGCCATGATGGGCGCCGTCTTTGCCAACCAGGGCTGGGGCCAGCTCATGGGCGCCGTTGTGTCCATCTGTTGCATGGCCGGTTTCAAGAACCAGCTCCAGAACGCCACCGGACCCCACAACTGTACCCACGAGTGCATGCAGGCTCTGGACATGTCGTGGCGAATTCTCGTCGGATGGGGTTGTGTGCCCGCTATGGCCGCTCTCTACTTCCGACTGACCATTCCCGAAACCCCCCGATACACCTTTGATGTGTCCCGAGACATTGAAAAGGCGCAGGCCGACATTGAGAAGTACACCAAGGGAGACACCTCGCAGGACCACAAGCCCGACCAGATCGAGGCGCTCAAGGCCAAGGCCGAGGCTCTGGAGACCCAGCAGGCTGCCTTCACTCCTCCCAAGGCCTCTTTCAAGGACTTTGTCCACCATTTCAGCCAGTGGAAGCACGGAAAGATCCTGCTCGGAACAGCCGGCTCGTGGTTCTTCCTCGATATTGCCTTCTACGGACTGGGTCTTAACAACTCTACCATTCTTAAGACCATTCATTTCGACAAGGGTGACAACCTGTACTCCACTCTGATGAAGAACTCCATCGGTAACCTGATTCTCGTGTGTGCTGGTGCCATTCCCGGCTACTGGCTTTCTGTGCTGACGCTCGACACCATTGGCCGAAAGCCCATCCAGATCGGAGGCTTCCTGCTGCTTGTCGTGCTCTTCTGCATTATCGGTTTCGGCTACCACAAGATTCACGAGGGAGGTCTTCTCGCTTGTTACATTCTGTGTCAGCTGTTTGAAAACTTTGGCCCCAACACCACCACCTTCATTGTCCCCGGTGAGGTCTTCCCCACCCGATACCGATCTTCGGCCCACGGAATGTCTGCTGCCGCCGGAAAGGTCGGTGCCATCATCGCCCAGGTCGTCATTGGTACCCTCATTGACCACAACTGTAAGCGAGACGGTAAGCCCGATGGATGTTGGCTCAACCACGTCATGGAGATTTTCGCTCTCTTCATGCTCTGTGGTCTCGGAACTTCTCTTCTTATTCCCGAGACCAAGCGAAAGACCCTGGAGCAGCTCTCTGAGGAGCTCCACGGCGAGATCCAGTGGAAGCCTCCTGTGGATCTCGAGCACTCTTCTCATGACTTTAATGAGGAGGAAAAGTCGGTCTAAGGTCTGCAGCACTTGCAGTCTCCGCCGCGATTTTGTTTTCGTACTATTGAGTTTAATTTAAGTCTTCTAACTGTAACATTTTGGTAGTTGTAGGTAGACTATAGGCCACAGTGCTGTTTTTGTAAGTATAGCCTACAGTGTGCTGGTTTTGTTGTCCTTTAATGTTTAGTTGATTTATTAAACTGTTTGAGGTTAGCAGAGCTTTGATGAGTTTGTTGAACAGCGACTGTCCAATACAGATCTCTAGTGTGCCCTTGAAGATTCATAGATGATAGACGGTGAACTTGGTATTTCACTTGTGACCTCAGCTGTAACAGAAATGAGATATCTACAGTGTAGCTGAAACTGTCTATCTTGACCATAATGATAGCTCTCGTAAAACACCAGCAGACAACTTATGAAAACAATAGACAGTTGGGTCTCGTGTTGCCATTTTGCAGCCTTTGAATTTCTCGTATCCGCCCCACTAGTGGCATTTTCTCTTTTTTTTTTTTTGCTGCTCCTCTTACCGCCGGCTATCTCATGTAATACAGTTGTTACCGTCATCCGACCTGCATCAAGACCACATCACGACATTTCAGAGCTCGCCCATAACTTTTTCCACGGAGAACATACAGGTAAGATCTCAAAACCATTGTAGTCAGAATCGGATTCTGCACCGAGTGGCTTCCTCAGACTACTCGCTCAGCTTCCAGAAAATGCTTCCGCCCCCCGCCCCTTCTCTGCTCACTCCAACGCTCACTTTCCGAGCTACTCGCACTCACCCGTTTCGGAACCTAGGCCAAAACGTGCGTAATCGATTGGCCTACAGAGCCAGCAGGTCCCGCAAACACTAAAGGCTGGGAAAGTGCCCTTTTTTACTCTACTTTTGGAGTTTGAGTAGGGCGAAACCAAATTCAATCTGCAAGATGCTTTTGCAAACAACATTTGGCTGAGCCCCACACGGCGCGATGCAACTTTGTAGTTTCAATTTCCAGGCTAGTGTGCGAAACCGTAGTGTCAGGCAATGGCGGACGAGCTAGGGGAGCAGGAGAAGATGGAGGGGCAGTGGCTGAAACAATGGACGAGCCAAAGCAGGCCCAAAGTAGGCCGTTTTACGCCGATCGTGTCAAAAGCGCACGGTTGCAGTTCTCATGTGTCACGCGAGCTGTTTGTTTGTGGCCGCTCCTGAGCGCCTCAATCGTCGCCCCAGACGCAAGTTCGCTGGCCAGCTTTGCCCACCCAGATGGGAGAGAGTCTATTTGCAGTCTGATGCACCGATATGGCGTTATCAAAAGTTATCGATATCTTTAGGTTTGATTTTTGTTATTTCTTTTGGCAATTCACTTTCTGTTTGAATTTGCATTGGCGACTTTCTGACTTTCTCCATAGGCTTTTGGCTCAGACCAATTTCGCGTATTCAGAGAAAAAACGCCATTGCACCCAAGCGGATAGGTTCGCCAGAGGAAGCTGGATACGATACACCAGGCTGTCGTGTGACGTTTAGTCATGACGGTCTTTTTGTGTCTGTCCAGAGCGTCCGGAAGACCTTGCTATTGAACTTCAATCGAGAAGCACCCTTTTCTCTCGCTTTTGTGTCACTCAAATGAGTGATTAACTGCCACAACAACAACATCAACATCAACAACAACACACCAACAACGGCAGCAGAAGCAGCACAAACAGCACCAAGCAATTGTCAACGGTGCTACTGTTGGAGCGCGCTTCGGATCGCAATCTTTCACGCCGGCCTCCGCTCCTCGATAAAACGTCCCTCTTCTGGTTTCCAAATAAGCCTCCAACGCTACTGTGCAGTAGCGCGAGTTTGAAGTGTTTGAGGGGTTCTTGGGCCCGTTTTGCTCGCAATCAGAGCCATAGACGGATCAATGTGGCCACACGACTACCGCTAGATCAGCGGTCAGGTTGAGCTCCGAAACGAGCGGATATTGAAGGAGTTATTGTCAAAGGCGGTCCAGGTCCCCCGTGTTTGATATATCATCCATACGAGGCTGCAGCCCTCTTGAAGCTAATGTGGGAGAAATACGGGCTAAAGGGTAACCCCAGCACTACTTATGCAGCAGCCTTTTGGTCCTGGTTTGGCCTGTCCGTGTTGTTATGGTGCGCAATCAGGTTGTTGACGTTTGTCCAAAAGTTCTAATTCCGGCAGGTCACCTTAGCACTGACTCCAGTTCCACAGGGGAATGTAGCGAGCTTTGGCCTGAGAATGCGTCGACAACTGGACCCACCCCAGCCGCACTGGTGATCTAGCCAGGCTATCGGCGAGCTAGCGTTGCTCGTTGCTTTGCCAAGGGCCACCTTCCAGCCAATCTTTTCCCCCTTTTTACTTTGCACATGGCCATTTAGGTGTTAAGCCCAAAGTAGCCAGCAGCCTTATTGCGATAAAAGCAGTGCAAGCCCCTGGAGGGAGACGGGCTGGATATGCGACGTCTGTGACGAGAGTAGACATTTATCGCTCATTCAAAGTTAGCACATGGCCAGTGGCAGTGCTACAATACTGAGGTTATGGATATGTGGGCTGGCCTCGGAATGGACTCGGAATGGACGGTCATTTAATGGTCTTCGCTGCACGCCCAAAGCTGGCAACATGGTCTACCCACACTCTGCGGTAGGCTGTACGGCTAGTTTCTTTTTGCTCATGGTTCGGAAGCTAGGGCAAGAGTTCAATCCTTGATCCAAAAGGCACCACGGTTTAGGCAGACTCGATGAGTGAAACTGTAAGGGGTCGGCTATTAGTCAAAGTGTCTATAGGCATTTCCAGACTGTGTTGCCTCGAGCATCACCAACTTCCCGCCGAAAGTACCGCAATCCGACTACCCTAGCCCTGCTCATCATCCCCGCTCAACCTGAAAAGGCCTCACACGATGCAACGCCCCCCACCTTTACGTTCTTACCGCTACACAATACGTCGATCGGGGCATGAACGGCATTTCCGAGAAATTAAGGTGCGAAAAAAAATCTAATGGCAAATCCAGGTTTGGCTAAAGTGTGCGTTTCTCTATGTTTTGCAAAGGCTATCTGCTATTCAGATTCGCACCGATTTGGGCGCGAATCTGATGCAAACCATTGGCAAACGATTGTCGCCAATATTCGCCCAAACAGTTGCCAAGAACCCGCACAGCCCATCGCATCGTCTCAGTTAAGCTTTTTCATTTTGCAGCTTCGGTTTCATGCCAAGTCCGGCAACGGCGTTATCCGACTTATCCCCACATTATCCGGGCATTGGTAAGTCTTGGCACGGTCCAGAAGTCTTGGGCAGAGCCCCCGTGTCGTTAGATTGGCGGTTTTCGCCCCTGAACGGCAGCTACAGCAGCTGAAGACGTTATGCACAGCACCTACCAGAGGCTGGAGGATTATATAATCTTGCCTCCTAGCCGTCTACCTAAATCGACTCGAGAATTGGTTTTTCCAACATGTGCTCTTTTCTCGCTACTTTTTTTTTTCAGGAAGAAGAAAAGAAAACAAAAAAAAGTTTCTGGAATTCCTTTCTCGGAGTACCCGTCGTCAGTGCTTAAATACACGTGGGTCCCAGCTCTGCCATGATTGGGAGTTTGGATTGTGTGGTGAGGTTTTTACAGGCATTGGGAGGTTTGAAAAAGGTTGTCTCAAATTTAATGTTTGACAAGACCCGGAAATTATTTTTACTTAGCACCATGCTGTGATGGAGCTGCGTAAAAACCCGTGTCAGGCTGGTAGAGTGCGAGCATCTGGCGATCAGTCGTGTGAGTACCGTGATCACGAGACAGGTTCTACAGTTCTTTCCGGTAAAAGAACTACCACAGTGTCCTGAAGTTGGCTGACAATGCTGTTTCCCACTGTTGTTTTTTGGTCCCAAATCTTCAGCAGATGAATGGTGCCAGGGTTCGGGTTTTTCAAAGAGTGACAGTTCCTCACTAGGAGCTGGTTGGAGCCGAGTCGAGCAAACCACGAAATCGGCACCTTGCTGGTTTTGGAAACGCAGTCTATTTGATGCTGAAACTCGCATTCCTCTAGTACCGGCACCAGTCTCAGTTACATTTCGCCCCTATTTTTGTCTCCTGAACTCAGATCCACTCTGGTAACATTTTTTTCGATTTTAGTCAGGTTTTGAGATTTCTGAAAAAAATCTCTCCTGATGATTTGCACTAGATCACCTATGTTGTATCCACGGAGCACGCTTACCAACTCTTAGTACCGGTATGAAAAGAGGAAGAAAAAAAATCCAACGTTTTTTTTCATCCTAAGAAACTGTAAGAGAGGTTCATGCAGGCCACAAAGGGTCGTGTGCATCATGTCGTGTGAGCGAAATTTATTTTGAGTTGCATTGCATATACCAAGTGAGATTGTTGTGCAAGTGAAAGGGACTGATAATGGAACTTTTACAAGTCAGAATTCGTCATTGTTTAATTCTCCGTGGACATTTCCACATACTAGGGGCATTGGCTATACGGTTGCTGTTGACTGTTTCTCAGTAGCTCGTCTTTTCGTCATTCTATTGGACTGTCTGGTGCTCTCTTCTGTTTTAAGCACGAGCGTATTGAGTCAGGATGGATACACGTAAAACAATGACTTTGGAGGCTACCGTAATTCCAACAAGATTAACCTGCTCGGAATCCTACTCCTAACACACTAATAGACACACTTTCTTCACAGCTGGCCTACTCATCTCTCTACACTCTACCTTACATTGACCTTCAGAGGGCGATCGCAAATGAATACGGCACCATCTCCGAAAAGGTGGAAATGAAAGGGTCCGACACAGGAACGTTTTACGGCCGTGGAAATACTGATTCCGGGTCAGTTACGATCGCTATACTTTATAGAAGCATCCTGTGGTGTTTATTCTGGATGTATAGCTGGCTGAATTAGCTAGCAGAAATCGACATCAGACATGCTGTATTGTGCTTTTTAGTTCCGTGGAATAGTAGCAATAGTAAAATACCAAACTCGTACATTTTGGGTGCTGATTCTACATCCTTGGTGCTGTTTCATTTTGCCAGTCGATGATAACCTTGTAGGGTATCATCAGAGTCCGTAAGTGGGTCTCTTTACCCTTTCCTCAGCCTCGCGACTCTTCTGGAGATATATTCGGACATCCGGAAACCGGAAGTTAGCTTATAGCGCTCTTGGAGTTCTTGCGGTTGGGATTTTAATGCAGGTACAGGTATTAGACCTGGGTGGGCACGCGAGCAGCTTTAACAGACTTTTCAGAAGCTGGTCTGAGACAACAACTTTATGACTGCTTCGTACCGCCAAGAGAACCCTGATGGAGTAAAAAGAGTTGGAGTAGCTTTAATGTTCCTTTGTTTCTGGCGTTGTGGGCTTTTCGTATAGGTTCGGCATCGTATGGGTCGTAAGCAGCCGTATGAAGCCGTATTCGGATCAAATCTGTGACACTCGCCTGTCTGTGGCATGAGAGATGCTGTCTAGCTTATCGTATTGGGTGCAGCTGTTGATCTTTCCAGTGAGAGGTAGGAATATCTAGACAAGTAAATCGATGAGCAAGTAAGTCGATGTACTTCTGTACAACTTCTTTAATAGACATGAATAGAGACCGATTGGGCCAAGTTGTAACTGAAATAGGACAACACTAAGATGTTTTGTTTTCAGTCATGCTGCTAGCTCCCTGATAAGGGTTCGATTCATACGGCACTGTCTCAAAGTTTACAGGTATCATAGATGAGTGTTTATTGATACACAGGGTAGGTGATTTTGTATGGGGATGGTAGTGTATATTCGGAAAAGTAATATTATTCACTAGTGTAGTATTATTGAGACATTTACAGTCATCATTAGCAATGAAGTTTTGGTGGACAATACATTCAGCGCTGTTTGATACTGACTGATCAATGCTGTTTCTCAACTTTAGTATGGAAAAGGCCTCGAAGTACTCATGCTCAGCCTTTACACTAAACTATCCACAGTCTGCCTTAATCATTGATATCTGTACTTTCCATACAGATAATGTTGTGTCCTGTTGTCTCAAGTGCTTTGTTTGCTTAATTGCTTGTGTATGACTCAGTAGACACTGTATCAAGATTCTGAAGAGTGAATTCGTAAGGAATTCCTTGTCTGCATCTGCAATTTGAAAAGTTTCTCTTCAGTTACTCTTGGTCGCCATCAACTGTCACTGTACTTGCAAAAGTTGTACCCTGTTTCTGAAATTAAATTTGGTGTAAAACGTTGATACCAGACGGCACGCGACAAAAACGAAATCTGCACCGTTATTGGCAGGATATTGAAGCTAATCTAATGTCTCAAATGGTGTTGGAACAAGTTTTCATCTGTTGTCTCAGGAAGATTCAGCACTGGGTGTTTCAACCAGCTATTTGATGAGTATTGAATTGAAGGAGCTATCTCAACGTGAGAGGTTGCACTTTTGGTTTTCTTGCAGTGTTGGCGTGGCAACTTTCGATTGGCTTTCTCCTGGCTGAATCGAGGTGGTACTTGTTCCCCGTTTGGAAGGCGGAGTTGGCAGAGAAAGGGGTCGTAGGATGTGAGTAGATGTTGGATCTCACAGCTTCTGTCAGTTTTAATCAAAACCCATGACTGTCTGATAACCACCACACATGACTGTCGCTTATTTTACGACTCTAACAACCGTAGTCCAAGTCTTGAACATTCACTTCTGTTGACGCAGTACCCTGTCCACTCTTACTCATTAGTCAACCACATAATCACGGCCATTTGTCCGAAAGCTGATATTTATGATTACGTGCCAATGCAGCGTGTTTTCCTTCTTCTCAATGCAAGTCCTGATCACTATTCGGCCAGCTGTCCATCTGTTGTCCATGTATGCACCTGCTTCGATGACAAACAACAATGACTAGTCCGCATCAATGCAACACTTTCACAGTTCACAGAGTCAGCACATACTCAGTAACGAACAAATACTCACCCTAATCGTTATCCAACTTCAAACATCTTCGAATCTCCAACTCCAAACACCTCCATATCTCCAATAGTTCCACCCCACTCTTTGGGCTATCTGCACATCTTCATTTTTCTGCCCAGATATTGCATCTTCACGAGACAGACAAAGATTTCCGGCTTTTGAAGTGTTGCTTGGCAAAATAGGGCTATTCGGCTAGCCTTCCATTCCGCTTGTCCAGTTTCCGAGCCACCCTCGCATGAGAAAGGCATAGACGGCCGAAGAGAACAAAACTGATAACAGGATGCGAATAAAGGAGTTTCTGATACCGTTGGAGAATGGGAAAAGGTGTTGAAATACCCATCAGCTGCTGTATAAAGACAACGAATTTTGTCTGAATATCTCTTTTTGACACGTTTCTTCGTATGTAACATCGGATCAAGTGCTGCAGAATCAGACTTTTGAGACGCTACCCCACAAAATACAAACTTTATTATTGAGTAATTTTTGTCAATTCAATACGACTCGTTGAGACGTTGATTGTGAGATTTTGTGGGCAGTAAATGGGAAACCAAAGCAATATATGAACTTTTGCGCATTCTATGTAGCCCACAGACCTTTTCCCTTGTTTCTAGCTGCTCTGGATATTGAGTTACTGGGGTCTCTCAGACAAGATGGCAGTAGAGTATTGAGTACATAATCATAGAAAAATATCGTCACAATATAACGATATCAATCGTGTTTCCAAGTGAGATACGGGCTGAAATCACTCGACTGACAATTTTGCCACTCAAAATACGTTCTCTTCTGAATTCCAACCACTTCCTAAAACAGCAGCCTGTCTATCCACCTGAAGTTGAGCCGCATTCACACATCCAAACGAAACCCTGCCAAGTCCAACCCCAGTCATTTGTCAAAAAGAGCATTTCACAAGAAGCATTTGACTCTTTTGCGTTGGTGAAACTATCATCCCCACAAACTGAAGAGGGGCAACTGAAAGTATATTGTCTTCTCAACCCTACATAAGAAGTCTCATTGGCACTGAACCACTTCTATAACAGCAACAAACACTCTTCCAACTACAAACCACCATGTCGCTTCCCAAAACCCAGAAAGCCATTGTTTTCGAAACCTCTGGAGGTCCTCTTCTCTACAAAGATGTCCCTGTTCCAGTTCCTGCAGATGATGAGATTTTGATCAATGTCAAGTTTTCGGGAGTTTGCCACTCGGATCTGCATGCCTGGATGGGCGATTGGCCACTCCCCACCAAGCTGCCTCTGATTGGAGGCCACGAGGGTGCCGGAATCGTTGTTGCCAAGGGCAAGAATGTGACTACTTTTGAAATTGGCGATCGAGCGGGAATCAAGTGGATTAACAAGGTCTGTTACAGCTGCGAGTACTGCCAGCAGTCCTACGAGCCCAATTGTCCCAAACAGACCATCTCAGGCTACCTTGTCGATGGTTCTTTCCAGCAGTATGCTCTGGCCAATGCCATTCAGGCTGCCCACATCCCAGACGGAGTGGATCTGGCCGAAGTGGCTCCCATTCTCTGTGCCGGAGTCACTGTCTACAAGGCCATCAAAACCTCTGGCCGCAAGGCAGGCGAGTGGCTGGCTATCACTGGAGCTGGAGGAGGTCTGGGCTCTCTGGCTGTCCAGTACGCAAAGGCCATGGGATTCCGAGTCCTGGCTATCGATACCAGCACCGAGAAGGAGGAAATGTGCAAACGGCTGGGTGCAGAGGTGTTTGTGGACTTTGCCAAGACCGATACTCTGGTGTCCGACATCCAGAAGATCACCAATGGAGGCCCCCATGGAGTCATCAACGTTTCCGTGTCCGAATTCGCCATCAACCAGTCTCTGGAGTACATTCGACCGGTTGGAACTGTGGTTCTGGTGGGACTTCCTGCTGGAGCCGTTTGCAAGTCCCCCATCTTCTCCCAGGTCGCCAGAGCCATCACTATCAAGGGTTCTTGTGTGGGTAATCGAGCCGACACCCAGGAGGCTCTAGAGTTCTTTTCCAGAGGTCTAGTCAAGTCTCCAATCGTTATTGTTGGTCTTACCGAGGTTGAGAGCGTTTTCCGGCTGATGGAGGAGGGTAAGATTGCCGGCAGATATGTTCTCGATACCAGCAAGTAATACCAGAAAGTAGATGGTTACTGAATTAATTGAGTCAAGATTTTTAGAGGAGTGTACCTTGTGAGATTCATATGGACAGCATCAAGTGAACTGCTTGCTTGAGTCTGGAATCTAGTCTTGTAGAAACTAGTCTTGCAGGTTCCAATGCATGAGAAAAAGCCATGAAAAAAAAACTAAATAATGAAGACATGAAATTTTGTAGAAAAGAGATATTCAATTGTTAGGAGATGGTTTGATTCAGACAGTAGTGAGCTGGTTTTGAGAGTGTCACTTTGGTCGAAAATATTTATTTTTTATTCTATTTTATTGTCATTCAACATATGCACATGCCGATTAGCATACATAATGTTGGGTGAATGCGATACAAAAATGATACTGACAAATTTTTTTTTTTTTGGAATAATTCAATTGACAAATCGATTAATTCAGACACAGAGTCCACCGCCTTACAATCGCCTCCAACCATGTCTTTTCCAGCCTTTGTAAAAAATGAAGATCCATATTCAACCAGAACCCTAAACCGACAAAATATCACAAGACATATCCAATGCAGCACATTCCAGAAATCATCCAACTGTTGCTAAAAGCGTCATGATGTTATTTTCTGTTTAAAACCAGCTTTTGGGGGCTTACTAAGCAAACAACACCACCATCTCTTTCAAAACACTACTTGTTTTCATATCTCCCGGTGGCCAAGCTGGTTTACGGCGCGAGACTGTAATGGTTATATTGTCATCTTGAGATCGGGCGTTCGAATCGCCCCCGGGAGATTGTCTTTTTTTCTTCTCTGGAAATTTCTTTTGGATCTGAGGTATGCAGCTGTCTATATCTAGATTCTGTATCTTGTGTACACACCCTTACTGGTTGAGTATCTATGGGGTGTTATTTTTGGCTAATGGTTGTATTCAGTTTCGAGTTCGAAAAAGTGTAGGTATATAACAATTCAGTTCACTGGTTCGTACGGAAATGAGTAAAGAGCCTGTTGGTAATGTCTCCCATTTGATAAGTGACAATGTGCTGCACTTGCCTAATACAGTGCCAACTCCATATCAAGCTGAAAGAAAAAATCGTGATTAAAAAACTTGAAAAGACGGAACTCACACCAAGTCAACTCACGACAAGGTCCTTCTGTTTTCGGCAAAGAATGTAAATTAGTTTTCTGCCCACAAAACTTGGATGTATGTGAAAGCCATAGTTCATTGTCGATCATTATTTAATCAGAATTAGAGTTATTTCCTATTCGAGAAACATCAATATTTGATCATCTAATCATTTGAGCTTTACATTCTGGTGACAATTGAGAATATAAAGGCATACAGACAGACACTGACCTATAGAGATAACTGAGACTTAGTTTCAGATAATCTCAGAGTAAACAGATTCTGCTGAGACAAAAGTTCACAACTCTATTTCCTTTTTTTCCAAGAATTGAATAGCTGACCAGAGACACACCAGACACTCACAAGCGACTGACGACTACTATAACCAAAAAATAACAGCCATACGGCGTCAACGTGCAAAAAGAATGAGCTGTAGGGGAATTGAACCCCTGGCACCTGCTTGCAACTGAATGGAAGGCAGATATGTTACCACTACACCAACAGCCCGAATGTTTAAAACCCAGGTCGAAATCGCAAATACTCTTTGATTTCTGACGATTTCACGCGCAATAGAAAAAATGACAACCGAGAGATTCGAACTCTCGCCTCCGAAGAGACCAGGATATTGATTCAGTCACCTGAACCTGGCGCCTTAGACCACTCGGCCAGGTTGCCTTTGATGAAGATCTGGCTGAGACAAGAGTGTCAAACTGTGAAATCTGTCATTTTTTTTTTAGATGCAATTGTTACAATTTTTTTTTGTTGAGTTTCTTCCTGCTCTAGATCTGTAAGTTGGATTTTGCTGATTTCTCTGCCACCAAGTTGATTGAATAATCTTTTAACTCCTGGTTCGTAGTTCTTCCTAGACAACTTTTACCATGTCTCTACACCAGTAACATGGCATCTCTTTTCGACTTTTTTAATGATATAGCAAAGTATTTCGTGTCGCATTCTATCTGGTACTGCATTCATAACAAAGAAATAAAGGGTCCTTGAAAGAGCAGTCAGACATGACCAGCATCTACATGACCAACTTCTACATGACTAGCTTTTATATCATTACACTTGCCCCAATCGAGAAGAGTATACTACTGGTACCGGTAGTAGAATGTGATTCAAGAGACGTGCATTTTCCTTTTGATACAGTATGCTGTAGTGTTCGAAAAGAGACATTTTCAGTTGAGGTTTCGGCCTCAAAACAAGATTTAAACCCCAAGACGCTTCAAAGAAATATATTCTGGATCCAAAACCAATAATATATCAAGATCGTCATTCGCTTTTAGTAAAATTACTAAGCAGAGTCACGTGAGTCAAACTTCGACATGCTGTTGGATACGTATTTTTCAATTCAGAAATGCGCCGATGGTTTAGTGGTAAAATCCATCGTTGCCATCGATGGGCCCCCGGTTCAATTCCGGGTCGGCGCAACTTGGTTACGGCCATATCCTGATGAAAATACGGCTTCCCGTCCGATCAGCCATAGTCAAGCATCAGAGAGCCTAGTTAGTATTGTAGTGGGAGACCATACGAGAATCCTGGGTGCTGTAATCTTTTTTAGTCTCTTGACGGTTTTATTTTTGTTTTCGGACATCTCTGTAGTTCAATTGTTTGTTCAGTTGTTGGAGAGTTATTGTCTCTCGTTAAAAGTATTGAAAGTCATGTTCTAAGGTTGTCAGTGTCAATTCAAAATCAAAGGCAAGTACAATGCGCATGAATGTTGTCGAGAAGTCGATTTAACAGCTTACTGTAGCTACATTATTTGAAACCATTCTTGCTGGACTATCAATTTGAAAAGAGTTGGAAAGAGGAAATGTAGAGTACTGTAGATGGGAGTTAACGATCCATAGCTTTCCTTTACCAACTTGGTCTACTTCTTCTGCTACAGAGTGTCTTCTGTGTGTTTTTACCCCGAGTTGAAATCGTTACGCTGAGGATTTGAAGTACAATACCCAGTGCTCTCCTGGTGGGATTACCACATTTGTAGTTGGTCTCAATCGACAAACATTACTATTTGACTCCAAGTGTCAAAATTACGAAACCAACCTCTGATACTGTTGGTCACAATACCAAGTCAGATAATGAAGTTCAGAAGATAACTCCTAGCTATGGATTTAGGAATATGTTTTAGCAGCAAGAGAGCTTAGGTGACTGGTAAAGCTAAGATCTCTATTTCAGTAAAAATTCGGCTCGAAAAGTCAGTTTTCACAAACTACAAACAACCATTTCTTCAGAATCAAAAGCGGGCAACTTGGCCGAGTGGTCTAAGGCGCCAGGTTCAGGTGACTGAATCAATATCCTGGTCTCTTCGGGGACGAGAGTTCGAATCTCTCAGTTGTCAACATATTTTTTGCCGAATTTTCTTCCTGCATGTATGAATTATTTGTTTTTTTTTTTTAGAAGAGTCTAATGTGCGCTGTATAAATACGTACAGTACATCCTGAGCACTATTGGTAAGAAGTGCATGAAGAAGTCCTGAGCATTCGAAAGGCCCATGTTCAATATAATAAAAACGGACGCATCTCATAGTATTTTCGTTTTCACAATATTTCTTCCTTTCTCGAATTGCATTTCATTCAACTCAATAGCTAACAAAATTATTTCGCGCTGGGAATTTTTGAATTTGATATATATAAAGACTAACAATCTTGAAAAGAAAAAATGGGCGTCTGGTGTAGTTGGTTATCACATGCGCTTAGCATGCGCGAGGTCCCCGGTTCGATTCCGGTGTCGTCCAGTATTTTTTGCTTCCTCAAACCACTTGTTTTTTCATTCTGATTGTAGAAGTTTTCATTTTTTATTTCGCGATTTTTTCGTTTTCATCCCAACATGCAGAATGTTAATTGGTCCAACATTCAAGTTGTCTCATAGATAGAATGTTGAACCGTCAAAAATGAGGTCTCAAACTAAGTAATATGAGCTACTAAATGAAGAAGTAAATGAATCAATGGCATTACTATTCACTGGCAACAAAATCAAGAGATCAAACGTTCCGAGACATTTTTAAATGCCAACAAATATTTGAGCCCCTGTAAACAAGGTTATAACCTAAAAGGCCAAATAGTTCCAACTGTCCGAAAAATGGAATATGATGTTCTATATATTATAGCAGTTGGAGAGCAAAGAAAATCATAGAGTCTCGATAAGAGAGACAAAAAGAATGGGCCCAACCGGGAATTGAACCCGGGACCTCTCGCAAATTGCTTAGGTATTTGCCCTAAGCGAGAATTATACCACTAAACCATCGGGCCATCCGATAAGATCCCGTTTAGTGAGGGTGTCTAATGTCTTAAGAATGGCTTTTTTTTCTTTTTTTCATTTTGCAATTCTTGGAAGAAAAAACATATAAATTTTCACAGCTGTTTAAATGAATAGATAGGATAATTCAGAACCCCCACAACCATTATAGAATATGGCATATATAACATCTTAGTGTAGTTCTTTCGAGTAAGCTGGATTGTTTGTTAGATATATGCAGTGCCTATAGTGGAACAACAAAAACTATGAATTTCAAAAAAAAAGTAAATTAAAAATAAATAAGATACAATAAAACAAATCATTGATATTAATACTATCTTTGGATTCTCACGGATCTCTCCAAAATATTCCCAATCACCTCAGTATCCCATAAATGTTGTCACATCATGTTATGGATAGATCCCGGGTGAAGTAAGACGTTTGATACTGATTACTTCAACTTTAAGCACATATAATTAGTATAGCTAACTTGATCTGAAGTCATAGAAGAAATGGATAAGATGAAAGAGCTCATTACGCTTTGTATATTGACATCAAAAACCGATTTGGAATAACTACCAGTCCATTCATAGCTCCCACATACAAAAGAAAATAAGGTTTATCGCAAGACACATGCCAAAAAAATGAGGTCCCACCGAGATTCGAACTCGGGACCTTAAGATTTGCAATCTCACGCGCTACCGCTGTGCCATAGGACCAGAATATATCTTTAAAAAAAGGTGAATAAATACATAGTGAAAACTCATTTTTCAAAATTTTGAAAGCAATGACTTATTAATGCTATACAGATCTCCCGTGTAGATACTTGCTATAGTCTGCTGTGCTTTCTTTCCAAGTTCCAACCATCTAGGCTGATATCTCGATCAAAACGTGATGGGCTGAGGAAGGTTATGGCTGGAATTATGTATATTCGCCTCAGAAACCTCTAGAATGTCATGAAGCAGTAAGAAGTGGATATGCGAATCGCAGTTATAAGTGGTAAGTTCAATGTGGCTTCTCTATGGTAATTACAGCACATTTCAGTAATCTCAATTTGTAGAAATCGAATCTTGCACAATCGACAAACAACACTGTAGTATTCATTTAATGAAACGTGGCAAAAAGAGGTATAAGACAACTACCAATAGGTGATAGATTTACAAGATTCTGAAATCAAAAACCGCTTCTCACTTATGAACCTCATCTCTCGCCAACCTCAGTATGCACTTTGTAACCTTATCTTCTATCTAAAATATCTGAAAAAAATATATTTTAAACTTCTCATCTCTTGCTCACATCACACATTATTGGGCATTTCAAGTGTCTTCAAAAGGAGCTTGAGCGACACATTTCGACACAAGAAGCTATTGTTATGGATACCGCTCGAGTAGAAGACCCCAAAGATGCGCTCATCGCATCTCTGAGAGCTCGAGTGGCGCAGTTGGAGCAGGAGTTGGATACCAGAGGAAGGATCGCTCAGTATGCGCTGGAAGACGTTTACCAGACATGTACGGGGATCATGGGAGGCTTGACCTCGTATCTGGACAGCATGCAGCTGGTAAACTCGGAAATTGTTGCTGGAAGCTCGTTGCAAATTCGAAAAAAGAGCCAACATCGGATGGAATCGACCTTGAAGGAGATTCTGCAAAAGTTGCCTAGTCGGGGAAAAGAGAAGGAGCAAGTGGGATCCTCGGCTGATTCTGAGAAGGCAACTGGTCCTTCAGACAAGACTATCCCTGTCGAAAAGCCCAAGGTGGTAGCTGATCAGGAAGGAACACGAAAGGAGCATTTACGCCCTAAGACAACCGTGGAGTCAACTGAAGTACCTGCCACGAGGCCAAATGTGAATTGTTCTGTTCAAAATTCACTCAAAAAAGCTATCACGTCACCCATTACAGGTATTCCAACTGAACCAATCGCCTTTCGTGACTCACAAGCTTCACGACCTCCTTCAACCACTTCTTTGAACCCCCAGCTGTCTCTCAAACGAACAAGTGACAGCATAAGCAGTAGAGTCACGTACGCCACTGACTCCGAGAAGTCCGATTCCGACTCTGATTCTTCTGATTCCGACGCTGAAGTCGTGTTTGTCGCAGAAAGATCTGAAAAACCTATTCCCACGGCACCTGCAGCCATGAGAATCACCAAAAACACGAAAATGGCAACTCTGGACTACTCAAAGTTCTTGAAGCCTACCGAACCGTTTCAAACTCGACCTCTTCCGGCAGTAAAGGGATTATGGGATGCTAAAGACGACGAAAAACTGCTGGATTTGCGAGAAGTACAGAACTTGTCGTGGTCAGCAGTTTCCGACCATTTTCCTGACCGCACATTTGACGTTTGCATGAAGAGATTTATTAATATCAAGAGCAGACAAAAGATTGCATCTGCAAGGGCAAAAGAGGAGGAGAAAAAGAACGTTGCAACTACTCCCAGTGAAGAATCATGGAACGAGAGAGTGTACCAATGGACAGCTGCACATGATGCGACACTCTTGGAAATGAGAAATGTTCAAAAGGCAAATTGGAGCAAGATTCAGTACACGCTTTCGGGGTTTTCGCATGAAGCTTGCAAGAAGAGATACGAGGAGCTGACAGTGGCAGAATGGCAAAACAGACCGTGGACCAACTCCGACGACATGAAGCTGATGAAACTAAAGGACGAAATGAGGCTTGAGTGGCCTTTGATTGCCGAAAAGTTCCCAAGTCGAGTTCTGGCTAAATGCAAGGAGCGATACCTGCACCTAAGTGATCAGCGAGATAAACGGCCATGGACGATCGAGGAAGACGACCGTTTGTGGTGGATGAGATACCATAAACTCGCGAAATGGGTGGATATCTCTCCCAATATGGGCTGGAGATCTCCTGATTCCTGCAAGGCTCGATACAAGGAGATCAAGGAATCGCGAGTTGATCGCCAGGTGAATCGAGAAGTGAGGAATGAGCAAAAGTCATGGACAGACAAAGACGATCAGACGCTGTCAAACATGCTAAGGTCCGGTGAATCCATGTTCCGCACGGCTGAGGTCATGGATCGACAAGTTCATGACTGTGAAATTCGGTGGGAACAACTAACGGTGTTGACCATGGAGGAAGAGCAACTGCTCATGCGACTTGTCGTTGGAGATACCTTAGGAAATCAAATGCCATGGAATGAAGTTGCTGCTCACTTTCCAAACCACCCCGAGAAAGATTTTTATGTGGCTCATCGGAAATTGAAAAAGCTGGATCGCAACAGGCTGTATATTCGAGCATACACAGACGAATTGCGGGCTGAAGCAGATAAGAAAATGAAAGCAAGCTGGGAAATGGACCTTTCTCAGAAATATGGCTCTGGTTGGAAAAACAACTCAGAGGCGTGCCTTGAACTGAAAGACAAGGAGACAGATCTGGAAGAAAAACGTGCGATGAGAAAGCAGAGAGACCAGGAGAGATTCGAGGCAAGGAAGAAGCGCAAGGCTGTGATGATGTGATGGCGATTGTGAAGCCACTTGAGGTGTAATTCATAGAAGTAAGAAACTTACGGTAGTGACATTCTACTGCTGTTTTGGCACGAGCTCATCAAGCCATAAACGGAATGATTCTGTTGAATACATATGTTTGTAATTGGAGCAATTAGGCGTAACGTAAGGTTAGACTGAAACGGGCATGGATCTAGTCACGCTTTAAATGGATTAATGGAGCTGATGGAGAACATGTTTCTCTTTCGTCTCTTCAAAGTTCCTCCGAGAGATCTCTTAGACGCTGGACGAGCTGAAGAATCCTGTTTTGAAACGGGACGCGACTCTGTGTTGCCAGTCTGTGCCCTGGTCTCGCTATCCGCACTCTTTGACATCGGTCTCATGATACCTACCGCATGATCACGACCTCTTTTGCGCAACGTCAAGTAAGCTGTACCTGGTGGTTTGTCTGCCTGCCTGGTCAAGTCCTCCAGTTCCCGAATAGCTTCCTCCAAGCTCTTGTCATTGGCCCTCTTGTACTCCTCCACTTGTCTCAGCTCTCGGGCCACTTCAGCTCTGGTCCTTGTCTTGGGAGACTGGGGTTTTGGAGAGTGTTGAGATGGCTCAAAAGATCGAGAAAGTGGAGGGCGAGAGGCTTGAGGGTCATGGTACTCCTGTGCTGGTACCGGGTAAGCCTCTGCTGAATATGAACCTTGGTAGTGGGAGTTAGGCGACGACCTTTGCACTGTAACAGGCGAAGGCATTCGAGGAGAGTATCTCTGGTACTGTCCATTTGACGCGGAGAAGTACTGTGGGTGTCTCTGATCCTGATTGGGGTATCCTTCTGCGTGGTATTCACTCTGACCGAAGTTGGAAGCACCGTATATCTGACCAGGAGGCGGAGTGGGTCCCCTGGCGTGCTGCTGGGCTGCAAGAGGGGGTACGGCTCTCCCGTATTGTTGCATTGGCGGGGTAGGTCCTCTGACATATTGAGAAGGACTGAGACGTCTGTACTCGGGAGCGTATCCGCGTTGCAGGGTATTCTCGTTTGGCTGATGCAAGCCGCTAGAGGGAGCGTAGTATGTGGAATCTGGGTATCCGTGAGTAGGCTGATGAGCATGTCCATGTGGCGGGTTTTGATTTTTCATGAGTGTAGAGCAATGTATGGGTATGATGGTATGTGTTGGTTAATTGTGGATGTGTCTGTGTTGACTTTGGGAGGAGTAACCGTAATTGAAATTAGAGCTAGAAGAAATGTTGAGGTATTCTCATCAGAGAAGAGTGTGGGTGTTGTGTAGGCATATCAGGTATCTGGCTAACTACCAGCTTGACTGCTCTAGAATAATTTTGTGTATTATTCGCTATTACATCTTTCGCTACAGTACTAAATTAATTTGAATTGGTTGCTAGTGGGCTAATTCACAATTTGACGTGCCAGGTTTCAGACACGGACTAATTGGTTGTAAAGATGAGAAATTGAAAACCAAGTGAATTATAAATATGGATGGGTTCCCTCCTTCCCACATAGTAGGGGTCGTATCAACACTTCTAGTTCAAGTTGATGCAGTCATCCCCACACCATATGCATTCAGAACGATGCTTCTGTGACAATATGGGAAGCTCAAAATATTGGCATTGTAGTTTGTGGTATCAGTAGCTCTTTTATCAATATACCTCGAAATAACCATGCTGCTGAACTAAGCTAGGTGTCTCTGCCAAGTAGCTGTGGTCAATAAATTGATTGTGAATTAGAAGACTTGGAAGTTTGAGCATATCATCGACAGCACAAACTTGAAGCAGCACCAAACATGATATGATTCCTCAACGTGGCCAACTGAAACAGACACAGTAGTGCCCTCAAGAGTGACCCATTTCTGATCGAATGCACTCTTCAAAATTTCCATATTGTGTCCACAAACGGCTGCAAATGACGGTTATAGAAGAGTCAAATTGGGGCTTCTCTAAGATCATAATAAGCTACAGAAAATAAATAGCTTGGTAACCAGTCAAATCCTGAGGTCAATAAACACACAATACGACAAGCCAAAAGCACCCCAGAGAACTAATACCACCTCTCTTCTTTCCAACACCTTTCGTTTTCAGTTAATTGCCGTATCACACATCACGTGACCATATCTCCCTCCCCACAAAACAAAGTTATCTCTCAGGCCCACATGATTCACCCCCGCCATTCTGCCCTACAAAGTACACTATAGCAAATCAAGGCGGATATCGGCATTAGTGGTGACTAGCAATAGCACGTGATTGAATATATCTCATCACATTGTATTCGTCACGTGACTCTGCCTCCACCAACCCTATCGCTTCTAGGGCGTCTTGTTGGGGCTCGGCGCCGTCGTATTTTCCATCACCCCACATCTCGGACTTCTCACAACTTCCGCCCCGATGATTCACGCAGCCCAAAGCTTATTTTGCACGGCTGAGTTTCAATCTCGTGAACCTTAATCTGGCTTATGAAAATCGACGGGTTTTGTTTTAGCGGATAACTGCAAATTTTGTAAGTGACTCTGTATCTATTTTATGACCATAGTACAATCGCAGTTTATATCTTTCGAATGAATCTAGTATTAAAAGCGTGGCTTAAGTTTTTATACGATGACTAAGCAATGGTGAATCATAAATGCCCGTGAACCATACAGCAATGGTCTGATCTCTCCTATGTATCCGATAAAGATCTCATTGGAGCTTCAAAGCCGCTATTGACATCTAAAAAACCCATTCATGTCCAGTTTCGGCCAGTAACACGTGTAATTACAAGACTCTAGTTTCGCCGATATCTCGCCGAAAATACCCACTTACAGTCTCTCCTGAACGTCTGTCAGAATCGGAGTTAGCTAATAGCTCCGTTCCGGCTGTTACATCTATCTGAGCTGGTGTTTTTCCGTCTAAATTTGGTAAGTAGCATTTTTTCACGTTGTAAGAAAGGGACTGAACAGAAAGCAATGGCGGAGGTGCCGTTTGAAGAAATAATGAAAGAAACGGACATACAAAGACACGCGTATCACCTTTCAGCAACGCACCCACTAACTGAAAGAACTATCGCAAAATACGTGAACTGACTGAGATTGACACAACATACGCGCTTCAGAGATAACTGCAGAAGCTAACTCTAAGAGAAACCTTTTTTGTTCCCGGAAAAAAGTCTCCTAAATGTCACCACATCAGTACAGTAAGTCACCGCAAATTGATATCTGACAATGAAAAATGGCTGCCAATCGTTTCTAGGTCCGGCCAATGTTTCAAATTTTCAAATTGGGCCGATATTACCCTCTTAAAAACACATTTCTCAAAGTTTGGCTTAAAGCACCGTGCATATCGGCATTAAGTGATAAACGCGACTCTTGTCTAATTTGCGTATCTTTGAAGCTGCGACTTTGAATTTTTGGACAGTATATACCGACCGTCTAAGGCGGTAATCATGGTTAGTATTGTAGTCATAACTCCTCTCTATCACCCTCCAAAACACACTCTTCCAAACGACCCCTCCAACTCTATTAGCCCGCACCTGCATATTTTAAGGTTTCGGCATTTAGAAATAAATCGTATATAGAAATGGAATAGTTCGATAGCAGTTGCTACCATCAACTTTCAGACACTTGCGACTCTCAAGAACAGAATGGACGACCCAAAGACCCGGGGGGACTCGTCTCCTACCTCGTCCGAACATATCAACGACAAGTCCACGCCTGTTGTTGTTCCAGACACGCCTCATGTTGCCAGTGACCCCTATGCGGGGCTATCTGAGCACGATATCGACATTTTGAAGGCACAAACAGCCTCTAAGCCCGTCAGTGTTACCTACAGAACCCTTCTCCTGCGCTATGCCACTCCACTGGACAAACTAGAGATTTTTGTGTCCTATGTTTTTTCCGCCTGCGCAGGTGCTTGTTTACCGCTTTTCACGCTTATTTTCGGCAGTATGACCAACGAGTTTGTGGCGTATTTTGTGGGCGGAGCGTCTCCAGACGAGTTCAGCCACAAAATCAACTATCTGGCTCGGTACTTCATCTATCTGTTTTGCGGAATTTTTGTGTTTTCCTTCTTCGAAACATATATGCATGTTCAGATGGGCGAGAAGCTGACTGGGCGAATCCGAGCTCGATATCTGGAAGCCATTATGCGCCAAAACATTGGGTTTTTCGACAAAGTGGGTGCTGGAGAAATCACTAACCGAATCACCACAGACACCAACCTGATCCAGGAAGGCATTTCTGAAAAGGCCGGTCTCATTGTGTCTTCGATTGCTGCCATCATTTCTGCCTTTGTGATTGGTTTCATCAAATCTTGGAAACTGACACTCATCATGTTCTCGTCCTTCTTTACTCTCCTTGTGGCCATGACAACGGCAGTCTATTTTGTGGTCAAATTCGCCAAATTGGCCATTGTTTCCGACGCAAAGGCTTCTTCTGTTGCTGAAGAGGTGCTTGGATCGATTCGAAATGTCGTGGCTTTCGGTACTCAGTCGCGTCTGTCGCAAAAGTACGATGATCGACTTGTTGTTTCCATGAAGTACCACATTTTCAGGGGCCGGGGTTCTGCAGCGGCCATTTCTGCCGTGTGGACCATTGCCTATCTCAACTACGCGCTCTCCTTCTGGGAGGGTTCTCGACTTGTTGCCTGGGGAGAGGTCAACGTGGGTAACGTTCTCACCGTGCTTTTTGCCATCATGCTGGGTGCTGTAATGGTTGGAAATGTGGCTCCAAACCTCCAAGCCATGGGCTCAGCTATCGCTTCTGGCCAGAAGATTTTTGAGACAATTGATCGAGTACCACCAATTGACTCGTTCTCTGAAGAAGGCGAGAAGCTACCTGACGTCAAGGGACACATTCAGCTCAGCCATGTCAGGTTCCGATACCCTTCCCGGCCAGATGTCGAGGTGCTCAAGGACATGAATCTCGAGGTGCTTCCAGGCCAGACGGTAGCTCTTGTGGGTGCATCTGGATCTGGAAAGTCGACCATTATCGGCATTCTCGAGCGATTTTACGAGATTCTGGATGGTTCCGTTACCATTGACGGTGTGGACATTTCCACTCTCAACGTTCGGTGGCTACGTCAGCAGCTCGCCCTCGTGAGTCAGGAGCCTACCCTTTTTGGCGTTTCCATCTTTGAGAACATTGCGTATGGATTGATTGGCACCGAGCACGACTCTGCCAGTCCCGAAAAGAAGCGAGAGCTGGTGATTGAGGCTGCCAAACAGGCCAATGCCTACGACTTCATCCAGGACCTGACTGAGGGCTTTGAGACCAATGTTGGAGACCGAGGTTTCTTGCTGTCTGGAGGCCAGAAGCAGCGAATTGCCATTGCTCGGGCCATTGTTCGACAGCCCAAGATCCTGCTTCTGGACGAGGCCACTTCGGCGCTTGATACCAAGTCCGAGGGTATTGTTCAGGACGCTTTGGATCGAGCTTCGCAGGCTCGAACAACAATCGTGATTGCGCACCGACTGTCAACCGTCAAGAACGCCGATCTGATTGTGGTCATGAACAAGGGAGACATTGTGGAGCAGGGCACTCATCAGGAGCTGCTGGAGCTAGATGGCGTGTACCACTCGCTTGTCAACGCTCAGACAATTGTTCAAGAAGACGATACAGACGATGTTGTGGAGGAGAAGAAGCTGGAGGAGGACATTGTCGGAGTGGAGAGTCTCGGAATGAGCAGTTTCAGTGAGGACGAGACTGTAATTGAGAGAGAGCAGGGAGTTTGGGAAATGATTCGTTTTGTGAGTATGGTTGAGGATTCCGCCGGAGGCAGCTTTGACGTCAGTAGTATCGGTATTCACTCTTCTTTTTTTTGTTCTTCCGATAATTTTCACTTGATCATTCAAATAATGTCAAGGCTCACCGAACTAAGCTAACACAGGTCTACTCATACAACAAGGAAGAAACTCCATTGCTGCTGATTGGAGCACTCTGTGCCTTTGTGGGAGGAATTGGGTACCCGGCAATGTCAATCATCTTTGCCAAGGTCATCGAGGCCTTCATGACTCCCCCGTCAGGATACCCACACATGCGTTCTCAGATCAACATGTACACTGGTTTCTTTTTCATGATTGCCATTATTGAAATGGTGGCCTTTTACGTCGAAATCTCAATTCTCACAACTGCCGGCGAGCGTCTCGTGCGTAAACTGAGACTGGCTGTCTTTGAGCAGTTTCTTCGTATGGACATTGGATTCTTTGACAGGGAAGAAAACACCACGGGATCTCTTACCTCCAATCTCGGCAAAGACGCCCACAATGTTCGTGGTCTCTCCGGAACAACCTTCGGCCAGATTCTCGTGTCAATTGTGACTGTCGTGGTGGGCTTCATTGTGTCTGTCGTCTTCAACTGGCGTATGGGTCTCATTTGCGGAGCCTGTATTCCCATCCTGATTGGCTGTGGCTTCTGTCGGTACTATGTGCTGACGTGGCTCAACAACCGTGCCAAGCTGGCCTACGAGCAGTCTGGATCTTATGCTTGTGAAAACACCAACGCCATCCGAACTGTGGCAACTTTGACACGAGAGAGTGAGGTGTACAACGTGTACAAGGACTCTGTTGATGGCCAGGTGACCGGCTCCAAGCGTCCCATTTTCTACTCCTCAGTGCTGTTTGCTCTCTCACAGTCTCTGGCGCCACTCATTATGGGACTGGCCTTTTGGTACGGAGGAATTCTGCTCAAGCACCACACGATTTCGCCCTTCCGTTTCTTTGTCGCTTTCATCGCCATTGTCTTTGGCTCGCAGTCGGCTGGTTCCATTTTCACCTTTGCTCCTGACATGTCCAAGGCAGCCGGATCCACTCGCAACATTATGAACATTCTCAAGGTGGAGCCAGACATTGACTGGTGGTCCGAGGAGGGTCTCAAGTTGACACCAGACGACGTCAAGGGAGAAATTGAGTTCTCCAACGTCCACTTTAGGTATCCCACTCGTCTCCAGGTGCCTGTTTTGCGCGGCCTGAATCTGCAAATCAAGCAGGGCCAGTATGTGGCACTTGTCGGCTCTTCAGGCTGTGGTAAGTCTACCACGGTGGGACTGCTGGAGTGCTTCTACAGACCCACGTCCGGCCACATTTATCTCGATGGCCACGATATCTCCACACTGAACATCAACTCGTACCGAGAAAACGTGGCACTGGTACAGCAAGAGCCGATCCTGTTTTCGGGCACCATCAAGGAGAACATTCTGCTGGGTACCCAGGACCCCAATGTCTCTGACCAGGACGTCTATGAGGCTGCCATGAAGTCCAATATCCACGAGTTCATCATGTCTTTACCGGAAGGATATGACACTGTGTGCGGCTCCAAGGGCTCTCTACTTTCTGGTGGTCAGAAGCAGCGAATTGCCATTGCCAGAGCACTCATCAGGAACCCCAAGATTCTTTTGCTTGATGAGGCCACGTCAGCACTTGACTCCGATTCCGAAAAGGTGGTTCAGGCTGCTCTGGATGCTGCCGCAAAGGGCCGAACCACTATTGCCATTGCCCATCGGCTGTCGACGATCCAGAAAGCCGATGCGATTTTTGTGTTTGAAAGCGGAGTGGTTTTGGAGAGTGGCACCCACCAGCAGTTGCTTGCCAAGAGAGGCAAGTACTATGAGTTGGTCAAGTTGCAGGCTTTGGAGGAGTAACATGATAGATTTGTTTGTTTGTAAAAATGTATGTTTTGTGATTATTTTGGTAGTGCCTGTGTACGTTGATATTAAATACTGATTGAGAGGGGGTTTGCTGGCTGGTTTCGGTTCGAATTTATTGCTGAAATGTAGCGGAAAGTTACCGATTTAAATTACTCGTATTTTAAAATTTATTTTATGCTCGTTAAATGGGACCTGTATACTAAGGTGAATTATGGATGAACATCATTGTCAAAAGACGTGATCTCTTACAAGATAAAACAGCATCTCAGTGATTCAAACAAGCTACACATTATAATGGCTTTTTAATTCCGAAAATCACAGCTCATAATACTATTCATAGTATTGCATTTTGTCCCGTACATGTTCCAAAATAACACCAAAATTAATTTTACCACTTGGACAAGTTACATCAATCAGTTCACAGATATTTTGGGGCATTAAGAGCAAAGTAAAATCATGTCAAATATGTCTTGCGGTCATTATTATCTGTCGTTTGTCAGTGTACAGATAAAGGGATGCGTGAGTCTGCATATTTTTGCGTGTTGAGTCAGCTGCGAGTCGGAATAAGACATTTTGGTAGTCGGACAGTAGTAAATGTCTACTACGCTCATGTTAATGAGGATAGAATAATTTATTCTACCGGCTTATATAGCATATTTGACGGCGTTTCAAAATTTCGGCCTCAAAATAATATCAGGGTCATGGGATGAAATGAGGCTTACCTCACATAATAAGTTCAAGAGCAATGAAGGATATCAGTAATGTAGCAGGATAAGAACTAACAGAACTGTTTCTCACAAAAAGTTGGCGCTTTGTAACCCCATTTACAGGGAACTGACTGATGAAAATGAACTTAGCGCCATAAAACACTTGAAGCTATAGTTGCACTGATGAAGAAAATGCATGGTACAGTACGTACGTAGTAATTAACAAGTTGCATGTTACAGATGCATGAGGTTCAATATGCTTGCATTAATTGATCCAATATCAGTAAACTGTAGCCGCTTTGAGTTACTCAGCCAGGTAAAATAAAGTTTTGATTATGCCACAGCACGCATCTACTCCATGAACCACAAAGAAAAGAATCAGCTCGTATACCCAAGAAAGCAGATTAGAAGAACTAAACATTGGTATTGTCAGTCGATAGTCCCATTACTGAGGAACCAATAGATTTGACAATGTTACTAACTGTTATGGCCCAGCTCAGTGTGGTAACATTGAGAGGGGGTTCGACAGGTCCTTTGCCATATGCTGTACTGCATGTTCCAAGTCAAGATAGGGCTGCAACTGCAGCTGACGCACTCCATCGAAAGAGGAGCAATGGATGTCTGATAAAATATTGTGGGAAAATGTTGTCTTTGACTCACCTTTGTGACTTGTAGGTGAGTTGTGGTGTTTGGGGCTGTTAGGCTTGAATTTTCAGTTCTTTCCGTCTCTTCGCTTGACAGAAAAGACTTCTCTCAATGATGGGCCACAAATTGCCCTTTTCAAAAGCTTTGGGAAGGTTCTGGCTGCCCAGGTGTAGTTTGGTGTGTACCGGACAATCTTGACCCTGATGCTCGCAGGTTTCCATTTCAAAGTCATGGCTAAAGATACAGCATACTTTGCACAAGTTAGGGAACTCCTTGTGAATCTCGTCAATGACGATGTTCATGGTGCTCTTTACGAGCCATAGTTGGGAGTACACCTTGCCTGGGTAGACATTACGCATCAAATCGCAGATTTGCTTTCGAGTAGTGAACTGTGCATCCCTGTTAGGAGTTGTTCTCTCGTATTGGTTAGTTTCGTCGTCGTACTCACGCTTTCGCTTGTTGCGAGCGGGTTGACTAGAGTTACCAGGAAGTAGAGGGGGTGCGGGAAGACCGTCCGATCCAATATTTCCCTCATATTTTGATACCTTTGGTACATTTGTAGTGTGCCAGGCAGTCAATTTCTTCATAAACTTGACACATGAGGCTTTGTCAACAATGGGTTGACCAGCCAGGTGGCAGTTGAGACTATCAACCTCCTGGAAGTTGTAGGAGAAAGTTTCCTGAATCAGAGACCAATACTCCTCTCCTTCTTCAAGAAAAGTGGGATCCTGCTGGAAATTGAGGACATTCTCTACCCACTTGAAAAAGTCGACATTGTTACCGTCCTTTGCGTAGGGTATGATCTTCACCGAGGTTTCGTGTCGTTTCCCACCAGTACTGGTGTTGTGGACTTTGAGTTTTCGCAACAAGTCCAATATGAGGTTGTTGCAGAAGCTGTCGTCAGGAGCATCAGGTACAGCGTCGCCAATGTATCCAAGGTGAATTCGGAGTTTGGGGTCAAGACACTTCATCAATCCTTTAAACATTTCCGTATGAGAATCGTAAGCGTTCATAATTGCGGTGAGATCAGATGCTTTTCCCAGTTGATTGGGGTCCTCGTCAATGTAGTCAGATAGCTCTTCCATGGTAGAAAAGTTGTCCCAAAACTTTTCTTGGGTCAGAGATATGACGTTCTCCGGACCAAAGTACTCAATGGCGGCATTGATTCCAATTTCGTTTCTGAAACCATAGCGTTCGAGCAGTTCGTATATGGGAACCTTGGAGTAGAGGCTAGCCAGAGACTCGAAAAGAGTGTCTCTCTTGGATCCTGCATGCTTGTCGAGTATAGGCTCTCCGATGATAACTTGGGGGAAGGAGCCCTCGACCATTTCTCGACAATTCATTGAGTGACTTTAGGTCGATCTTGTTCTCCTTGATAGTCATGGACTGAATGAGTTTTCGAGCGTCGCCAAGGGTGTTGAAGTGCTTATAGACGTAGGCAGCCATGTCGATGAATTCAATCTGGGTGGAATTGTCGATACTCCACAGTTTTTCGTAAACTGCTTGTGCGTATGCTTCGAGGTTCTTCGTGGTCGCAAGGCAACTGGAGATCTTATCATTCAGGGGTTTGACACCGTTGTTTATCTTGGCGTAGATGGAGGGCAAGTAGTCAATCAAAAACTTGGTCACTATTTCGTCTTGATCAGAACCAAGTATCCTATCTGAAAGAGTGATGTTTTTGAAAGTCTGCATCTCCTCGGGTGCAGTGTTGCATCTGGTAGAGCGGGCGGCCATTGAAGGGACAGCAGGCGTAGCTGTATCTCCGTCGGATCGAACTGAGTGTTCACTGGCTGAAGGGGTGTGCTCGCAGTCCTTGGTCATGATCGAGTCAAGCACTTCTTTGAATACCTTTGGTTGCGACTCTTGATCTGTTGTTGGCAGCGTCGAGTGGATTATTAAATTGATCCTGTATACTTGCAATCTTGTGTGAGCCAGTGAGCAGTGTATTGGGAAGATTGATTGATTCCAATTTCCGTGCTATCCGAATGTGGGCACTACTGCACTTTATATGTTCCTGATGAGGGGAAAATAGGGTAATCTTTTTGTTAGCATTTAGTGGATGAGTAGTCATACTCTGAACTTGAAACGTCATAAGAAGATGAATACCACATCATAAAGCCACTAGGCCTTCCACGGAAATCATACTTCCATGGAAATCACCCCCGAGAATGGGCCGGGCCTAGTCAGAGACGCTAGGCGGGATTTTGCACTAAGCCCTTTCCCTCGCCAGAGTAGAAAACTAGATAACTCAGTAGTACCCACGGTTAGCATGAGACTGAAAACCGACGCAATCAATATTCCCAGTACAGTACTCTGCTCTCTGTGGGATCTCACTGCGTTATAAAGTATCAGTCTGTCTCCCCGTGCATGAGTCCTGTGTTCTGCACATTATTTAAGGTTCTTGGTGCTGGGACTAACTTCCTATTTGCAAACTAAAGCACTAAGAACATTCTTGAACCAGGGCTTTCATCAAACAGGTTCTCACCACATTTAGTATGTGCAGCTGTACGCATTACATATTGTCACCAGAGAACACGTTCACTGGTAGCAAAACGGTTTCCTCCTTTGTTTCTAGGATTTTTCTCTCTTGGAATTGCAAAAACTTTAAAACTCAAACCTCTTCCAAAATATCGTCAACCACTTTCGGTGTTAACCTCAAGCGCCGATGGTTTAGTGGTAAAATCCATCGTTGCCATCGATGGGCCCCCGGTTCAATTCCGGGTCGGCGCAACCTGGTTACGGCCATATCCTGGTGAAAATACGGCTTCCCGTTCGATCAGCCATAGTCAAGCACCAGAGAGCCTAGTTAGTATTGTAGTGGGAGACCATACGAGAATCCTGGGTGCTGTAATCTTTTATTTTTGCTGAAATTGGGTCTGTATGGACTTCATCCAACTGATCAACTGTTTTATCGAACTTCACCCACCAAATGTAGTTTTGGTTCGTCATCGTTAGAATATAAAATAACCATAAGGAAACGTAGAGTAGCTAAAAGTTCAGAGGCATGGCGAGAATACATTTCATCATTCCATAATGCCACCATTGTGGCAAACATACTCCTTTGATTTATACATAGCTCAACTACTCTGTACGGTATATACAGTTCTTCCCAGTAAACATCATGCAGATGCAAACATCATGCACCAGGTAAGCAGCGAAACCCATCGGAAAAACGAAAGGGGAAAGCCGCAGCAAAAAGACAAGACTAGCAGTCTACTTGCGAATTCTGTGGATCGAACACAGGACCTCCAGATTACTCTGACCGAAGAATGACTTCAGTCTGGCGCTCTCCCAACTGAGCTAAATCCGCATACATGAGACCCAAGGGTTACAGACCTCTCATAAGATGGAAATACGCAACAGAAAGTCACGTGACGTGGAAATATAAGGAGGGATTCTCATCACGATAGTTAAGTAAGGGCCACTGGGGTCAAACCACTGTCTACAGCTTACTCGTTGCAAGTTATTTGGGCGCGCGCCTTTGCGCACTCTACCCTGCTTCACCCAAGGGGCGTATATTCGGGACAACAGTCCTTCCCAAAAACAACACTACAACATGAGTACTCTCCCGAGTCCGCGACGCAGACGCGTAGCCAACCATCACTAGATTTATTACACGAGAGGAGTAATAACTGATTTTAAATAAAATCAAATTAAAGAGAGGAAGTATTAACTTTCGTGCAATCCGCCCCACATCATCTCACGACATCGAGTGAGTGATCATAACTGCACCATTGGCCTGACACAAAATGGGCAATATCCCGATGATATCAAAACGGGAAGTGTTAACCGGATCAAGTACATACCAATATCACCACACGTGAGCAGTCTGCTCTCTTTTATATTCAGATACACAGTAGATAATGGGGACCAGACCTAGTCTTTAACAAACATTTTCGTTTTGTGTAACTTCCCAACGGCCTCAAGTATATAAGACCTTTTAAAACGCCCAACTTCCGTTCTTCTTCCCCCCCCAGATTTCTCAATGACTGCTATCACTACCAACTTCTCCACTCTCCCCCTCACCCTCACATTCGAAGAGTACCTCGAGCTCTGCGAAGCGGCCGACCTCCGCGCCCTCCGAGAGCAGATGGTCATCGACTCCGGTAACCGAAGACGTCGACGTCAAAAGCGACGTTCCTAGGTCAACTTTGGCCATTTCTCTCGCCCCGGAAGCCAGCCTCCCGTTCCCCATGAACGTTTGTCTTGGCTGGCTTCCACCCAAAGGACACGAAGTGAGTACTTATGCACAAACGACAAAACACGACAGGACAAGATCAGGAACAGAAACAGGTTACAAGAGCTACCACAATCACGGTGCGGTTGATGTCCAGGCCAGGCGTCAACTACACTGTCCCTGTGGTCCCTCTGTGACATGTCGAACGACAGTTAGGTTGAAACCCAGGCTAGGTTTCATCCAAGCTGTCGTGACACATTGTGTGATTGATATCCAGGCCAGGTGCCAGTCACACAGTTCACGTTATTCTCTCGAATGACACCGTCTTCACCCGCAACTTCGTCTTCTTTACTAACCCAGAAAACACAAAAAAATTCGAAAAAGGAAAAATCCAAAAAAACTCGGTGGGACGGCTTAACCCGAGAAGCATGGCCTGCAGCCCATCTGCAGGAGCTTCAAGTCTTTGGTGATACCACCAAGGAGCGATACTAGTCTGCTGGCAAAAACTTTTCTTTTAACCCCCTCAGGTCGCCATGAAACATCAGAGTGCCCCCGGAAACTTCTTTTTCCGAGGGCATTATCGTGTTTCTCCAATAATTTAAGGTTAAGGTTATGTCCTAATCGGGCAATATCATCGATTACCTAATCGGTTTCCCCAAGAGATCTGTCACTTCCATTCACGCTCGCCTCGATGTCGCTATTACCTTTGCCTGAATGCTTCTCACAGTCATAGGCTTGAAGTTTATCACGACACTCAGGCTATCACGAGCAACACTGAGGAGGAAAGCTGGCTTACAACCATCAGCTCATCTACAATGTTCTGCATTATCGAAAGTCTTGCCTTTTCCTGGCTGACATGGTATTCCACTTCGATATTTGTGGACAAGCTCTGAGCTCTAGGTTGACTCTGGCTGTTTTATCGCTAAGCCCATCAGTGTTTTCCTCGTCATTGAGATAATTGAGATACCGGGCCCCCTGACAGATCTGTTCTAGGCCACCTGTCTGAGGACTATCTGGTTGGGAGTCTAACCTTGGAACCACCATTCCTGCTGCAACAGCGCTTTGAGAGACTTCCTGCCTCTAGTGACACGCTGGTGATTACGCCTTACGATTCACGGAGGTCTACATAGCCTACGACTGTTATCAAAGTCATTTGGCCCCAAGGCTTGTCTTTCACCTGCCAATGAATCCCTTCTTTGATCATGTCCTTGGAAGCTACACTGTCAAGATCATGACATTTTCTCGATTATGCAGTTTGAGAAGATCAGTGAACAGCTCATCTTTGACAAGCCCCATCCAACACTGACTGCAGGAAGAGTCAGCTCCAACTCACATCTGAAGAAGGCACTGCTTGCTTAAAAAGCACTGGTTGTTGTCTTTCCCTGCTACCGAACGAACTGGGATGAAACACCGAAAAATCCAACTTAGAGACTCAAGAATTACTGCTCCAAATGTGGGAGACTGGCGTTCCTCCAAACCCGAAGCGCTGGATGCTTTTGAATTAATTAAAAGAAATGATACCCTGATACCAAGTAACGTGTCACCAGTATACCTCTTGGTAGTAGTCTGTATTTGGTACACACTGCCATTCCAACCATCGGGCTGCCGTGTTATTTGATACAGTTTTGGTTTCTTTTTTATTTGATTTATTTTTATTTGATTTGAAGTATTTAGTTAATTTTTTTTCAATTTTTTTTCAATTTAATACAATTTAATACCACTTAAATTTCTTTTAAAAAACAATTTATTAATTTGCGATTAATTAATGAATATTAATTGATTAATATTTTTAGTCTATTTTATTTTATTTTATTTTATTTTATTTTATTTTATTTTATTTTATTTTTATTTTTATTTGAATGTATTTTAAATTAATTCAAATTATTAATAAATTTCTTATTTTCTTTATTTATTTTTATTTTATTTTATTTTTTATTTTAATTATCTGTACTTAGATTTATCTGTAAGTATTCAGTCATATTTCTTTGATTATTTCTTTTTATTTTATTCTATTTCTTTTTATTTTAATCTATTTCCTCTGGCGGCCAGTTTTCTTTTGCCTTCTTTCAAATCTCTGAAAAATCCGCTATGATGGTACTGAGGGGAATCCGAATATACCATTCTAGTTAGCAGCTAATGAAGAGTATTTCAGTATTGATTTAATTTCTATAGGACTCCTAGGTCGTTAGTTGTGTGTGTTCAAAGTGTTGGCTGTCCTTACACTGTAATATTGACTCAATATTCCTAAATTCGTTTAATTTTGACCGAAACCCCACTTGACATGGCATTCCTTTTAGCTGCCAAGTAGTACGACTCACTACAGGTCAATAGTAGCTCTTAGTTGGCAATGACTTGACTCTCTAAGAGTGGTTTCAGGAAGTGTATCTCAGGAACATAACTAAAATCTACAAATACTCTCACTACAATCTCACTACAGTTCAAATTTGGGCGGGACTCAATGGTCCATGATTTATTGACCCAGAGAGGTTTGGAATTTCACCTAATCCTCTCAGAAACTAAATAAAGGTTCAGCCGCGTACATCCTCTCTCGAGGTTCCGCGATGCTTACATCCTCAACACATCTGAGTAAACTCCGACATTGCAACTTTGGGCTTTCAGGAGGGTTAGTCCTGAAAAGCATTAGCTCAGGCGTTTGGCACTTACTGGTACTATGCACTCACTGGCTCTTTGCTCTGGCTGTAACAGGCTTTTGGCGCTTATTGCCTCTGTGGGACTCACTGGCTCTTTGCTCTGCTTCTGAAGAGTGGCACTGGTTTTGACACTCATTGGCTCAATGGCACTTACTGGCTCTTCACTCAGGCTGTAGTAGACGGCTCTTTGGCGGCTCTGGCTCTGTCATGTGAAAACATGCTTGTAGGTACCGGCTCTTACTCTCTCTCTCTTGGTTGCATAGCTCTTTTTACCATTCAATGGCGTCTGTCAAAGCAGAACTTTGCTCTAGGTGGGCTCGGCGGCTTCTCGGCTCGAGGGCGTCTCAGCTCTCGCTTCTCAGCTCTCTGGCGGTCTCTCGACACTTGGCTCTTTGAGGCGGCTCAAAAGCTCTTTGCTCAGATCTAGGCGGCTTTAGAGTGTCCGAATGGAGTGACTCTGTCGGTTCGGTGGCTCTGCAGTATCATTTCACTGTGGCTCTTGACTCTGGCGGTCTCCAGATGGAATGACTCTTTGCTCAGGCGGCTTGAACTCGCTAGCACAAAGACGTAGCTGGCGCTTATCTCTCAGGCTGGCATTAATTGCGTCATTGCTCAGAGAGTGCTCTTGACCGATACTCGTGGGATACTTGGAGTTTCACCAAAGTATTGCCCAAAAGTTGTGTATGTTTCTCATGCAGGGTATAGTACCACCCTTGGGAGCTACTCAAACTCAGACGGACAGGAAAGTGTAGCTGGCTAAGCATTCAAGCACTTTTGTTTCAACTGTCCTCGTTGCATGTTGACAGACGTCTGTGTGCTTCTCAGCTCCGCGTCTCAGCGTGCGTTCTCGCATCTGTGTCTGTCGTCAAAAGTCAGAAGGTACCGAATCCTGTGCAAGTGAATGCCCAGAGACTGGTCGCTTTCTGGAGACTTTGGGAGGGCCAAGGGGGCTTTATATATTTTTTGAAAGGATTCATTAAAGTTCTTGGGCTGGATGAGTGGCAAAAAAATATGCATATATTATGCGTCTCGAGATATTAAGGTATATATCCCTTCTTCAACGAACCTGCTAGAATGCTCTCTGAAGGGGTTGTGTATGAATTTTCCATTGTTGCAGAGTACCACTACAATATATTGCCGTTATGAGTTTTCGTCATTCTGTTTGGAACATTACTCGTGGTGTTGTGTGAGACTGGCTGTTCTTATCACTTCTTTAGTTCTGTTTTAAAAAATTAAAAATGACTTCTGTCGAACCTTTGAGAAATCACGTTTTAGCATAGTGGATAGGGCAGTTCCAGATTATTTTCTTTCGACTTCCTCATGCCTTTGTCAAACATTGTTTGGAAGTGGGCCAGAAAGACGAGTGTATGGAGGACTTGTTTTGCAGGAATGAGGCCATGTTTGGCATATCTGCAAAGGGTTTCAAAGGGTTCCAAATCAGTGCTGCACTTTCTCCAATGCATAACTTGGACAAGACATTGAGCTACAGTAGATGAAGTTACTATAGATAACAAGTGTGTTATCACTGATGAAGCCAGTTTAGCAATACTCTTGCCCCCAAGATGGTCAAATAAAGATGCTGATTTGGAAAATGTAGAAAAGTGAAACTGCAAAAAGATAGCCCGACGTGGGGCTTGAACCCACAGCCTTGAGATGACTTTGAATAAGAGTCTCACGCTCTACCGATTGAGCTAGCCAGGCTGGATTTTGATTTATTGCAGTCATTGCTTCTATTCAGTTTTAAAAAATAAAATAAAGTTTTCACAATTTTTGAAAAATAAATTATGTTCTTGACTAATGATTTGTATAGCTTGGACGGAAAGAATGCAAGTCAGTATTGGGGTTTTGAAGAATCTAGTCTTTGATTTACAGCTCTGTATTACGTGAAATTTTGTGACACAAAAGGAGATGCCCTTCTGTACGATTATGAGGAGTATACCCGCCCTTCTGTACCACTGACCACTGGAGTATACCGTGTGAACGATTATGGTGAGAGAAAGATGACAGCTTCAACAGCTACAAGCTTAGTACTCTGTACCATAAATCACCGATGGTTCTCTACATCCTGTGGGATTCAAATTGCTTTAATTGAACATGTAAATGTAGAGACGTCTTGTTCTTCTAATTTTCTGGAAATTATTTTGATTTTTTTTCTCTAGGAATTGCGGTCACGTGACAACAATTTCTTCTTGCACTAACATCTGTAAATCCACCTTCAGAAATGCGCCGATGGTTTAGTGGTAAAATCCATCGTTGCCATCGATGGGCCCCCGGTTCAATTCCGGGTCGGCGCAGCTCGGTTACGGCCATATCCTGATGAGAATACGGCTTCCCGTCCGATCAGCCATAGTCAAGTATCAGAGAGCCCAGTTAGTATTGTAGTGGGAGACCATACGAGAATCCTGGGTGCTGTAATCTTTTTCTTTTTGCTGAGATCTTGTAATCGTGTTTTTTTTTTTGGTTTGAGTGGATCATGTGTTCACTTCGTATATCTGCTTTAGAGTCTTGTTTTAGCATGAGTTTATTTACCACTCTAATTCCGCAGAAACCGCCGATAGTCTACGTATCGGAACAACCATTATTACTCAAATGAAACCGATTTTCCATTCTTTCATTTGGCAATGAGCATAACAACATCGTCCAATAAACACTTCTCAAATTTCGGGCGAGTCCTTTTTCTTTCTAGAGCATACTTTGCTGTAGCTACAGTACCATGACCACTTGATGTTCATGCACTACTTACCAAACACTTCTCACTAGAAAGAAATATATTAGAAACTAAAATTTGCAGTACGCCGAGCCCAGATTTACTGCGACTTGTTGTACTCCTTGAGGTTGATAGCTCCGGGAATGTCGCCGGTAAGCTCAACGACATTGGACTCGGAGGTGTATCGAGCCTTACCAATGGTGATCTGGCTTCGATCGTTGTCGTAAATGACCAGGGCTCGAGAAATCATGGGGGGTCCGGTGAGCAGCGTGACCTGGTCGTCGGGCCGAACGTTGGTGTGCACCAGACGGCACTTGTTGTCGTCGCCCTTGTGGTTGATGTGTGCGAGGTCAACGGGGACCTCAGTGTTGCCAAACTTGTAGGTGACGACAGGCTTGGCGTCGCAGTCCAGGAACCAGCCCTTGCTGTCGTAGCCTCCGTTGTGCTTCTTGGCAATCAGAGCCATGGTGGAGTTAGGGAGCTGGATGGTCATTCCACCGGTGTCGAGAACAACAACGTGGTTGACCTTGGTCTGAACAGTCTCGCCGTCGACCTGGAAACCTGTGAGAGGGATGCCGTAGCCGCCGTAGCTGGCCATGTCGATAGTGGTCAGCGGTCCCTCGTACTTCTTTTCGTCAAAGCCGCCGTAGTAGACGTTGGTCACGGTATGGTCCCAGGTTTTGTCGGAGTGGTGGTCGTCGATGGGAGCCTCG